>JAGXJF010004492.1:0-581212 GCA_019208055.1 Stipa capillata
CCTTGTGCGAGCCCTAAAACCCAGGCTAAGACCCCCTCGCTGCGACCGCTAAACCTCACGCAAGGTACTAGCATTTTTACCGCATTAAGGCAAAGGAAATGGCCTTGTGTGTTGGCCTCGCCGAGCGAAGTCAGGAGGAGACGGTTTCGGGTGGCCTAAGGGGTTGGGCCGAAAATTACTGCTGACCCCCCTCGTGTTCCAAGGGTGGTCAATAAGTGTCCATTCTTCTATCGACTTAATGTGCGCGCGTTAACATAGCCCTAGGCAAGGACTGCAAGTTTTAGTACTGCCATAATATAGCTACCAAGAAAATGGCATGCAATAACGGGCCATCGACAAGCAAGCTCTAGCGTACCGGAAAGTAGGTGATTCAGTGCACTCTTTCTTCGCTTTGGCAACGGCATCACGGAATGGTGGCCACCGGTGTCAATGCCCAAATTTTGCTCCCATTGTGGATACCCTTGGAGATCAATCTAGCCCAATCCGGGGAGATCCTAGGCCCAGTCGATATGCCACGGTCCATACGGCTCTCGACTCGGCTGTCACGGTGCGCACCTGTTCCGTACGGCCACCATTTCATTTTGGTACTCGATGGATAGTGAACTTGCGTTGTTGAGACCGCATTCTCCGTCTTCAACCAGTGCAGAAGAATAGGTTATTTTGTTCTCGTCGCGGATGAGATGAATGCAACTATCGATATCAAATTATCGAGTTTATCTCGATATACTCTCTCTGTCACAACTATAAGGCGTGCATGGGTGCAACGAAATTTTAGGTTCAACTTTGATCAATAATAAACTAATATATTAAATATATATACAAAAGTGGTATCATTGAAAATATGATTGAATATGAATTCAATGGTACCACTACTCATGTCATATAATTAAATAGTATTGATTTAATTGTTAGTCAAAGTTAGACCTGGAAATTCTATATACACGCCTTAATCATTTATGAGATAGAGAGAGTACAAAGAGAGCAGTAGATTATCACTAGTTTATGATCCACCGCAGCTTTATAGATAAACAAGGACACGACACAGCATACTGCAAGAAAACAGTCGACGGTCGACGAAATCCCTAGCACCGTAACTATAGCTGGAATAACAGACGCGGCCACACCGCTTATTACGAGCGCTCCACGCTTCTGCTTGCATTTTGGACGCACACAAACCGTAGTCCAGCAGTAGATACTAACTGAAAGGCAGACTGGTATATCTGAAGACTAGTGTTGATAATCGTGCGATCTAAGAGCAGATACATTACTACCATAAGACTGCACTATCAAAGTGATACACGGGTTCTCTGATCTGCTCTGCGTTAAAACTTCCTTAATAATCGTCTACTAGATCATACACTACCACCGGTAAGGACTTCTCAGAACACACATACGGCCATACTCTGTCTTCACTGAAAGCGGCCAACCTGCAAAAACTACTGCGCTACTTCTACTGCACACACGGCACGCTGGTCCGAATGGCTAAACAGAGCTAAGAAAGAGAACGGCCCTAACACTGGTGACAAAACTCTTGATCATTCGGCAACACTCACATATGTAGTACCACTGGCGCTCCATTTTGTTTGAGGAGCCCGTGAGCTATCGTCAGACGGCAGAAGCTACTGGTCGCTTGGCTTGCGCATTGAGGAGGTTCAGCTTCAGATGCCGCGCTCAGCGATGTTGAGCGCGGCTGAGGGCCACCGTTCTGGAACCACTCTCCTTCTCCTCCTCGAGCGTCCGCACCTGTCGCCACGCCCTCCTTGGCCTGCTCGATCTCCGCACGATTTCGCCCCCGCACTGCTCGATCTCGCTGGTCATCTTGAGCATGCTCGGAGACTGTCCTGGACCTGCTGCGACACGTCTGCGAGAATGCACGCACGGGCGTGTTAGAAATTCAGCATCAGTACCGTCCCTGACTCAAACTATAATACATGTCTAGAATTCTAGTATTAGCTTGCAAACAATAAGTGAGCAGATATACACTCATCTATGCATCTCTGAATCAGTGCGTGTTCTGGGAATCTAGCTAGTGAGCTACGCACACGTCATACATCAAGTAGAGGTGATTTATACAGAAGATTTCACACCACTTTTCGGAAATGTGATGTGGCAATTCACATGTACTGGATAAAATAAGAGAAGTGATCAAAGGCAATGAACTAACCAATCGGTCATAACATGTCGAAACGGAATGGGGATGCGAACGAACTCGGAAGATGGATTAGTGACCAAATCGCAATCTGAGCAGGCATTAGAAATTCAGCATCGTACGGTCCCTGACACGAGCTACAACCATATAATTCTAGTATTGGATTGCAAACAATAGGCGAGCAATATATGCCTCATCTATGCATCTCTAAATCATATGTAGTGTGCATGTGTGTTCTGGAATCTAGAAGTGAACTAACGCACATCAAGTAGAGGTGATCTCAGCAGGGAATGGCGAACAAACGAGCTCGAGAAGAAAAAATGGATTCGAACCAAAACGCATTTCTAAGCATGCGGTACCGATGGGTTCCTCGATTCAAACAACGCGAGGCCCAGAGTGCGATCCCCGTACCTCGAATCAAACTATTTCCCCAGAATTAAAAGCGCTGGATGGCTTAACACCCCCCACAAATCTAGTATCGAACCGCTCTCGACCTGATCGCAACTGTGTACGAAAAAAACCAGCAAACCACACACCGTGAGCACGAACCCGTGCGATCGCTCCGACCAAAACTTGAAGAGCGAGGCGAGCGACCAACAAGCACCACAACGAGACGGCCGGATGCCTAGGGTTTTTATTGTGAGCGTACCCGAGAGGAGCGCCGAGAGCTTGGACTCACCGCCTTCGCCTTCCTCCGTCGCCGCGTCGGCAGGCCTCCTCCTCGGCCGACCGCGCCGTCGCGCCGCGATCCCGACGGCGAGTGCGACATCTCTCTATCTCGCTCGCTCGCTCTCTCTCTGTGTCCGCGTGTTAGAACTTGAAGCGATCGCGGCCGTTGGAATTTATTACACACGGGAGGCCCACGCAAGTATGAGAGAACGCAAGTAATTCGTGGGCGGGAAATTACCCCCGGGTGTGGGGGGCGTTTAATCGTTCATGGGCCTCTTTCTTTATAATAGTCAATGGCGTTGCCGCCCTTGTTTTAAAGTAGGATATTTTTTTTTAACTACAGATTTTATTACCAGATTGTTCATAGGCAGGTTACAGAGAGAAGTAAGTATGACACTCACTTAGATTAACTAAAGCCTATTTAACTAGGCAGTCATCTCTAGAATGATGACATCACATACAAGTATAGATACAGGATTGAGCATAAGACACATTGTATGCATCACGGGCTTCCCAGTAAGATATTGAAGCCTGCTTAACGTCATTGCTTTTCTTCCATTCATGGAATATCCCATGTCTATATTTCCCAAAAAAGGAAAATCTCCATGTTGATATGTTGGAGAGGTGGAATCCTAGATAAACTGAAATTTTCCCTACAGAAAAAGGTGAACTAAAAATAATTAAATAAATATGGATGATTTAAAAGGTCATCGGAATATTTTACTGAAAATAGAAGTTTACAGTTTCTCCAAACTCCCAAACATTCGTATTCCCGAAGTTCATTTCCCCCAAAGGATCCATACCGTATAAAGTTATTTCTTTCTTTTTCTCCATTTCAAGCAAGTGGTATTAACACAATTTCAAGGTTGTTGGTCGTATTGCACACCTAGTGTAACTAGAATATTTATTTTCGTCAGAGATCGGCTAGCTAATAGCGCCTAATACAAAAGCAACAAGCACTTCAGTTAACAATTTTCATCCTTGAATTAGATTCGAACTAAATGTCAACAACCATGCAAGTTATGTTTGCCATTGGGTAGAAGAAGACATAGGCTTTAGACCCCGTGCAAGCGTAAAACAAGATGGGGCCATGTTCTATAGATCCCTGGTACAAACAATTAGCGTTTAATTGTCCACAGTGTCTTGAGCTCCGAACCCAGTGGACCACCCTCCATGGCTTCAAGCCGTCGCCCAAGGGGATTGGTAGGTTGAGGAGGGTTTCTCTTTCAACCCTTTTCTTTGTAGTCTCTGCGCTCTAGGTTTTCACGTAAAATAGTGTCCCGTTAGATGAAATATTATGTATATTTTGCCATAGCTTACGTTGAGCATCATACATATATATGTTAACATTGGTTACATGAAAATAAGATATCTATATTAAATTTAGTGCTATATCTGAAAGATCAACCGAGAGTTGAATAGTGGACATAAGAATGTGTGACACTTGAAGAAAATTAAGAGGAGTAACTATATGATAAAAGCACTTGGTAGTTATGTAGATTGAGAATTAATTTGCACAGGTGAACATAGTCCCCCACCTGGCCATCATCTTTAGTCATAGACTCGAATGTTCTGATTATTTACAGAAATGACTTTATAACTATATAAATTACTAAGCTTTAAATGCTTGACTGAAAGCCATGGCTTTACACGAAATTGTATACAAATTTGAGGATTATCTCGGTCGTGAGAGCGTGCTTTCAGGAGATCAGGTAATTGTATTATTAATAAAAGTTTGATCCGGTTCTACATATGTGCACTAGAAAGACTAGCAAATACGAAGTGGCAAACGGAAGATGGAATAAGCCACATGCCTACACTTACCAAAATAGCACTCTAAAGATTGCAAATAGCACTCTAAAGATTGCAAAATAGCACTCTAAAGATTGCAATCCAGTTACCCTTGCTCGGACCAAGCTATGGTCTGACTGAGTGCAAACGAAGTAGATTTTTTCCCCTTTCTTTTCTACACGATCCTCTTTGAGTTTCTCTTATGAAAAGGACAAAAGAAACAATATCATGCATTGCCGGGATGGTAGGTTTTGTCCTGTAAAACTGGAACCGAGTGTGCACTTAGTTTAATTTTTTTATAAGCTATTCAAAAGAATATCTTTTAAGCTCGTATAGTAGCTCTATTTAAATACAGTGGTGCATTCCGGACCAACCAGCCATATCGAGTTTAAAAGAGGAAAAGTTTCCTTCAAAGACGAATCTTATAGGAATGAGAGGGGCTAATGATAAATACACATCTCTCCAACCTGTGGGCACAAAAAAGCCAGCGATTTGGGAGATAACCATGTGGCAGCTGACCAATCAGGTGCTCCCAGGTAGCAGGTGCTTGGTTTATTTATTTTTTTAAGCACGGTTTATTTGGTCGTTTTGGGGTACGTTTGAATTGTGGCCAAAAAGTATCTTGTTAATTTTTAGTCATGATTAAAATTTTAGTCCTTATTTGGATAGTTGCTAAAATTTTAGTATGCCAATATTCTTTTGTCAACTCTATTTATTTTCCTTACTAATTTTAATCAATTATACGCAAATAAAACCTTGATCAAAATTTCTAGCTAAATTTTTAGTAGAAGAAACTTAGACTCAAACTAAACACATCTTTGTCTTTCCGGTTCCGCCTTGTGACGGGAGCCTTTTTCTCTGGCATTTTTGGTCATGTTTGCGTCGAATGGCAGGTGGACCGTGCATTGGCCTCCTCTGCGTATCTTCTGTCCCGAGTCTCGAACCATCTCAGCGAGCTCTCCTTCCTCGCCAATCCCCAGTGGAGATCCAGAGTTCATGTTCGTCCTTCTCGCGCTGTCATTTTCGTCCTTCTCGCGCCATCCCCGACCTCCGCTTCATCCGCACCTTCCAAGAACTCGCCGCCGCCACCTCTAACTTCGCATCCTCCCTCCAGATTGCCAGACATGATATCCACACATTTTGGTTTATTTCCCGATCGACCGAATCTAATGGTCGGTCTCATTTGGTATCGTTCCGATTTCTTTTGTTTCAGGGATACGATTGATCTGCTCTGCAGGAGGCACTTCGTTTGTAGGTACTATAGAGCTATTTAATCGCAAGATGTATGCATTTTTTTGTAGGCATTAATTTCCGTGCTTGATACAGGATTTTGGATTTTTGCTATCTGACTTGTCTGTCACAGCAGTAGATCACCTCCAGAAAGGCCTCGCTGCAACCATGGTAGCCTCTTTGAACCATTTGAGTTGAATTTGTGATGTACGTACAAGATTTCTATTGGACTTTTTGGCATCTATTCCAACTATTTTTTGTCGATGATATCAACTTTGCTAATTGTCATGAATCATGTGTGGTATTTGAATCATGTGCGGTATTCACAATTAATATTTGGGTGAACAGGAATACAACAATTAGGTGAACTCTTGGATTTCAAATTCGAGGAGAACATGTAGGATTATCTTTTGGTTTCCAAATTTACATTCTCCATTATATTCCCTTCGCAACCAAGGGATTTGTAATGCTTGCGGCTTGCTTCCATTTTGCTGGTTGATTGACTAACAATTTGGTCATTATGATTTTTAGGACTTCTCTGACGCAAGATTGGACTGTAGGTCCATGTATCGCTTCTAATTTCTGGAAAAGCTTAGAAAAACATGCCTTATTTCCTTTTGTTGGACAGTCAATATGCCTTTCGTTTTCGTAGTTTGCAGCCTCAGTTTATTTAGTTCTTGCCTACTTCTCGACGTGATCCATGCGCATTTTGACCAGGTGCCATATGCTTTATGGTTATACAAATTATTTTGTTGTGACCTAAATCATAGATGATTCCCCCATTTCAGATCTCTTACTGCAAGCACCACCATCTCTCATCTCCACACCATTGATGCACAACATTATTCACACATATCGTGAAATTTTTTAGAACAAATACAGTTGCGTTGGCATCAGGCAGCAGAACGGCCAATAGCGGTGGCCTCGATGCAGCTAGCGGCGGGGTACTGAGGTATGTGGTTACTCATGGGTGCAGTTGTTCTTCTGTTTCTCCCTATTTCTTATTGACCAGTTGAATTTGTTATTGGATGGCCATCGTCGCTGCAAAATTGTAAGTTAATCTATTCATTCCAAGCAACTTATTTTAATGGGGTACATATCAAGTTAGCACGAAAGCCATGTATGATCGGTCTGCTGCCGGAAAGTTGCAGGATTCCCAGATTTTAGCAGCCTAAGAATGTAAAGATCACTGGAAGTTCAATGGTAATTATATATATTGGCCATTCCAGTTTCCCTCTGCTGATTGTACTGGTTGAGATTATTTTCACCTTAGTTAGTTTAGGCCATCCAGGAGACCACTGGAGAGCTACCATGTGACCTCTATTTTGCCTGCAATGTTCGGGATGAGGTAAACATGCACTGATGCTCACACTTCAGAATGAGGTCTAGGTTTAATTGTTCATTCCTTTGCCTGCTACATAAGTTTCATGTTTAGTCTTCATTCCATATTAGAGGAAAGGGGAAAATGTGGTACACTGAATTACTCTGTGCGCAAAGGAAAAGTTATTTAGATCATTTCAGCCCTTGAGATGATTTATGTCTTTCTCGTCCGAACGGATGTCTTTCGTGCTGCTTTTGTGAGCAGAGTAGAGGAATAGCTGCGTACGATGCTTGCTTATAGCTATTTCTGACATAAGCACCCATGTAAGTTTTCTTCTTTTTAGATTGAAAATAAGCTTTCTTCTTTGGCTTCAATCTTCCTTTTTCTTCTTTGGGCCAATGTCTAACTTCAATGTAGAACCACGAGGATTTTTGCTGCTGGCAGATCTGCTTTTGGTTCATCTCTTCTACAATGTGAAATAGATGTCTAACAGATACACGACTTTCTGTGATACATCGACAATGTTGTTTGAAGATTTAACATCCATGATTCTTTCCAGATCTTTGGAATGCGAAAGGTGATGTCAAGCCGGAATGCTTAGCTAAACTCATAGATTTCCCTTAAAACCACCCGGGGCTGATCCTCCTTGATTCGGTTGGTGCCCATAGCCAATATATGATGGGGAACTACATCACGGGTGATTGCAGCAAATCCTATGCTGTATGGAGCCTTAGTGATTGGATAACACATGTAGTTTTTCCTTGAATCTAGGAGATGTTTGTTTTGCTATGGAGATGATCAATAGAAGATACTTAATTTTTCCGTCTTACATAATTGTGGCTCACATTGCCAGAATTGCTTACTATGTTTAGTTCTTGGAAACTATTTTCTTTTAATCATGATCTACTGTAAGGAAATGCTCTCCAATTTTTCTTCTGTATATTGTATGGACCAAACTTTGCTCCAGAAATTGAATTGGAAGATTTGAATGCTATCCAAGTGCCTCTGTAAGTGCTTCGCTTGCAAACTTATTTTTCGGGCGCTTTCTTTAACTGTCATATTGCACTTCTGTTAGAAAGCTAACTGATAGAAACTATAGGCAGATGACCTTGCCTTTTCTATCGAACTTTCCTGAGATGTACGGCTGTGAGGGTCACCAAGAAAGAAATGTTGCTCCCTGAAAATTAGAAAGAAAGAAAGTTTTGGTGTGAATGCTACACTAATTAAGCCGAGACGACATTGTAAATTGGAGAGCATTTTCTGGTCCTTTTGCACTGTTTACTAGCCAACGAAGCGCTCAAGCATCATGTTAATTTGAGCACATGTCAATATGTAAATATGCTGTATCCAAACCCTATAACCTTATATGGATGTTGCTATTCCAACTGGTGCTAAAGTGCACCTAAACTTGCTACCTTAGTGTACCTATATCACTTGGTAGGCCCTATGTGGTGCATAAAACACAAGTGGATTGGGTCTTACCGCTGACTTGCTTATGCTTGGTCAATATGTCCCACGTTACTATCCGTTCTTTCACGTAAAGATGGTTTGTGTGAACAAGCCTCGCTAGAGCTGTCCTTCCGACATCTCCATTTCTACCAATTGTTCATTCATTGTCCGCTATGAAGGAGCCGGCGGGGCAATGCACGCCTTTCCTTTCTATATTAGCTAATTAATGGTGACCAATGCGGGCCGGCTGATCTCGGTTAAATCAGTGCTCGCGGCTATGCCGCTCCATGAGCTCTCGGTGCTCGTTCTATACAAGAAGGCGCAGAAGCAGGTGGACAAGATTCTCGAGGGTTTCCTTTGGACGGGGTCTTAGCGAAGCCCTCCGGCGATCACTACCACGTGAACTGACCGAGGGTGTGCCGCCTGCTAAAATTCTGTGGGTTGGGGATCTAGGACCTGAACAAATCATCAGTCGCGCTCGGAGTCTGCTGGCTATGGAGAATGCACACCTCTGCAGCCAGTGGCGGAGCCAGGATTGGAGCAAACCCCGGGCGAAAAACTCTGCCTCTGCTATTTTTGCATGAAAAACTCTGCGGAACAGTAAATTTTGGCGTGAAAATTTTTGCTAGGACCCGGGCCGTGGCCCTGGTTGCCCGGGTCCTGTCTCCGCCCTTGTCTGCAGCGTCCTTGTAAAGGGCTTGACATGCAATTCTCCGATGATGAGCGCAGTGTGTTTGCCGCTGGTGTGGGGCAATAGCAGGATGGGAAGTCCTTTGCCGTGCTAGCCCGGGAGGTCCGTAAGTTGGTTCCCAAGAGGTCTAGGAAAAGGAGAATGGTGCAAGAGGCTCTTGTTCGGAGAACATGGATCATCGACATCCAAGGAGCTCTTAGTACCCTAGGGCTGTGGTAGTACATCCAAATATGGAGAACGGTCTGGGCAATGCATCTTACAGCACAACCGGACACTCTCATATGGTGATGGTGTGCAAACGGCCAATATTCCTCAAAATCTTGTTACGAAGCGCTTTTCCTATGAAGCATTGTTTCGAGATCCTAGAAACTAAACTAGAAAACTTAGGCCTCGTCTAAAGTGAAGTTATTCATTTGGCGCCAGGACAGATGATGGATGGCGGAGCGACTAGCATGAAGGGTTTTGCAACATGCCTTGACGTGCATGTCCTGGTGGAGTATCCTTTTTCTTGGGTCCTGTGGTACGAGGTCCTATCTTGGATCCGATCGATGGCTCGCCTACCTATCGTTGATGACGAGTTCGTAGGTTGGTAGCAATCAGCCGTCGATACCATTCCATCATTGTAGAGGAAGGGCTTATCGTTGTTGTTAATGTTTACAGTTTGGTGGATCTGAAAGTAGCATAATGCTGCCATCTTCAATGGTGAGAGGCCTGATATCACCACGTTATTTGGTACAATCCGAGGGGAAGCTGTTTTGTGAGTCAGGGTAGGAACGACTGGGCTGCAAACGGCACTACCAGTGGAGCTTAACGCCTAAAGGTGGGGCATGTGTTAGGGTGTAACTGCCTATTTGTAGGTTTATACATGATTTTTTTTCTATATATCAATGCATCGAGATACAAAGATTTTGTGTTTAAAGAAAAAGAAAACGTGAACGAAAAATGGGGATCCGCCTCGCGTGGGCCCTCAGGCAAGGTCAGCTTTGTCATCGTCGGGCTATCGTTGTCTCCATAAAAGTGGGGAAAAAGCCAAATCTAGCCCCCCGCGAGTTCTAATGCCAGATGTAGCCCCCGGTCGCACCGAAAGCCAAAAATGGCACCGCGACGCTCGGGGCAACCGACACGTGGCTAAATCGCGCCGGCGACCCGCGAGCCCACGTCCACCGCGCGTCCGACCCGCGAGCACCACCCGTCGCGGGCCCAGCCCGAGGCCGCGCCGGTGGTCCGCGAAGATAGCCGGGCCGCGTCTCTGGCCCGCGAAGCCGGCGCGCCGCGCCTCTGGCCCGCGAAGCCGCGCGCCGCGCCTCTGGCCCGCGACGCCGGCGCGCCGCGCCTCTGGCCCGCGAAGCCGCGCGCCGCGCCTCTGGCCCGCGAAGACGGCCTCTCGCGCCCGGCCTTTTCCCGCGCCCTAACGCCAACGCAACTGGCGTTTGCCGCCCTGCTTGATTTCGTCGGTGACAGCGCCTGGCCCCGCCCCCGATTGGATTCCCGGGTCACGCGCATGCATGCTCAAACAGTGCCCAAACAGTGATGCTTTTTCACTTTTATTTGACGTGCTGTCCATTCGTTGTCTGTTGTCTGTTTTCTTTTTCCTGTTCTCATCCGAGCGAGTTCTCTTCTCCCTTCATATTACGCTGCTTATCTCTGCAACGCTCTCGTCCCCTTCATTTACTTCACAGCTTACGCTCTGGTTCTCTGCAATGCTCCTCTTCCACTGGAGTATGAAGCACTGATTTCGAAGCTAAAAATACCAAAATCAGCTATTCGAGTAGTAGAAAAAACTGAAGTTGAAGTCAAGATCTAGCCACGAAGGTAAACTTTCTTCTATATACAAAATGTTATCATATGTTCTAGTTAGGCTAAAATTAGATAAATGATAATGTTAAGATTTTGGTTATAATTGAGTTGACTGTTATTTCATCCATGCATAAAATGCAATCCTCTCGACTATTTATAAATTTTAATTTTGTATTTAATGTAGCACGAGATGGAGTTTTGCAACGGATTTTGAAGCTCAAAACAGTAAAATTAGCCATCTTTGTAGTTGAAGAAATTAAAAATCAAGTCAAGACCTAGACTCAAAGGTAATTTTTTTTTACATGCAAGATGTTGTTATATTTTTTAGTTAGGCCGCGATTAGATAAATGACAATGTTAAGAGTTTAGTTATAGTTAAGTTTACTGTTATTTCCCACATGCAGACACGGCAGTTGTTTCGAGAAGTTCAACAACGTGTACATCTGGTGGTATTCTTCGAGAAAAGGTAAATCCACGTTCCATGAAATTTTGTGATCATTAAGCTGTAGATCATGCAGTACCTGTTCTTAACAGTTGAAACAACAATCATGCATACAGATATTCCCACCACCCAAAGTAAACTAAAGAATCAAGTATAATGCTTGTTCTTATCAATTACAAATCAGAAAATACTTCAAATGGTCATCGTTAGTAGCTAGCAAAGTTTAAGTCCAGCATCTGTTCTTATCACAAATTGGGTATAATTAAACTAGCAAGTGAAGAACCCTAGAAATAAGCCAAGTATTAGCATCTGTTCCTCAATCTAACAAATAGACATATGTAGATATATGCATGTAGTTAACAGGAAGAGGTTAAGACCAAGAAAAGGATCCGTTTTTAACAGTTTCTAATATCAATTCGAAGTAAGCGTCTGTTCTTATCAATTTTGAATAAGAAGTACTCAGGTGTAAACAGCATCACTAATAGTTAATGACCAAACCAAATAGCTGATGACCAAGTAGTGATATTTAACAAGCCAGGCTGATAGGTACAACCATATGCACATAGACGTAGTACGAGATAGAGGTTTCCAATGGATTTTGAAACTAAAATGAGAAGATGTGACAAACTAATATTACATATGTACTATTTTCCCTACAGTTGTATTGAGAAAAAAATATTGTTTACATGTTATTCAAATATTCGTTTCGTATGTACGTAGGTACAATGAATGAACTGTTAGTGTTCTACGGGCCGAATATAATACGCGACGGGCCCTGTGGGATCGACTTGTCCCAATGCGAGTACAAGGTTGCACATATAGATGGTTTGGAGGAGATTAGTTTGTTGGACCTGAGGAGGTGCATACGCCGCGAGTTTGATCGGGACATAGCTCGCAACAAAATAGTCATTGAAGCAGTCACATGTAGCAGCCGGGAGGACGGGTCATCAGTCCCCCTATGGCAGTTGCGCAAGGTGGTTGGCAACGCATCATGGGCTGGGTACATGCGCCTTGTGAGTACACCAGGGGCGTACATATATGGTCGACCCATGGTGTACGTACAGTTTGTTGAGAGCAGTCGCTTGTTGACTGGCGACGAAGGTTCCTCCGGAACTAGTGAGTTACAGGTTGTTGCAACAGAAGGAGGTGTAGGGGCAGCGGATGCGGCGTTAGAGGTCAATCTGACACATCCTGAAGACCAGTTCGTCAGTAATGAAGATGCCGGTCCCTTCTGGTCTGCTCGTGTCGACTGTTTTGAGCTGTTACCAAGCATGCCGAACAAGTTGGACTCTCCTGAAGACGGTAGCGACGAAGAGTCGGATGGTACCGACGAGGAGGGCGGTGATGCGGTACGACGTGGTCTACCTGCAGTAGCTGCTGGCGAAGAAATGGATGAACTGACGGTGCAGAGGCTTGTCATATCAGAAGATGTGAACTCACGGTGGGGTTTCGAAGAGAACACTCTGATGATAGGTCAGCACTTTCCAACCAAGCATGCTGCACACATGGCTATTACAAAGTATGCCACCTCCATACATCGTGAGTATCGGGTCAAAAGGTCGAATCCCACATGTTTGAAAGTTGTATGCACACGTCCAAACTGTCCTGGTAGGGTGCGTGCAAACCAAGCCAAGGGGATTTACAAGGATTATGAGATAACTGTGTTGGTGCATCACACGTGCGAGCTATCCGAGCCGTTGACTGCGCACCGCAATGTGAGTGCCGCATATGTGGCCGAAAAAGTGCACCACCTAGTATCCAAGGACATCTCCGTCGGGCCAAAGTCATTGATGTCCACCGTGGCTGACGAAGTTGGTTTTCCGGTCAGCTACAGCATGGTCAGACGTGCGAAGCAGAAGGTGATAGAGAAGATGTTCGGGACTTACGAGGAGGGATATAATTTCGCCCCAAGAATGCTACATCAAATAGCGGAAGCTAATCCAGGCACTTACTTAAACAAGTATGAGAGGCCACATCCCGATGGAGTACCTGGCCATTTCATACTTGACCGTATATTCTGGGCCTTCAGTCAAACTATTCAGGCATTCAGGTATTGCCGTCCGGTGCTTTCAATGGACGGTACATTTCTGACTGGAAAATACAAGGGGACACTACTAATAGCCGTGGCTGCTGATGCTAATGATCAAGTCCTTCCTGTTGCGTACGCAATAGTTGAGAGCGAGAACTCCGATAGCTGGCTGTGGTTCCTTATAAATGTGAAGTTGGGTGTTGTAGGGGACAGGCCTAATGTGTGCCTTATTTCTGACCGTAATGCTGGGCTTCTAAATGCTATAGACACAATCAAGAATACTGCTGTTGCTGAGTATAGGTGGACTGATCTTGAGAGTAGGTGGTGCATGCGGCACCTGGCCGCTAATTTCTACGGAAGGTTCAGAAACAAAGATCTTATGAAGAACTTCAAGAAGCTGTGCATGCAGAATCAGTTACGGAAGTTCCAGCACATTTGGACAGCACTGGACGCTGCAACGAGCAGGTACAGCGGGGAGTCTCAGGTGGAAGGCCAGCAAGAAGTGCAGCATCCCAGAAACCGGAGGGCGATGAGTTTGTCAGAGTGGGTAAGTAGGCATGCTCCCGAGATTGAGAAATGGGCCCTGGTGCATGACACAGGTGGTCATAGGTATGGCATAATGACAACCAACATGTCCGAAGCGTACAACGGTGTGCTTAAAGGTATGCGGTGCCTCCCAATTACTGCCATAATTGATGAATCATGGTCCTGGACAGTTGGGTACTTTCACAACAGATCAAAGGCTGCGAAGGAAAATTAGACAAAGGTAACGAATGGTCCGAAGTCATGCAGAGATACATGGAAAAAAAATAAAGAAATCTCAGAGTCATGATGTTCGAGCTATTGATGGCTTGAGGAGGAAGCACGAGATTCGCCTACGGCGGAAGCATGTCAGTAGCCATGCACGAGGTGATAGGAAACATGAATGTAAACTTGATGCTGATATTTGCACATGCACGTGCAACAAGCCCACGCTGCTACACTACCCTTGCTCCCATGTGTATGCGGCTTGTGCGGCAATCAAGCAGTCTTCGCAGCAATACGTCTCAAGATACTTTGACATTCATCATCTGATGGGCACATGGGGCAGCGAGTTCTACTCGTATGGTCTTGATATAAGTTACAAGGATCTCTGGACCGACGTTGTTCAGTGGGTGCCTAATCCATCATTGAGACAGCAGAAGAAGGGACGTCGACACACTACTCGGTTCAGGAATGATATGGACGATAGCCAAATTGGAGAACCACGCCGCTGCAGGATATGCAAGACAAGGGGTCATAGCAAGAACGATTGTCCAAACAAGCCGAGTACGTCGAGGAGGACCTAGTATTTAGTACCACTGTGTTAGCTGTAGTGTGTACTTCAAATTATATGTAAAAAATATGTACGAGTCACCTGCCACTATGCTATATTTTCTTAGCATTGTACTCCAGTTTTCAAATATGTAATGTTGATCTTCACGTCATGTACTGTGAAGTTGTATATTACGTTATTTCATACTTCAATTAACCATGTGTTTCTATTGCTTTTCGCTTTGCAGGCGATGGCTGAAGTCCCGGAACTGCTAGACCGGTATTACGACGATCACCACCGGTGTCACAGTTGGCTGTCCAATGACAGAGAGGTTCCACCAACGTTCACTCTTAGAGTACCCCGGACACAGTGGCCCTTGGACGAGCGCTTCGTTCCCAAGCTTGCCGAAAGTGGACTCCTCCCCTTTGCTCGTTTGGTTTCAGCCGGGCACTCTTTCACTCTAGATGGTTCTCTATTGACAGCCTTGGTCGATAGGTGGAGACCGGAGACGCACACTTTCCACTTTCGTTGGGGAGAGATGACGGTGACTCTTCAAGACGTTTCCATGATAACTGGTTTGCCCATCAGCGGAGAGGCGATTGTTCCACCTCCTAAGAGGGCTGACTGGATGCAGCACTTGGCTGCGAGATTTGGTGTGCAGATCCCGAGAACTGAAAGGGGGGCGGCTCAACGAGGTATCCCTTTGAGCTGGCTTAGGAGGTTTGACACATGCCCAATCGATGCAGACGATGAGGCTGTTATGACTCATCTGACTGCGTACTTGTTGTATCTCTTCGGGTGGTACATGTTTCCGACGTCGCACGGAAACATAGTCTTCCCCAGCTACATCCACCTCGCGGAGGCCGTGGCTGATTCTGTGCTTGGAGACGTTCCACAATACAGCTGGGGATCTGCAGTACTGTGTGCGACATATAGGGGGTTGTGTGACGCTACGGCCCGTAAGAAGGGCAAGGAGCCGATTCTTAGTGTGTGTCATACTTTGCTGCAGCTATGGAGTTGGGAACATTTCCCGGTCGGACGGCCCCGCATAATTGAGCCGGTCCACCCGTACCCACCTGGACAGACCGTCATAGATGGTCCAACCATGAGCACTAGGTGGGCAGGTGCCACGTTAGCCTGGGCGCGGGACATGTCCGCACGGTGCTACCCGTTCTACCACCAAGAGTTTGAGATGTTGGATGAGCTAGGTGTCGTATGGTTCCCTTGGACAAATGACCATGTCTTAAGTGTGGCACCTGCGGGGTTGTCCATCCAGTGTTTTAGAGACATGCAGTACTGGATGACGACGTGCCACTTGGTATTCTCAAACATGGTGGAGCCGTACGCGCCTCAACGTGTGATGAGACAGTTCCATCGCTTCCAGACGGTGCCCCCCCCCCGACTAGCAGATGGCTGGACAGAAAAGTTCATGAGTACGCTCTAAAATTTGTAACCATTTTCACTTTGCATTACTATTGTTCTTCTTACTAATTATGACCGTACGGTTTTACAAAATGTAGGCAGGGGAAGAAAGGAAGAAATGAGCAAGACTGGAGGGTGACGCAAAGCACATGGAAAGAAATGTGGGATGGCATGGCTGCACAACAGATCGTTCATGAGGCGAGGTATTTATTTTAATCTATTCGTTCTCACATGACATGATGAATCGTTCTTCGTTACTTAACGATGTTACTTCCAGGCAGTACGACGAACGCACCTATGACGAGTATCTACAATGGTACCTACCTAGGACGCGGGCTAGACTAACCTGTGCTCCACCTGAGAGACCAACGAGCCTCACGCATGCTGAGCAACTACAATTGGGGATGGATCGGCATAGAGCTTCACGTCGTGACGAGACGGTAATAGTACCAATTGTTTTGCATTATTCGTTGAACTATTCGTTGTAATAGTACCAATTGAACGGTTTGAAACATTGTTTGGGAATGTAGTTCGATCGGGCTGCGCGGATCCATGATACTGCCGCGTCCGCCATCCGCTCAGGCCGTCCGCAGGATTGGTCGAGTGTACTACAGAAGTTCAAGGACATCTACGAAGATGCCAAAGACATCATGAAAAACTTGAGCTGTGGTCGCACGGACGACGTATTACGCTCACATTCAAACTTGCCGGAGCAGAGGTCCGCACGACCCAGTGAGGCACAACCCAGTGAGGCACGACGTAGTGGGGCGCGGACTTCAGGAACCGTTTCAGGACGTCGAGAGGTAACGTATTTCAGTGCTTCGGGCCAAACTGTTGAATATAGGGCGTGTACCATTTTTAGTTAACCATATTATTATATTTTCATAGCATGATGCACGGGCAGACACGTCTGTACAAAGGATCTCTTCTAGGCGAGCTGGTCGAGGACATCAGGTGCGCATAATTGATAATTAGTCATACATACATAGGGCACAAATGTACACTCAGAGTGTAATTGGCATGGTGCAATTTGTAGTCCGGCGTACGTGGGGACACATCACTCGTGCGGATGTCGTTAGGATCAAAGGCTGCTCCAGGATATGAGGTGTGCTTTACTCTTCGGAAGAACGCATTGCAATATTTAGAAAGTGTGCTTAGTCTTTTCCAATGGTTACTTTATTTATGCAGTACGACTCGATTGAGGACGAAGGCCAGACCTCTCAGGGAGGAACATTTAGTGAGGTATGTCAAATTAAATTTATTGTTGTCAAAACAATAAACTTGATTCTTAATTGGGGTACCGTTTATTCTGGTCATTTTTCAGACATTCAACGATTCGCCTCCCCATGAAGAGACTTTTACTTTCCAAAATCAGTTAATGCGACCTTCACTTCAGTACCAGTCTCTAGTTCAAGGAGGAGGTTCCGAGCCTGGTTCGTCCACCAACAGGGTCATGAGTGGGTCGAAGATTTGTTTCGACATCCCCAGGAGATCGCTCATAGCCAAATTCCTAGTCAGGACGATCAGGGAACTTATGAGACTCCCCAGTACAGTCTCCGAACAAACCCAAGACCGACCGAGCAATTCACTTTCCCCTCAGGTCACATGCCACCGAGGCATAAGAGGGGAAGAGGCCCATGATCGCAACTGTTTTAGTTCCTTCAATAATTGTGCTATTGTACTTTGCCGTACGCACTACTCTATGAATTCCAGATGCATGCGTGCTTGCTCCCTCCGTTTTGCTCTGTTGTTTGTACTTGTTCACACTGGGAAATGTATGGCATGCAAAAAATTCGTTTTTGCCTGCCTTATCTGGGATACTTTTTTAATACTCCCGGGAGATATTGGAAAGATGATCCATTTGGATTCAGTCTTAATTTAGTTGGTCAGAAAAAATGATTCGACCTACAGCCTGGATTTCCCGTCATTTTTTCTCCTCGAACGGAGAGAATCAATTTGACACTGCTGTCCTATCGTGTCCAGCAGAGGTGGTCTGATGTTCACGCAGTGCAAACGCCATGGGAATTGGCGCTTAGGTCTCTGTCCAAACGCTGGCTACTCTACCGTTTTCTGTCCTCGTCCAAACGCCCCCATATTTGCCAAAACAGTACCGTATTTTCGCAGGCTTCTGTTATGCGGAAATAGCCGGCGTTTGGCTTTGCAACGAAAACGTCACGGGACATGGCGTTTGGGTAAAGGAGCAAACGCCACTGGCCTTGCCGTTAGCGCGCGGGAGTCAAACGCCATCTAACGCCGGACAAATTAAAAATAAGATGGCCAGACAAATTAAAAATGGCGAGCCGGGCGGCCGCGGGATTTTAGCTCGCGGGCTGCGGCCGCGGCATTTTTTTTTCCGCGCGACGCGGCCTGCTTCGCGGAGGGGAGGCGCGGCCCGGGGCTTCGCGGGCGGGAGGCGCGGCCGGGGGGTGATCGCGGGTGGGAGGCGCGGCCCGGGGGGCTGGTCGCGGCCGGGAGGCGCGGCCCGGGGTGATCGCGGGTGGGAGGCGCGGCCCGTTGGGCTGGGCCCGCGACGGGTGGTGCTCGCGGGTCGGACGCGCGGTGGACGTGGCTCGCGGGTCGCCGGCGCGATTTAGCAACGTGTCGGTTGCCCCGAGCGTCGCGGTGCCATTTTTGGCTTTCGGTGCGACCGGGGGCTACATCTGGCATTAGAACTCGCGGGGGGGCTAGATTTGGCTTTTTCCCCATAAAAGTGCAGTTACTGCTACTAGCCAGCAGCAACACGAGAGCATCCAGTGTGATCCATCGTGTGACCTTTTCTCTGTCTCGAACGTTCTTAAATTTATCGTATGATCATTAAATGGTATTCGTTCTAAATTAATTATTTCTATCCAGTACAGGCTGTATAGCCATTATCAAATCTCTTGTCAGGTGGGCTCACTATTGACACGAGTTAACATAAAAAACTATCTCCTTCCCAACCGCGAATCTCTCTTTGAGTCCTTGCCCACCTACTCGTCCTCCCCACGAACCACTTCTTCCGCCCAAATCCTACCAATGCAGATGAATCCCTCTCCGCAGATCCCTGTACTCGTTTCAGTACAGATCCGCTCTCAGATCACAGATCGAACCACCGCAGCTTCAAGGAGATAGCTTGAAGCCTTGAAGGTGCCAGATCAAGCCACCGGATTTGAAGGGGAGAGCTTCAAGATCCCAAACCAATCAAGGCGCGGAGGTCACCGTCCTCGGCGCAAGCAAGTCGTCGTCGCGAGCGCACGGAGGTCATCACCGGTGCGCGGAGGGGCCGTGCGGAGGACATCTTTGGGTGTGCGGAGGGAAAGGGCGTGCAGGTCACGGTGACCGTCGCACGCTCGCGCAGGTCGTCGTCCTGGCCGCCGGCGAAGGTCGTCCTGGAAGCAAGTCCGGGCCATCGCACGAGAAGAGAGAGGTGGGAGGCAGGCGTTGGTGTCTAGATTTTTTTTTATTTATTGTTTTGGCAAATTTGGCACAGGTGCTTGGGTTCCATTTTTTGCAATTTGGCAATAGGGCAGGCAGTTTTGGGCACCTGTTCCAAATGCCAAAATATGGCTTTGGCTTGGGTATATGGCAACATTGTGAATGCCCTAAGCTAGCCTCCAAACCCTCTCTTTCCTCTTAAAGGTTGCTTCATATATTACAGGGTAGTAGGAGCAATGCTGGGTCCACCTGTGAGGAAGGCAGTTTATAGGGAATATAAAAGTGAGAGAAAATAATGTTGCTTTAACTAACTTATTTTTAGATCTCATCTTAGAGCATATACACTGGTAGCAGTTTTTGGCCTCTAAGAAGAGAGAGAATGCCTTAGAAGCTGCCTCTAAACATAACAGGAGAGTGGCAGCAGCGCCTTAGGGGGTGTTTGGTTGGGCTTTTCAGCAGCTTTTCACTGGAAAAAGCTGTAGCCGAACCAAACGGCCAGCTTTTCAGCAGCTTTTACCAACGGTAGCTGTGGGCTTTACAGTGCAAATTCAGCTGTTTGGAAAAGCTGTCTTCTGCCAGCTTTTTGCAATGTGTTGAAGCTTCAGTGCTCATTTTCTAAAATACTGTAGATGGTTTAGATCAACCAAAAGCCATATGACCACTTTCCCACAGCCACAGCAGTTTTTCCAGACAGCCAGCCAACAGCAGCTTTGTCAACAGCCACAACCCAACAAAACAGGCCCTTAGAAGCTGCCTCTAACCATAACAGGAGAGTGGCAGCAGCCTCTAAGAGCTGCTGGGTCTACTTGCAAGTGAGTAGAGTTAGATTATGGATAAGCGATAAAAAAATTTGACTCCTATATTGGAGGCTAAAATAGTTTCTAAACATGGTAGAAAATTATGCTAAACTTAAAGGCTACCGTGGATCCTACTTTAGTCTAAACACTGTAGATGCGGATCAACAACACTGCGAAGAATTATACTAAGATCAGAGGTCGATGGTAGGTCCCAACACTATGAATGCCTTGAGAGAATCTAATCCTCTGCCACGTGGGTCCCGCCACACGGGAAAGGAAAAAATTCATTTTTTCCCCGAAAGTAATCCATTTTGTGCAACAGTAATAGTTCTACCCTCCGTCTACAGGAGGCTTGTTTGTTTGTAGATGAGAGTTATGAATCATCGTGACCGTCAGCAGCCAAAATCTCAAAGAAACTTATCCAAAACAGGTTCTGTCCAGAACACGTGAAAGCAAAATAGAAAACAAAGTCCTCGCTAAGAAAAAAGAAAGAAAACAAAGCATGGTAGTACTCGGCAATAGCTTTGTGTACTCGAGGACTCTTGGGGAAAGAAAATCACTTTGCTCAGCATGTTAGACCGGCCAGGCTAGGTTGGCTATATATCACGCCTTCCTTCTTGGAATCCTTTGATATGTATTGTCCTCTAGCTAATAGATCCACTTGATTAGAAACTCAATTCTGCACTGCTGCGTCGTCGAACTTATCCACCTCAGATGATTCGTGGAATTTCCGTCTTTGAATTGAGTTGAGGGAGATCTACCAAAGCTAGGCAGATAGATAGATTTCTTTCCCGTTGTTAAGGGAGAGCAAGAATCTAGGTATATAAGGATTTATATTGTGCAATTTCAAGCTGTAAATAGTGATTAATTTAATAATATATGGGGTTATATAACACAAAATCAATACTATTAGATTCGTATTAGAAAGCATATGACTGTGATTTTAACAGAAAAAATTTATAGTGAAAATTTGAATTTGCACCGAGAGAGAGGGAGTAACTGTTTCCAAAAAACAGAAGCTTCGGTGCCATGTGTAGTCACCTTTTTCTTTTGTAAATTTCTAGTGACCACTTGAAAGGACAGTATTTACCTTGAAACATGTGTTTGGATGCCTCTAGAAAACATTGATAGAAGAGAAATTTTGCGATCACAGCACATTGGCACGTATGTGCCCGTGCAAGCACAAGACTGTGCTGCCGGTCGTTCAAAATTTGCATGTAGCAGTGTACCACCATCACCGCCCGTATGCATCCATACTCGGGCGCCTGTCTCCGTCCGTCTGACACCCATGAATGATAGCGAGGAGTATTTCAGAAGCAAGCCCATCACTCTCTCCTGTGCCAGCCAGGCCTGCTCCCACTCTGATTTCGATGAGCTGCACGCACAAGAGAGAGAGAGAGAGAGAGAGAGAGAGGAGAGAGAAATGCTGCAGCTGCTAGCCTGCTGCTACTCTAGTCGATGAGGATGGAGTGACTAGCGTCTAGTGCTGAGTGCAGTGCCGCAGCAGTGGCATTTCACTGCGCCTGTGCGCTCGCCCGCTCACTGTCGCAGGCTCCATCTTAGGAGTGAGGGGCTCGGCACCATTGCTAGAGAGGGAGGGCGAGGGCGAGCACGAGCGATCGAGGAGGAAGAGACGAGGGAGTTAATCAGGTGGGATGGGATCGATGCGTGTTTTTCTTGTTGCTCGCAAGTTGAGAGAGATTCCTCCTCATCCGGACGGGGTCTCGTCTATTTTTCCCCGTTGCTATCAGTCGTCGTGCTCGGCTTGTCCTGTTGCGACCGCGTTGTTCTCGAGGACCTGGATATGATGGAGTTGCTATTGGTTTCTTGGATCGTAGCTAGGCTGCTGCTAGATTTGGCGTTTCTTGATGCGTGATTGTTTTTCTTGTCTTGGGCTGATCCCGTTGCTGCGAGTCTTCTGATCTTGGTTTTGTTTTCAGAGCTTGCGGGGGGAGGGCGAGGATGATGCTGAGGAGGGTGGTGTCAGACCAGGCCGCGGCGGGGGACGCGCTCGACGGCGGCGCCGGTGGGGGGAGGCCGTCCCGCGGCGCGGCGTTCTTCGCCGTCCCGCGGCTGCTCGTGGGGCTCGCCGCGGCCAAGTGCGGGACGCCAGACTGCGACTCGCCGGCGCGCAGCCCAAAGTCGCCGCTCGACCTCAGGGCCTTCCCCGCGCTCGGAGGCTCGCTGCTCTGGTCGCCGCGATCGCCCAGGAGCTGGGACTCGCGGCGCGTCGGTCTCGGCGGCCTCGTCGACACCCTCGCCGAGCCCGCCGCCGATGCCAAGAAATGCCTGCTCGGGTCCCAGATGCAGCCGACAAAGCTGCAATGCCTCACCAAATCCTGCAACTCCCTGCCGAGAGACTGCGCCCATGCGCAGCTGGAGCTTGGGGTGGTGGAGGCTGCCGGCGCCGGCGCCGGCGCCGGGGGCATGTCGGTTCCGTGCACTAGGTTCTACGGGGATGTGAAGTCTGGTCCAGAGGACATCGTGTCCGGCGGTGCTCAGCTCGGTTTTAATAGCCATTTGACCGATCTTGGCGAGTTCCCTGCTCCCGGGTCACTGCCGGTGTCGATTGGTGGCCCACGCCGGTACATCGGGTCGGTGTCGGCGACGGAGGTCGAGCAGTCGGAGGACTACACTTGCATCATAGCTCACGGCCCCAATCCGAAGACTACCCACATTTTTGGGGATTGCATCTTGGAGCCCTGCACTGTTCGTGTCCCTGACGGCGAGAGCAAGGAGACCAATGAAGTGAAGGAAGGAGCTGAGTCCTATTGGCTGGTGAAGTGCTCAGGTGACGCTGGCGATGAGTTCATGCGCTTCTGCTCGTCTTGCAAGAAGAACCTGAATGGCAACGACTCTTCCATTTATCGGTATGTTGATACATTTGCCCAATCATCTTTTATATATGACCATGAGGAACTGATGATTGTGATATATCTTCATAGTGTAAGATCATGGTGCTGCAAGTTTGATTCTATGGGGAATTCGCATCACTTGCATTAGGATTGTGTTCTTACGTAGATAATTTCTCTTCAAATGGATAGACTGGAAACAGTACATTGATGAGTTGCTGTTCTTTAATTGAACAAGTTAAAATGAAATGGGCAGCATTTATCAGCTTATCATCATTTGAACAAATTGTTTGAATTTTCATGTCTCATAGGAAGATCTAAGGAACACTGAGCAATTTGCTGAATGCCCTTTGCAGTGGTGAGAAGGCATTTTGCGGTGGCAACTGCAGGGACCAAGAAATCCTAAATGAACAGGAAGACGAGAACAACACGGCAGTCTCCACGATGAAGACATCTTCATTGATGGAGTGGTCGTGCTGACATGATCTCCAGCCCCGATACCTGACGGATGCACCAGGTGCCGGGAGAGATGGTCAATAATTTCGCCACCGCCGTCGTCACCACCACCATCATCAATTTGCTGGTTTCTGTGAGTTCTGTTCAGCAGTTGAGGAATTGGGTGGCATTGGTGGGTCATTGAGGATTGGAAGCTGCATCTAGCTCACAAATTTGCCGAGCTCTGGGCTCTGTCCTTTTAGAAAAGAGAGGTTGCCTACCTTTAGCCCCGTAGTTTTGGTCCTAAGGCTATTGGCTACTGTGAGCTCCTTTTCGTCTTCTCTCCTTTGGTTTCCTCTTCGCAGCAATGATAATGTTTCGGTGATGTAAGTTGGGACAACTTCATGAGATAATCGCATTGAGCTGCTTTGCGTAATTTCGCGCTTTTGCTTTTGAGACATGATGATAATTTGCTATTGACCTATTGTTTACGTGCGAAGTGTTGTTGATTTGTCAAAAGAGTTGGGAGCCAAGTGAGAAGGCAGCCTGGAAGCTGGAGAAAACTTGCTAGAGTGTGATAGATTGCCAGTAATATTAGTGCCTTTGCAGCCTAAATTTTTCATGGTCTAACATCGGCAGGTATTCAAGACAGGCAATGGCAAGAGGGATGTGTCATGTAATGCGAGATCAATTCTCATTGTTCATGAGTTAAGTTTAGGTTCTAATCATATGATGATCATATGCGTCAGAAAGAGGTGAATTCTCCAACAAGATTGAAGCAGCGTCCAAAACCTTTGGTGGACTCTATATTCAATTCCTTCGTCTATTTCATTATTCGGACATGGAGTAGAACTTCTGTATTTCTTTTTGTGGGCAACCATATTTTCTTTGGTAATGAATCAGTATACCTCCAGCAATGGTGAAAATACTTTGTTCTTTTCCTGTAAAAATGGAGCATGATTTTCTCAATTCTTTTTAGGGATATCAACATAACTATGAAGAGAAACGGGGCATGTCCTGAAAAAATAAGTATGAGGAGGACTGCAGGAGTGGGGAGGCCCAATAAGACAATTAAACAGACTAACGAGGTTCGCAGCTCGGAGTTGTCTCCTTTATGAAGCCCGGGCGCTCATACTCAAACCCATAAAGATTCCATCGTGATCCCGTTTGAGGCTGAGTATAAACGGAGGTCCACTTCACATACGATAGTCCGATCAACATTCGACGGCGGATATGGATCCCTGCTACGTGGGCCATATCTTGCCAAACCACACCTGTTTGATGCATTGTACAACCATCGAGTCTTAAAATTACTCCCCCTAGTTCAAAAAACCTATCATTTTAAAAATAAATTTAATTAAAGATGACATAAAGTGAGACGAGAATCCATTGAAGGAGCGATTGAGACACCGATAGCCCTTGTGGTTGGTGGGATATCCAAGAAAGACGCACGACACGGAGTAAGGAGCGAGCTTGTGCGGTGCGGTGGCAAAGATGTTAGGGTAGCAAAGACAATCAAAAACACGAAGTTCGGCATAAGAGGGATCGATACCATGTAGAAAGCAGTAGGGAGTGCGGTTTGCTAGGGTTTTGGTGGGCACCCGCTTTAAGAGTAACACGGCTATATGAAGGGCCTCGACCCAGTACATTGGTGGCATGCTGGCCTGAAACAAAAGTGTACAAACGGAATAGTTAAAAGTACAAAGGATGCGCTTAGCTTTGCCATTCTACCCGGAAGTATAGGAGCCCTTGTCTTCTTGGATGCACTCAAGAATCTGGCTTGTAAAGGTCGTTGGTTTGTGATTCTGTAATCAGTGAGAATATGCGATTTGTCGAGAAAGATGTGGCACATTGTCCCTATGCTGATCAGTTTGGTTCTCACAAACCATAGTTTGGATGGTTTAGTTGCTTATTCATGGATTTTCCGCATTGAGTTTCAATCTTACTAGCAAATGCTATTCAAATGCTGGGAGCAGCCGCTCATGTTAAAGACGATCCTACCTAAGAGTTCTAAAAAATTCTGGTTGTTCTCACTTTACATAGTTTGTTTGTTTCTCTTTCTTTTTGTGAGCTCTCGCCTTACATGGTTGCAACTCATATATAGCACAAATAACCCATCAAGAGCTTTGTGCTAAATCCCGTGTATGTAACTATGATCAAATAAGTTCGAAGAAATATTTAATTAATGGCTAGTACATGTTTTCATCAAGTGCATTTTCATTTATCTGAGATTCGCTCATACCCAATACTTCACCCCTAGACCTCATACGCGAGTGGCACCTTGCACGCCCACACCATCCATCGAACCTACGCACCACGTTTGTGGCTGGCAACTCCCCCTTGATTCTTGCCCACCGCTAGTAGATGATGTCTCTTAGAACGTAAGATGAACCACCATCGAAAATGGTTGCAAGGCTTGCCAAAGAAGACTCCACCATGACCGTGCCCAAACATAAATCTCAAGGCACATTCCATGTCAAAAAAAAACTTTGAATGATATATGAGAAATCATGTTTATATAGATTAGCGAATCTTTACTCTTATAAAGATGTCAATTGGTGGCGGCGGTTCGTTCACCTTCAAGCAGACTACCATTTAAATCTGACAAAAATAGTTGAAATGAGAGCGGGTATGCATGATCTAATGTGGCATAAACGGTAGTATAATCTTCTTAAATATATAGTATATTTTCTTTAATCCATAGCAACACACGAACATTATGCTAGTACATTGAAATTTGCCATGCTTCTATGGAAATATGCATATAGTTATGTGAAAACTAAATTAGGACACATATCCACCAGGGAGTACAACAATATTTCAAATGGTGATTTTTCTTGGGAGATTACTTTTGGCACACATAACAACACAGTTCACATACATGAAACTCACGTGCGCCACCACATACACACATATTTGTCCATCTCTACATACGTTAGAAAAATATTGAAGGCTCCATCAACTGCGCTTAACACTGGCACACACTATGCCACCACATCAATCCTTAGCAAGTACCACGGGTCAGAGTAGACGCCCTAGACACAGTGATGGGTCAAGTTGTGGTGATGAGCGTGTTTGCCGTGAAGTTCACGCCACAAGAGCTTTAGCGTGATCTTGACGAGGAGGATACCCGTATGAACTCCACGATGGCGTCCTTGATCACTGTGTGCCCTAGCAGCTTTGCAAACCCTTTGCTCACTTTGACGGACATCATGTTGGTGAAGAGAAATCTAAACAAGGTGAAGCACAAGAGTTGCATAAATTTGATGCTTGCTTCTCCATCAGCATCGACGCAACCCCCATCCAACAACGATGGTAGCACTGAAGACATCAAAATTACCAGAGCTTAAACAAAAAGGGATTGACCCTAGTTCCACATTTTGAAGGACGTGTGTGGTAGTAGACTAGTGGTATGTATAGATAGTCGCAAAATGGTGGGACCCTCTTCCAACTACCACCAATGAGCCGGTCGTTGGAGCTAGGAAAAGGGGGCTAGAACCACAAGGGGAAGGACGAAAGTTGGAGAAATTTGGAGAGGTGGAAGACTTTAGTAGCATAGAGTAGGGCTTATTGTCCTAAAGGCGAGGTGACGTGCGTCGATGATGACTTTGTCGTTCCTGGTGGTGAGGTCATTGTTACGTAAGGGCCCAACTATTTTTTCTTTTATGTATTCTAGTTGCTTTTCTTTTTTTGGCAAAGTGTAGGATTTATTTGTAATTTTTTTTATAGGATCTCCATGTAAACTCTGCTGTGAGATCTGTGGATTTTAATGACAGCAATTTCAGGGCCCTTCGGGGCTTTTCTACCCTCAAGAAAAAAGGAAAAACCGTCCCCACTGCTCTCCCATCTTACCGTCCGCCGCCCCTGCCCGCGGCCCACGAAACCAACGGCCCAGATGCTTCGCTGGGGCCCAGGCGTATCCAACTGTAAGGGTTTGGAAGTTCTAGAACATTCAGGAGCCCTCTCAAAGAAAGACGAACGCTCGCGACCACCACGGAACCACCACTGCGGCGCCGCATATACCACCGCCTCCTCCTCTCGCTCGCCAAGGGAAAGAAAGCGCTGTCCCAAGGCACAAATCTAAGCTGCCGAACTACCAGAAGCAAAGCTTCCACAAGCTTCTCCGGCCTCAGCATCACCGCGGGTACGATCCAATCCGATCCCTCCCCCTTCCGCGCTCGCTTGGTTCGGCCATGGCGTCGGCGTCCATGCCGATCTCCGCGTGCTCGGATCCCCCCTTGCCCTTTTCAGCATTCGATCGTTTTGTTCTAAGTAAAAAGCGCGTGTTACTTATTTTTAGGAGATGAGGATTTTGAGAGTTTTTGCTGCGGTATTAGGGTCGTTGGGGTTAGGCTTTGGAGGGTTTAGATCGTGGTTTGTGTCGTTTTTGGATTGAATTTGACGAATTTTCGGGTTTTTGTGCGTGGCATCGAGAGGTTTTGAGGTTTACATGTCGAGACATATGCAATTTCGCTGCTTCTCTGAGGTATTTGACTCGTGGATCTCGCTCTGTGCAGGTGTAGGTTGCAATCTAGGTCTTCTAACCAGTGGTAGCCAGTAGCTTTAAGGGCAGGTCGAAGATGAGTGTGGTGGGGTTTGATCTGGGCAATGAGAGCTGCATTGTTGGGGTGGCACGGCAGCGTGGCATCGACGTGGTTCTCAATGAGGAATCCAAACGGGAGAGCCCCGCCATCGTCTGCTTTGGCGACAAGCAGCGGTTCATTGGCACCGCAGGCGCCGCGAACTCCACCATGAACCCCAAGAACTCCATCTCGCAGATCAAGCGCTTGCTCGGCCGCAAGTTCGCTGATCCTGAGCTGCAGCGCGATCTTCAGTCCTTCCCTTTCCGTGTTTCAGAGGGCCCTGATGGTTTCCCGCTTGTCCATGCTCGGTATCTGGGGGAGGAGCGCTCGTTCACCCCCACGCAGCTGCTTGCCATGGTACTGTCCAATTTGAAGGGCATTGCTGAGGGCAACCTGAAGTCCGCTGTTATTGACTGCTGCATTGGTGTTCCGGTGTACTTCACTGACCTGCAGCGGAGGGCTGTTCTTGATGCCGCCACTATTGCGGGTCTTCGGCCGTTGCGTTTGTTCCATGAGACCACTGCTACTGCATTGGCATATGGGATCTACAAGACTGATCTCCCTGAGAATGACCAGTTGAACGTCGCATTTGTCGATGTCGGGCATGCCAGCATGCAGGTCAGTATTGTTGGGTACAAGAAGGGGCAGCTCAAGATGCTGTCACATGCATATGACCGGTCTCTTGGTGGGAGGGACTTTGATGAGGCCCTGTTTAAGCACTTTGCGGCAAAATTTAAAGAGGAGTATAAGATTGATGTCTACCAGAATGCCCGTGCCTGCATTAGGTTGCGTGTGGCGTGCGAGAAGCTCAAGAAGATGCTGAGCGCCAATCCAGAGGCACCACTGAACATTGAGTGCTTGATGGATGAGAAGGATGTGCGAGGGTTTATTAAGAGGGAGGAGTTTGAAGAGATCAGCGCCCCAGTGCTACAACGTGTTAAAGGGCCATTGGAAAAGGCCTTGGCTGACGCTGGCTTGACGACAGAAAGTGTGCACTTTGTTGAAGTTGTTGGTTCGGGCTCTCGTGTTCCTGCAATAATCAGGATAATCACTGAATTCTTTGGAAAGGAACCAAGGAGGACTATGAATGCAAGTGAATGTGTTGCGCGGGGATGCGCTCTTCAGTGTGCCATTCTTAGCCCCACATTCAAAGTGCGGGAGTTCCAGGTACTAAGCCGTTTCTTCTGTTCCATGCGTTTCGCCAGTTGTGCCCCAATTTTTGCCCAGTCTAATGTTTTGCGGATCATGTCCTAGATCATGGGAAGTTTATTATTTTTTGTGCTTCTCACTTATGTTGATGTTTTTGGAAATCTTGCATGCTCTATTTTGATACTGTGACAGTGAGAAGTAATAACAAATGCGTCACTAGAACTGCTTGCTCAACAGCAGCTACCTTTAATTTATGAAGACATCTTCAACTTTTGATGTTTAACTATTGTGGCTTTAATTTCATTTTTCTGTGTATCTAGGATTGTTATGTCCACATGTTGCAGTTAAACCCAAAATAATGCTGTAATAGTCTTTGGATTCGTTGTATTGGTACATTTACCCCTTCCTGATATTACCTAGAAATAAGGAGTCTAGAAAAAACAGTATATTTCTCAATGTTCAAGAAGTCCCTAGGCGCTAGGCAGACGGTAGGTGGCCTCCTAGCACCTAGGCTGCCTAGGTGCTGCCACCTAGGAGCCTAGTATTTGGCTGGCTTGGCCATGAACAACTGTGCAGCAAGGGATGCTAAGGAAGGACGTGAATAAGGTGTGATGCTTTGAAAGGGAAATAGCTGCCGAGATGGCCCAGCCCAACTAGCCCACAAAACCATGTATGCAGCTTCTTCTCTACTGTACCTTTGCCCTAAGCCCTGCCTTCTTCTCTCCTCGCGTAGCTAGTGGTGCTCAAGCAATCTGGTACCGGTGAGGTGGTGCCGGGGATGACAATCTTGATGGTGGCACTAACCGTAGGACGTTAATTGGAGAGGCTTGATTTGTCGCTGGCACACCTCAAATCCAACGTGGCACGTCGAAAGATTTCTCACTGGAAAAGCTTGAACGCTTGCCAGAGGCTCGATTTGGTGGTGAAAGACCTCCTTTGGTCGCCAAAGAACCATGCTGGCTGGCTAGGGGACCTTCTAGGTCCAAGTCGAGGTGTAGGCCTCTTGCTGAGTTCCTTGGCACTGCCCAAGTGGCCACCTGGACTATTTTTGAGGTGTTTCTTTTAATGATAGAATAGGTATAGTAGCTGACGTATATATTGACATCGGAACGTTAATTATGTTGGTGGAGATTGCTTGGTTACGGGTTAATTGGAAATGATTAAGTGATGGCTATTACACTTCCATAACAACTTTGTATGTCTTGCTTTGCAGATTTGTGACTTCTTAACTTAATCTTATATTTTATATTCGCTGTGCAATTTTCAAATAATTTCTCATTTGACGGCTCTCAGTATGTTTGCTTAAAGTATTTCTTGGAGTGCTCCTCATAATATATGCCTTCTCTGAAAGGGCATGTGATGTTTTCTTTGTAGAAGTTCCTCAAATTTGCTAAGATATCACCATACTGGTGCTTTTAGTTCATTTCGTTCTGCATATCTGCACTATCAGTGTTAGAAATATGCTATGTGAACACCTGTGATTTCTGGAACTCTGGAATAAATACCTTGGGTAAAGTGCAATTTAACCTGATAATAAATTCATAATTTAGAGAGTGCGTAGTTACTGACATTGGCTTGATATTTACAGGTTAATGAAGTGTTTCCATTTTCAATTGCTTTATCATGGAAGCCAGAATCTCAGAACAATGAGCCCCAACAAATAGTTGTATTTCCAAAGGGGAATCCTATCCCTAGCGTCAAAGCCCTGACCTTCTATAGGTCCAATACATTCACGGTGGATGTTTTGAATGTTCATACAGATGATTCTCAAATAACAGAAAGAATTAGCACTTACACGGTAGGCAGCATCATGAACTTTTTCCAGGCCATTTAATACAGAGCAAAGTGGTAGAGGGCCTGATGTTTTATCTGGTCCTTCAGCTGTTCTTAATGGTTGTTTATTTGATTTGTTGTGCTGAACCCTGTAGATCGGCCCTTTCCAACCCAGCAAAGATGAGAAGGCTAAACTAAAAGTGAAAGTTCGTCTCAACATCCATGGGATCGTCTCTCTTGAATCGGCAACGGTAAGTTGCAATACTGTGCCTGGTCATCTTCCTCTGAAATGAAATATGACACCTCTCTAATGTTGTTACTATGCTATGCTTCTTATGTACCCAGATGCTGGAGGAGGAAATGGATGTTCCGGTTTCAGCTACAAGTGAGATGCCGAAGGATGCTACTAAGATGGACACAGACGACGCACCTGTTACTGATGTCAATATGCAGGAACCTAAAGGTGCTACAGGTACCACTGAGGGTGCTGCTGAAAATGGGGCACAAGATTCTGAGGAAAAATCTGTTCCGATGGATACCGATGCCAAGGTATGGTCTGTTCACTGTCGTTGACAAAGTTTGGGATTAATATATGTAGATGGACTTTTGCTGGCAGCTTGTTTTAAGAACTATATTGCTCTCTGTTGCAGTAAGTTTGTGTCTATCCATTGGTGTGAATAGACTTCTTTCCAGTTTTTGGGATTAGCTAGCACTTAGGCAGTGGTTTACACTAGTTCGCCGATCATTTGATATTCGCCCGTGATTTTCTGTGACAAATTTGATAATCATCGTTATTGTGCTGCTTCCGTATTTAATAGTGGCACCGTAAGAAGTTGTTCTTTAATGAACCTAGTCTATTTAGTTCCGCCAAAGGAATTATGGACAGTTCTTGCTAGCTATAGCCTAATATTCTAGCTTGGTTCAAGGATGTCAGAATTGTGGGAAAGCACTCGTCTTCACTTTCGGGTACGTATAGTTTGTGAAATGATTTTGTCTATTGTAGGTTGAGCCATCAAAAAAGAAAGTTAAGAAAACCAATGTCCCAGTTACTGAACTGGTGTATGGTGCGATGAGGGCTGATGAGTTGGAGAAAGCTGTTGAGAAAGAGTATGAAATGGCTCTTCAGGACAGAGTGATGGAAGAAACCAAGGAGAGGAAGAATGCAGTGGAGGCTTATGTTTATGACATGCGTAACAAGGTATGTTGGGTTGCATGCTCTGATGACTGTTCATGGACTCTTTGCACTGAGCAGTGTCTTATGTTATCTTTTCTTGTATTCAGCTTTATGAGAAGTACAATGATTTTGTCACGTCAGAGGACAAGGAAGCGTTGATGGCTAAGCTTCAGGAGGTTGAGGATTGGCTGTACGAAGATGGTGAGGATGAGACCAAGGGAGTCTATGTCACAAAACTAGAAGAACTTAAAAAGGCATGCATACTTTGCTGCATTATATGGTCTACAGCATGTTTTGGTATTTGAGGTGCTAGATGACTGAACGCCATGGTCTTGCAGGTTGGTGGCCCTATCGAGGTACGTTACAAAGAGTGGGAAGAAAGAGGTCCCGCTCTTGAGCAACTGTTGTATTGCATCCGCAGTTTCAGAGAGGCTGCAGTGTCTAGTGACCCAAAGTTTGATCACATTGACGTATCAGAGAAACAAAAGGTACTGCACTGACACCGAATAAAGGATGATGACTGGTTGATCTTAGAACTGCTCATCACTAGCTTGCTTTCCCTTATTATAGACGTTGTTGTGACCAGTTGTCATGCTATTGTGGTGTATGAGAGATAAGAGGTAATCCCTGTTGTCAGCTGCTAATCTGTATTCTTTACATACAGGTCGTCAACGAGTGCTCGGAAGTGGAGTCTTGGCTAACTGAGAAAAAGCAGCAGCAAGATGCTCTACCGAAGCATGCAAATCCTGTCCTCCTTGTTTCTGACCTAAAGAAGAGGGCTGAAGCGCTTGACAGGTTGGTGGCCCGCACTAATGCTAACAACTCCGTGTTGAGCTGTCTTGTGAGTTGTGTCTGAGACAACTGTTCTGAAACCTTTCCTTGCAGGGTCTGCAAACCAATTATGACAAAGCCAAAGCCAGCACCGAAGCCGCAGACTCCACCACCCACGGAAACCCCAGCAACACCGGAGGGACAAGCAAACAGTGCCAACGGAGCCGGTGAGCAGGCGAGTGAGGGAGGAGCTGAGGAGCAGCCCGCAGCTGAGCAAATGGACACCGACAAAACTGATGGTTCTCCCGATCCTTCCTCATAAGTTTAGGTGTCAATCAAGGAAGTTCGTATCTCCGTGATTGGTTGCGTTCTCGTGTGCTTTTGGGGTGGGGCAGCAAACTGGTAGTCACGGTTGTTTTCCATACTTAGTGAGGTTATGTATGTATTGGAACATTGAGTTCTGCAGTGTTTCTAGGTGTCTGTCCCTGGAATCACTTTCTTGACGGCGGGTGGTTTAATGATGCAGGGTAAGGGCAGCCTTTCAGGTTTTGGTACCCGGTGTCTCGCTGTAATTTTTATTGATGGTGGATAGCTATCCGTACGAACTTCCAATAACCTTCCTCTATAACAACCTTGCATGACACGTCCTCGGAGCTCTTGAACTACGCCTGCATTTGAGCACCCGTAAGGGCGCACATTCTCCCTCCAAGGACTGTAGGGCAGTTGTAACGGTCGTATGGAGAAGATCCCATGCGTCTGAGTGCTGCTTGCAAATGGGCGGGGATACGGCTTTTGAGCTTACGGCAGTCACAATGGTATACGTCAGCCATAGGAAATAAGGGATAATTAAGGAGAGAGAGATGAGCTTTATCTAGATGGAAAACTGGCTCTAATCATCAAACCTGATGCAAGTTAATTAAACCAACCATCCCGTGCAGCCACTCGCACCTTCACCTCGCCCTCTTATGCCAACACCCATTTCGGCTCCTCCACCCATGTCTCTTCGCACCGTGCTGTCACCTCTCTCCGCGCCCTTCTCGCCCTCATCGTAACCTCACCCGCACCACCGGCTTTTGTCACGCCTCATCACCCTCAGCTGTCGCCTCGCCTCTTCGAAGCCTCTCCCCGCCCCGACGTTCCGTTGCAGCTTCTTCCCGCACTGCCTTCCTAGTCATAGCCTCATCTCGCGCCACTGTCCTCGCCGCGCGCCCTTCTCATTCGGAAAAGGGGTCCACATGGGAGGGCCCGAACGCACCACCGGCGGCGTCGCTGTCGGGTTCCGCTGCCGCCTCCGGTACTTGTTGGGCTGTTGCTATCGCCGGTAGCTCTACCAGTAGCTCGTTGCCTGCTCAATGGTAAGTAACCCTTATTGTTTAGAATTGCCTTCATATCATGTAGCAAATTCAATAATCTCTTAATGTGGACGCTATTCTGAATTCTGACAAGCGTTGTCTATGGGTAATTAACTCTACTTTGTCTATGGTGTAAATTATGCGACATAACTGGTAGTGCCTGTGAGCCTGTAACAGATGCGAGCAGTAAGTCTTATTGAGAAAATAGTAATACCACCTTATGGATACATTAGTGTAGTAATCTTGGTGGTGCATGGTCAATATTCTTCTGAATTATGTAACAGAGATTGGTATAGAACGTTTGCAACGTAGATTATTAGGCCATAGATTATTGTTTTCTGTCACAGTGTGGCCTGGTGGTTTCTATATAAAAAGCTAGATGTTAATTACAGAGTTGTTCTACAATTGTACCACACCATCAGCAGGGTTCAAATGAACCCTGCCCATATTAATATTTGAGCATCATTGTTGAGACACATGCGTAAAAAATATAACTCTTACCATATCTTTTTCTTAGTTTCTTATTGATATAACCTCTCAAAAGAAATACATAATCTCAGTCACATCTCATAATGGTCTGATAAATGCTACTGTGTTTTGAATTACAGGTTAGTGCCCAATTTGCAAGTTAGTGCTCAATTTGCAATTGTTTATTGTTCAGAATTGATTTGTCCCTTTGTTAGTAAGTTCTGTGGACTGTTCCTCCATTAGGCCTCTGGTATCTTGATGCACCGATTACTCCATTATGCCCCTTATAGATGAGTGTTTATAAGTTAATGTAAATTCAATCTGTATATTGTTGTCTAACTCCTTTTTATTACTGGATTTGAACATACTTTCTAAAAGAAAAACAGTAGGAGAATGTCCTACTGATAATTAAATAAAAAAAAGGTTTAAAGTACAAAGGCCAGCTAGCAAAAGGCTAGCTAAAACAGAAAGAAGATTATAATCAATAATCTAGTCACAACAAGGAAACCTTTTACAGATTATTTTAGCTCCAGGAAGCATCATTTGAGAATAGCTCGACCCAGTCCTGAAGTTGCGATTTATATTTTGGCTTGGCTCTTTGAAGGAGCAACTGAATTTCTTGAGTAAACTTGGCTCTCCATCCCTGGATTAGAACATGTTCTCTTAGTAACTTCTTGTATATTTAAGATCAACGGATTCCTGTCCACCAGGTGGTTTCCCAAGTTACTTCCAACATCTACAATTCCCGTCATTCTCGGCATCAGCTCAGACATCAAATATTTCCATTTTCTAACAAGGACATCCTAGTTTAGAAATTTTCCATTTTGTTGCTGCTCCTCCGCACTTTGTTTCATTCTCGCCACCACCAGTGCCGAACACCAAAGGGACTCCAACACCATACATGTTTGCTTCAGCCAAAGTGGCTCCATCATCTAAAGTGGTTTCCAAACAGGAAAACAAGTACCTATTTTGTTGATGATAAGGATGATGGTGAGCCTGGTAGGACCGCGAAACGGTTGACTTGGTCACACGAGGAAGATATTAGATTGTTAATGAGTTTACATGTTTCAATCTTTAAATTTGGAGACTACACATTTATATTTAGTTCCTTGTTGATTACAAATACATACTTGTTCCATAATGTAGGCCAGAGCTTGGTTGGAAAATTCAAATAATCCAATCGATGTGAATAGCAAGAAGAATGATCAATATAGCAGGAAGAATGATCAATATTGGACGGATGTTGCTGCTCTCTATAATAGTGTCACCCCAAAAAACCAAGGAAGATATGCTAGCCAATTGAAGTTCTGTTTTCATCGTGTGAAGCCAAAGATCAGCAGATCCCACGGCTGCTGGAGTTCGGTCACTAAAGTGTACAGAAGTGGTATGTTCGACGACCAACTGATGGACATGGCCTTAGGAGAAGTACACCAAAGTAGGCATTCCAAACCTTTCATAGTGGTGTATATGTGAAGAAAACTTAAGGGACAAGCAAAATGGCTGGATACATGAAAAAAATGAATGAAGAGGAAAATAAGAGTATGTCTGTAGCGACAGATCACACATCAGGTTTTGTCAAAGTGGCAGATTTATCACATCCGAGTGGTTGCAAGAAAGCTAAGGCTGAATGCAATGATAAATGGAAGGTGCGAGAGGCGTCGGAGGTTGTAGTGGTACTTGGAGAAAAAATAGGCAAGTTCATTGAAGTTCAGGTTGCGTCTAGGCAGGAGCGCCAAAAGGTGATTGAGTTGCAGGAACGAATGTCAAGTGAGAAGCTTGAAACGACAAGGCCGCAGAAAGAGCAAAAAAAATGCTTGAAGTATACAGAGAATTCATTTGTGTTGACACAAGTGAGATAGATGATGATGAAAGGCTGAGCGTGTGAAGGCATTGGCTGGTATGGGAGCGTTATTGTTTCATAAAGGAGGTTGAGGTGTGCTTTTAGAGACGAGCAATTCTTTTAGTGATTTGTTGTTCAGAGTAGTCGTCATATTAATCTTTTAACATACCGTTACATGTTTGTTGTTCAGAGCAGTAAGATGTTTGAATGAATTTTGCAACATGAAGGTTAATGGATTTTGATGTGACCTCTAGTCCTAAGATATTTTTGTTTTCTTCGGTTGTCTACCAAAAAATTTCAATCCAACTAGTTTACCAAGTTTCTTGAATATTTCCTTGTGTACTCTCAAGTGCTACATATTGTGGATCACCATTGTTGTTCCATAGTCGGACTTTTTAAAAGATTTATATGGCTTAATGATCTCCATAAGTATGAACACAAATGAGCATTAAGTGATTTACGTACATACTACATGAGTATAAACACATATGTATGTACTGCATGCATTCTCATGGATCATCATACGAACGTGAAATATGACCAATATACATTATAAACACACCACTTTGTTGCCTTCACTAGGAATGTAAAACGCATAACATTTTATAGTATGAACATATAACACTTTACAGTATGAACATATATCATTTTACAATATGAACACTATACATTATGCAATATGAACACAGAGCACACAACAACATGAAACATTACGCATTCTATATTGAGACAAGGGATATAAACAATCTCTGTTCTCGAGATTCTGATATTCACTGATATCATACGTCTTCATTCAGAAAGCTTGATATATCGATCAAACTGGCTCCAAATGAAGCGCTTTCCTCAATATCCTTGTCTTTTGGAAGAACTGCTTATTATGGCTAGTTTATTCCTCCGCTCCAGAGATGATAAGATCCAAAACCACTCATAAATTATTGAGCCTCTTCACAACCTCCGTTGAAGAAATCACGGAGCTCTAAGTTGTTACTAAGAAGAGTCAACCTCTCTAATAGTTTGTTTCTTCACCTTGTTATGAAGACTATAATTGCATATATGCTTAGTGATGATTGCAATTTAACTTTGTGGAGAAAACAATGAAGGTTCTAACAAGTATTTTGGTTGTTTGTTATTCGGCATTAGCAATATGATCATTTATTTTTCAAGAAACATATTTCTCTCTTTCTTTCCTCGTATTCCGTCACCTATATCACAGAAATGCTGATATGGCAACATCAAAATGGCTGAGATGAACTGCGACAGATGTTAGCAAGTGGAATTTGTTCACGGGAGGCGTCAAGGATTCCGGAACACTGAGGTCCATACTAGATATCCGGGTTCCTCGGCAGTTTCAAATGCCCAGGGCCGTGTGCAGATTTCCCATCTCTTGGTCCGGCGCCGCCGCCCAGGGCCCACGAAACCGACGGCCCATATGCGAGCTGACAGCGCAGACCTGTCGAACTGAGGGTTTCCACCTTCTAGAGGATTCACGACGACCACCACCACCACGGCGCCGTATATACCACAACCTCCTCTCATTCTCGCCAAGGGAAAGGAAGCGCTGCCAAGACACCAACCTAAGCTGCCGGTCTACCAGTCCAGAAGCTTCTCCGGTCTCGGCATCAACGCTGGTACGATCAAATCTGATCCCTCCCCTTCCGCGCGCGCTTGGTTCGACCATGGCGGCTGCGTCGGCGTCGATCTCGCGTGCTCGGATCCGCCTTACCTTTTCCGCGTTCGATGATCTAAAAAAAAATAGAAGATAGGGTTTAAAATTGCGTGTTACTCTGTTGAAGACTAGGTCGTGATATATAGAGTTTTGCTGCTTTTTTTGGCAGCGTGGGAGTTTGGTTTGCGAGTGTTTTGGATCGGGGTTTGTGGTGGATTTGGATTAAGTTTGACGAGTTTTTCGGGTGTTGGTGCGTGGGATCGAGAGGTTTTGAGGTTTACATGTTGAGATTTATGCAATTTCGCTGCTCCTCGGAGGTGCTGAACTCGTAGATCTCGTTCTTTGCAGGTGTAGGTTGCGATCTAGATCTTGGAACCAGTAGTGACCGGAAGCTACAAGGGCGGGTCGGAAATGAGTGTGGTGGGGTTCGATCTGGGCAATGAGAGCTGCATTGTGGGGGTGGCCCGGCAGCGCGGCATCGACGTGGTCCTCAATGAGGAGTCCAAGCGGGAGACACCCGCTATCGTCTGCTTTGGCAACAAGCAGCGGTTCATCGGCACCGCAGGTGCTGCGAACTCCACCATGAACCCCAAGAACTCCATCTCCCAGATCAAGCGCATGCTCGGCCGCAAGTTTGCTGATCCTGAGCTGCAGCGAGATCTCCAGTCCTTCCCTTTCCGTGTTTCGGAGGGTCCTGATGGTTTCCCGCTGGTCCACGCTCGGTATCTGGGGGAGGAGCGCTCCTTCTCCCCCACGCAGCTGCTTGCCATGGTGCTGTCCAATTTGAAGGGCATTGCTGAGGGTAACCTGAACTCTGCTGTTATTGACTGCTGCATTGGTATCCCGGTGTACTTTACTGATCTGCAGCGTAGGGCTGTTCTTGATGCTGCCACTATTGCGGGTCTCCGGCCGTTGCGTTTGTTCCATGAGACCACTGCAACAGCATTGGCATATGGGATCTACAAGACTGATCTCCCTGAGAATGACCAGTTGAACGTCGCATTTGTCGATGTCGGGCATGCCAGCATGCAGGTCAGTATTGTTGGGTACAAGAAGGGGCAGCTCAAGATGCTGTCACATGCGTATGACCGATCTCTTGGCGGGAGGGACTTTGATGAGGCCCTGTTTAAGCACTTCGCAGCAAAATTTAAAGAGGAGTACAAGATTGATGTGTACCAGAATGCCCGTGCTTGCATTAGGTTGCGTGTGGCATGCGAGAAGCTCAAGAAGATGCTGAGCGCCAATCCAGAGGCACCAATGAACATTGAGTGCTTGATGGATGAGAAGGATGTGCGAGGGTTCATTAAAAGGGATGAGTTTGAAGAGATCAGCGCCCCAGTACTAGAACGCGTGAAAGGTCCATTGGAGAAGGCGTTGGCTGAAGCTGGCTTGACGACAGAAAGTGTTCACTTTGTTGAGGTTGTTGGATCAGGCTCTCGTGTTCCTGCAATAATGAAGATAATCACTGAATTCTTTGGAAAGGAACCAAGGAGAACTATGAATGCAAGCGAATGTGTTGCCCGGGGATGTGCTCTTCAGTGTGCTATTCTTAGCCCTACATTCAAAGTGAGGGAGTTCCAGGTACTAACTCGGCTGCTTAAGTTCGGTGCTTTTGGCCAATTGTGTTTCAATTTTTTGCTATTCTAATTTTTTTTTGTTGATATATGCTATATTACGGAAATTATCTTTTCGTGCTTTCCACTTAAGTTGACGTTGTTCAAATGCATCACGAGAAGTATGGCTAAGAAGTATAAAAAAATGCATCACGAGAACAGCTAGTTCAACATGAGCTTTCTGTAATTTATGAAGGCATCTTCAACTTCTATGTCTAATTATAGCGGTCATCATTTTATCTTTATGTGTATTCACTGTGTTAGAATCGTTATGTGCAAATGTTGCAGTTTAACCAGAAATAATGTCACTCTCCCTAATCAGCCAGTGGCGCAATAGTCTTTGAACCCAGTGTTTCAGTTCCTTTGCCCGCTCCTGACATTAGGTAGGAATTCAGAATGTAGGAGACACTATATATTCCTTACACAACAACTTTTTATGTCTTGCTTTGCAGATTTGCTATGTTATAAAATAATCTTATTATATATTTACTATGCAATTTCAACTAATTTCTCCTTTGACGGCTTCCAGTCTGTTTGCCTAAAGTATTTCTCAAGATGACCCTCTTAATTTTGTATCTGCTTTTTTGTAAGGGCACATTATGTTTTCTTGGAAGAAAGGAACTCAAATTTTACTAAGATCTTAATATGCTGGTGCTTTTAGTTAATTTCGTTTTGCATATCTGCACTATCAGAGTGTTAGATATATGCTATGTGAGCATTGTCATATCTGTGATGTTTTGCAACTCTGGTATAAATGCCTTGGGCTAAAGTGTAATTTACTGCAACATTAAATTTACTTTCAAGAGAATGCTTAGGAGAACATGTGTGATCTGCTCTTTTGATTTCTGTACTCCTAGTTATAACATTGGCTTGATATTTTGCAGGTTAATGAAGGGTTTCCTTTTTCAGTTGCATTATCATGGAAGCCAGATTCTCAGAACAATGAATCCCAACAAACAGTTGTATTCCCCAAGGGGAATCCGATCCCTAGCATCAAAGCTCTGACCTTCTATAGGTCTAATACATTTGCGGTGGATGTTTTGAATGTCGATACAGACGATTTGCAAATAACAGAAAAAATCAGCACTTACACGGTAGGCAGCATTAATTTTTTTCCCTGATGTTACTCAATACATACACTTGCATGGTTTTTGAGGACCTGATGTAAGTTCTGGTCCTTGAGCAGTTTCTGCTGGTAGCTGATTTGATTTCTTGTTCCTAACTCTATGCAGATCGGTCCTTTCCAATCCAGCAAAGGTGAGAAGGCTAAACTGAAAGTGAAAGTTCGTCTCAACATCCATGGAATAGTCTCTCTTGAATCAGCAACGGTAACTTGCAATACTGCATCCTGTCATCTTGCTCCGAAGTATAGCATATAATATTTCTCTGATGTTGTTAGTATACTATTCTTCTGTATCAGATGCTGGAGGAGGAGGAAGTGGAAGTTCCGGTTTCAGCTACAAGTGAGGTGCCAAAGGATGCTACTAAGATGGATACAGACGATGCACCGAGCGACCCTGCTTCTGTTACTGATGTCAATATGCAGGAATCTAAAGGTGCTACAGATACTGCTGAAGGTGCCGCTGAAAATGGGGCACAAGATTCTGACGAAAAATCTGTTCCAATGGATACTGATACCAAGGTACATGTAGATGGTCTTTTGCCTGCAGCATTTTTTTTGAGGAACTATTGTCCGCTGTTGCCTTAAGTTTATGTATACCCACTGGCGTTAATGGACTTCCTCTCCAAATATTGGGATTAGCTAGCACTTTGTCACTGTTGTTTACATGCGGTATCACCTATCATTTGATAATGCCGCATTTGTTTTGTGTAATGAATTCAATAATCATCCCTATTGTGCTGATTTAGTATTTCGTTGGTGGTATCTCGAGGAGTTGTTCCATAATGAATTTAGTCTATTTAATTGTACAAAAAGAATCAGGGGTTGTTCTTGCTAGTTACTCCCTCCGTCCTAGAATGTAAGGCATATTTTGTTTGGTTAAGACAAGGCTTTGACTAATAATTACTCTATTAATATGTGGTTTATGTGATACAAAGTCACAATCATAAGTAAGTACTTTTGAATACGAATCTAATGACACTAATTTTATGTCATATAAACCACATACTAATAGAGCAATTGTTGGTCAAACCCTTGTCTTAACCAAACAAAATACACCTTACATTTTGAGACGAAGGGAGTATACACTAATATTCTAGTTTTTGTGGGAAAGCACTTGTCTTTACATTTTCGGATAAAACAAATAATTTTGCAAAATGATTTATTTTGTGTTAGGTCGAGCCATCAAAAAAGAAAGTTAAGAAGACCAATGTACCAGTCATTGAATTGGTATATGGTGCGATGGGGGCTGATGAGTTGGAGAAAGCTGTTGAGAAAGAGTATGAAATGGCCCTTCAGGACAGAGTGATGGAAGAAACCAAGGAGAGGAAGAACGCTGTGGAGGCTTATGTTTATGACATGCGTAACAAGGTATTCTGAGTTGTGTGCTCTGATGATTGTTCATGAACTCTCTGTGAACTGAGCAGCACCTGATGTTATCTGTTCTTGTTTTCAGCTCTATGAGAAGTATAATGATTTTGTGATGTCGGAGGACAAGGACGCGTTGATGGTTAAGCTCCAGGAAGTTGAGGATTGGCTGTACGAGGATGGTGAGGATGAGACCAAGGGAGTCTACGTTGCAAAACTAGAAGAACTTAAAAAAGTATGCTTTCTTTACTGCACTATATGATTTGCATTGTTTTTTGTATGTTGAGCTTCTAGACAATTGATCTCCTGCAGGTTGGTGGCCCCATTGAGGTGCGCTACAAAGAGTGGGCAGAAAGAGGTTCCGTTCTTGAGCAACTGGTGTACTGCATCCGCAGTTTTAGAGAGGCTGCATTGTCTAGTGACCAGAAGTTTGATCACATCGACATATCAGAGAAACAAAAGGTATTACACTGACACCAAATAGAGGACGATGATTGGTTGATTTTAGAAATGCTCATCACGTATCTTGCATTTCCTGTTACAGTCGTTAAATTCTTTCCCACTGTAGCCTGCAGTTCTTGTTATTATAATCAGTTGCCGATCTATCATGGTGGATGAGAGATAAGAAATCGTGTTGCCAGTTGCTAATCCGTCGGGTTGCATACAGGTCGTTAATGAGTGCTCAGACGCAGAGACTTGGCTAATTGAGAAAAAGCAACAGCAGGATGCTCTACCGAAGCATGCTAATCCTGTTCTCCTTGTTTCTGACATAAAGAAGAAAGCTGAAGCACTTGACAGGTTAGTTGATGGCCTGCACTAAATGCTAATACCCCCTGTTAAGCCGACTTTATGATTTGTGTCTGAGGCGACTGTCCTGAAACCTTGTCTTACAGGTTCTGCAAACCAATTATGACAAAACCAAAGCCAGCACCGAAGCCACAGACCCCGCCTCCAGCGGAAACCCCAGCGCCTGAGGCTCAAACACCAGAGCAACAATCAAACGGTGCCAACGAAGCTGGTAAGCCGGCCAGCGAGGGAGGTGCTCAGGATCAGCCTGGTACCGAGCAAATGGACACTGATAAACCTGATGGTTCTACTGATCCTTCCCCGGCTTAAGTTTATTGTCCGTCAGAAGAGTTTTTATGTCGGTTGCATTCCCCTGTGCTTTTAGTCTGGTAGGGCAACAAAGTAGGAGGAACGGTTGTTTTCCGTACTCTGAGGATATGTGTTGGAACATCGAGAGTTCTGCATTGTTTCTGCTGTCTTTGTCCTGGGAATCAGTTTTCTTGACGACGGGTGGTTGGTTTATGCAATACATGGGTGCCCTTTCAGGTTCTGGTGCCCCATGATCTCACTGTATTTTCTATTTACGATGGTCCATAACGATGTATTTTTTTTATTGACGATGGTCCATAACGATGTATTTTTTATTGATGGTTGGTCCATAACGATTCAGAAATTTTTGGTCATTGGAAAATTATAATTTTAATATCTGTCAGATGAATTGTTCTATCTTGAGGATAGAGTTGCAGAAGGTCTAAGCGTCTTATGTAGGGCTGCTATACATCCATCTTTTCGTCATAAATGGGAGGTATGTACATTATCATCCATGAACTCATTAGTTGAAGACTAGTACCTGTACTTGTTTGCTTCAGTTTGTGGTTGCTATGAATGATGGGTGTGCTTTTAGAGCCGTTGTGTGGAAAATTGGGAAACTTCTAGCCCTGTTTGGTGAATTAGAAATTATAATTAAAAATTACATTACATAATTACTCAACGATGATGGTGAAGCACGATGTGCTGTCTAACATCCAAGATGGTGTCGCATGAGTTTGTACTATTGTTTTGAAAAGCCTAATTGATACCCTTTCTGTTAAAAAAAAATAAGACTTCTAATTTTAGAAATCTTATTTAAAATTATAAGGCTTGCATGTGAATATGATCACCTTCTCTCTTTTCCCTCTTTATTTGTCTCCTTGTTGGTTCTTTGACATTTATGACCAAATAGCCACATTAACTTCTCTTTCTTTAACATTTATGACATTATCTTTCTTGTACTTTTCGAGTAGTATTCTCTTAGTTTTATAACTTCCTTAATTTACTTGTGGAATTAAAATACGCTATTTATGTTCAAATGGAGGGGGTACTAATCTAACCGACGCCTCTAAATAACAGATGTCAAATTGCGACGTCTTGGCTACGTACGTATATATTGGGGCGACAAAGGTCCGGTATCGAGGATCTATCCAATTTGCAGGACTAAAAAAACGTAAAACGATATCATGCTTTATTATATCCTATATGATTTGATTGACTACCTCAGTGAATTTGCAATCAAAGGGTGTATCTATGAATCTATCCAAGTGATTTGAGTCAACGGAAATTCTCCTATAAAATGTAGTGTAAAAGAAACCTTAGGAAAAAATAATGTGAATTACAATCCTGTAAATCAAAAACCTTTAAATCAAAACCTCTTGGAAAAGGTGTTTGATTACAATTAAAGGTGTTTGATTACAATTCTTTAAATCTTTTAAATGAAAGAGTCCCTGAAGTTTTACAGTTCTTCAAAATTCTTAGTTCTACAGGCACCTTTCTAGGTCCAGTTAATTCTACATGTATTAGAAAAATGAAGGATGTGACGGCGTACCGATTGCCCAATCAGAACAATGGACATCACTACGCTATTCTGAGCGCCAGAGTAATGCTCGGTATCAGAGAAAGGTACTCTTAGCGACGGCCGACCGGCCGATGAGGAAGGAGTTTATCAGATAATGAGTTTACGTGCAAATGTACACGAAGCACCAGTGGTCTAGTGGTAGAATAGTACCCTGCCACGGTACAGACCCGGGTTCGATTCCCGGCTGGTGCATTTTGTTTTTTTTGCTTTTTTTTTCTTTCTTGTGTTTGCAAGAGTAATACTATTTGGTTAGAATCACAACACAGACGCGAGAGAGAGAGAGATGTTGCCGGCCGGTCGTGTAAGAGATGGAAATACAATCAGGTTGTATTGATCATCTCAGTGTACATATATAGTTACGAGACTCAAACGTGTCTAACAGAAAGAGCTACAAATGAGGCTTCGCATGCACCAGATGTGCAGTAGTACCAATTGAATAGAGCTAGGCGTTAGAACGTGAGTAACGGTACTTCAACAGGTCGGAGCAGAAGAGGAAGACGAGACTTGCAGGTGTCAAACCCTGCCGCAGAGCAGATCGTTCGCCCTCGTCGCCGCAATCCACGATTCCTACCACAAACTTGGCATTTACCGTCCGCGCGCACTAACCCCATCATCTCACTCACGGTTGCCGCTCTCCGGGTATTACCAGTACCACCACCACCAGCAGCCAAAATCCATAGGGATCCTACCGCGCTGCGCTCCTCACACACACCCATAAGGGGACGGGGCGGAGCACCACTCCCACAGGAAAGTACGTACTGGTACCAGTCACTCAGTACATTACCATGCACCTGGGCAGCTAAACCTGCCTTGCGCACGTAGATGGTCATGGCCCATTAGTATAGAAATCGATATCCGAAGCGGTTTAAATAGCACATTTGAGACGGTTATAGCAGCCGCTTCCAAAGAATGGTTGCAGATATGAAGGCATGCAGTAGAGACGGTTACGCAACCGCCTCGGATAAGCTCTTATCCGAGGCGGTTGAAATGCGTAAACTGCTTCGGATAAACCCTTATTGGAGATGGTTAAATTTCCTTAACCGCCTCGGATAAGACGTTATCCGAGGCGGTTGTTAAGTTGCAACTGCCTCGGATATGTATTTAAACATGCATTATTTTGCCTGATTTGTTAGCCTCCCTGAAAAAGTAAATAGTTCATATGAAGTATCCAAAGCACAGCAGGTATACAACAGATTTATATAGCACACTATTCAATCATTCATTCTCGCATCGATCACAAGACATAAACTTTAAACATTCACATACATACGCATATCAATAATATTATAAAACTTATTCACTTGTGACATATATACTCAATTCACAGCTTAGATATTGATCAAATTCAGAAAAGTAAACCTTTCTTAAGTTCTTCACATGAATAGAACTACTCGTCGCAGCCTCCATACACGATATCTGTTGATATAGAAGTCTCATTTGTAAAATAGTGACATTTACAAGAAAAAGTTATAGTTATGTCACAGCCACTTATACGTTAGCATTGAGAGGAAAAATGAACAAGACATTTAAAAACATCAAGTGCACTTATCATTTCAAACCACAAGTTGGATAGATAACTACAAAGTTTGATGCTTTTGAACTAATGACGTAACTAATGACCTAACTAGAAACCTAAGTAATGATCTAACTAATCGCAATCCTAAATTCCTAGTTTGCCGCCGAGAAATTGAAGCGTCCTTCGGCACTAATGACCTCCTTGTTTAGAAAACTAGCGATGTGCGACTAGATCTGGACGATGTCCATATCTTCCAACTGTTTGATTATCATGGTTTTCGCCCCTTCCTGAAAACATGAAGCTTACAGTCATGGCGAATAGCATGATTAAACACTAGACATTAGTAGTGGCGATGGTTTCATACCCCTAGATCACGGTACTTTGGGTTGCTGCAAAAGGCTACCATGTGGAAACACACGTAATACCCACAGAGGTCGGACCCTTCGGGTTGTTGCCGGCACTACAAAAAGGATATCGATTAGGTATAGAGGACAGAAGTATGATGACATTAGTCCGAGGAGTCAATGACATTACGGAATACCTTAAACTTGGAGTCATGGCGTAACTCGATGGGCACTCCTTCCTTGTGCCTCCCTCCTTGTTTGACGTATGTGTCAAACTCTCTAGGTGATTCAAAACAATTAGTATCGAATTGTCTTTTCCTTTGGGAAGAAGAAAGAATAGGCATGGACGAAGTCGAAAGTTTTGGTACTCACTCGTCGAGTAGACGCATGATGTCCAAGTACGCTTGCTTGCGCAAGTCAAGGCTACGCCTCATGGAATCAAGGTAATATACCTTATTCGCTTTCGGCACGATCACGAGGAGGATCCAATGGCTCCTGGTTATACGATGCGAAGTAATTACATGTTTAGCCGTCGAATGATGAGAATTTGCAAAGGATGTGGTTTACCCAATGTTATAGGCAACCTGGATGTGATCTCGTGCGGAGTACTCATGGAGTAAATGCAGGATGTAATCCCGCACCAGGTTCCTATTTGCCGCGATGCTTTGGGCCGAGATCAAATGTGGGTCGCCGAACTCCATAGAGTTGTGGAGCTTTCTTCTATCGCTCAGATCAACCATGTATCTGAGTATAGGAGAAGAATGAGTTATCTTGCAGGCACTTAACGGTGATAAAACAAAACGGTGCTGTGTTGTAAGGACTTACAGCGTGAAGCATCTCATGAGCCCGGCGTCCAGCTCACGGAAGTGGAACATGTTGAAGATGTCAGAGAAATCCACGGGAAACATATTTCTTTGATGGTGCTTCAAATGCTCCTCCTTAAAGCAGACTACGACGTCGAGGGCTGAATCTGGGAACGGCCTGTTCGACATCTCGAGGTAATGATCATAAAGCGTCCGGCAGGCTATGCCCAGGTTCACGTTAGTGTCCACCATAGGTTGTCCCGGCACATGTTGGCGAGCTAGCTCCGCCAAAGGATATTCAACATCATCTGCCAGTTTCGAAGCAGACTTCTTGGCTCTGTATACTTTCAGCTTGGATGTGGCCCCTTGACTCTTTGTTCGAACACAACTTGGCCGTGAGCTCTCCACTTGTGGTAATGCCGGGAGTTGAGGGGGTAGCGAACGATGAGAAACCTCCACATGTGGTACTGTCGGCATTGGCTGAGGAAGGGCGAGCTGCTTCGAAACCTCCGGTGGAGATCGAGCAACCACCGGTGAAAACATCATCATCCCAAGATCCGGCGAACATGGAGGATCGGACGGTGCATTCGGTGCTGATTTGAGGACTATGTCCTTCTTTGGCCACTGGACGAATGACCTGACCGCGTCGCTTAGCAACTGCATCTCATCAGATTCTCGCGCGTTCGGCAAGGGACAGTTAGCCAAGGTCGGGTTGATTGACTCGACTTGCACTCGCGCGAAACCTGGCGTTAACAGGACACCTTGTAACACCGTTCCAGGAGTAGATGGCCACACCTGACTGTACGTGGTGTCCATTGCGAAGTTCGTCGTAGCGAACTGTATCTGCATCTTGCACCGTGTCAGACCCCCAATTTGGTCGATGGGAGAACAATTGTCCGCACCTGAGGCGTAGCTACTGCGGCGGGCACCCAGGCTTACGACTGGCACCCTGTCTTGCAGGTACTATGCTGAAAGCCTCTCCTCCATGTCTCTCATTCTTTCCTCAAATTGCGCCTCAAGAGACGACTGTATCTCCGCTTGCATCTGTTCAGCTCTTGCTCTCTTCCTCTGTCGACGTGCCTCCTGCGTGTCGCCGGTGAAGGTTTTGCCCTATGTTGCCAGATTTCCGAAACCCCTGGTGCATCCATAGGGCTCCCTGGTGCCGATGGCCTCGGAGAGTATGTCTTTCTCCTTGTTGGATCGACAGCTTCCGACAGAGGGGGGTGAATGTCAAATTAAAAATTTCTTCTGAAGATTAGAACACAAAACTATTGATTAGTAATTGTGATCAAACCAAGAAATGCAGCGGAAAAACAATCGACAGAAGAATTGAGAAAAGTGACAAAAAACAGCCAGATCGGAACTTCCGGTGTGAATATCGGAAGTTCCGATGTAGCCGGAACTTCCGGTGCTACCCCAGTTTCAAACGTTCTGGAAAAATCGGAACTTCCGATTCCTGGATCGGAACTTCCGATATGGATCGGAACTTCCGGTGTAAAAATCGGAACTTCCGGTTTTTGCGAAACAGCAGATTGTCGCTCGGTAAAACGTTTGCAGATTTTGATCCACCCAACGGAATTGGATGAAATTTTGCACAGAGGTAAGCAAAAGACTTACGGAGCTGTTCCAATTAGAATCACCTCAAAAGCTCATCTGTGCTGAGAGAAAACCCCAATCTACTAACAGCTGTTCCAAAAACAAACGAGATGAAGAACTTGCACGAAATCAAATCAATTGATCCTTAGGACTTGTGAGGGAGGGATTTTGATATTCAATCAACATAGAGACATCCCACACGTCCTAACAATCTATTTTACCAAACAAACCTCAAGAAACAAATCAATCCATGAGGGAAGGAGAAGAACGAAAATCCAAAGAGCAAAAAGAGAAAAACTCACAATCACAAGGGGAGACTCATGGCTTTTCTTGAAAATCTTTTTGTATTGATTTTCGTGGGTTTTCTAGTGTTTTTACATGCCTCTCATCCTAGGCAAAGCACTCTCTAAGTGCAGCTCTCATAATCTCATCAAAAGGGTCAAAGGGTTAAGAAACCCTAATCACCTATTTATAGTGGGGAGGGACAACCCCCTCTTCCACTCTTGGGCCTCATGCCCTAATGGACCAAACTACTTAGCACGCATCTCAAAGCGTCTAAATAGCTTAGCCACCTCTCGATTTTCCTTCCACCCTAAGCTACCAACCCTAAACCACTTCCGGCCGCCGCCGCAGTTTCTTGGTTGAGCTTCGGTGGTTTCTGCGTTTTTACCAAAACGCCCTCGCACTAACTTGGTCCTCACGTCTCGTCTCCACCCGCTTCCTTGTCGTCCGCGTACATGCTTTTAAGCCGCACGATGTCGTCGCCACCTCCTTGACCGCATCTCAGCCCTCCAAACTATCATGCCGGTCCATATGACCGAACCATCGCCGCACCCAACTCGCACCTACACACAATAGACCAAGCAACACGTCGCGAGCACAAGTCTTCCACTTGACCCAAGTCAGTCGAGAAAAATCCTTTATCCACTCAATTTTTCCTTGAGACAAATTGGAAAACTCAAACAATCAACCACAAATTCAAAACCGAATTCATGCAACCTCAAATTCAACGCAGCACAAAGTGGCAAGATATTCATCACACAGATGTACACGTCATCACATGACTCACAATCTCCCCCTTGATGAATATATTGCCAACATCTCTCAATCAATCAAATTTGCGTTGGTTTAAGGAATTAAAAGCAATCAAGTTGCAAGAATTCAAACTTGGCCATAAGAAAGAGAAAGCAAGTACCGGGCCAAGTGAATGTCAACAAGAGTAAGATCAAAAATGTGAGTGAGGGCAAAACATAAACCCTGAGACTCCCCCTCACTCCTGTAACTCATATGTCTATGATCTACTCCAGAACAAAGTAATTTTCAGAAGATTTTCAGAAGATACACCTATCTCATAAAAGAATGCCAAGGTATGATTGATACTACTATTTCTCCCCCTTTGGCACTATAGTCATCAAGGGAAGTCACGCCTCCCCCTTAGCATGTATGCATGGAATTTTTGATTTTTCAGTTTCAGCGAGCTTTGAAGATTATCCAGAATGAGACACAAAAAGTGTTAATATGCCACATAGGTGCTCACCAAACCATAAGAAGATATGTAGACCAAGAAGAGCTGCTAGCAAATCAAGTTCTTAGCATATTAAAGAGTTCACTAGTAATGAGCGCCAGACTAGGTAGGCACAATTGCAATGACTCTAAGCATGAGTGAAGTATGACAACCTAGCGCTACGCCATGACTAGGAGGACAACCGATCAAGATTAGGACCAAAATGCTCTACCACATGCTAAATTAAGCAATCACATGATTAAACGGATTAGGCACAACCAAAATACAACCCCCTGCACGAGAAAGTATCTTGAGTGATTCATCCTGACTTTTTCACATTGAGTCCACATGATTATTTGGACTAGCCACAACCAAAGTACTACCTCCTGCACGAGCAAGTACCTTGAGTGATTCATTCCTATTTGAGCATTGTTCACAGTAGCATATGATAGATTTCAAGCATGTAGGGCAAAGACTAGTGACTTTTGATGACACTAAGCATTCTCCGACCCGAGCCACAAAAGCCTAGGCATCTTAAGTCACTAGCAGTCCTAATCAAGATTACCATGAAGTCCTATCTTTGACCAGTCATACACAAAGATCATAGTTGCAATACTAGAGTCATGAGCAGATTCAAAAACAACGGATTCCCTAGCAGGCAACTCATCAGTAGATCAAAAATTTAAATTCAAGTTGTTGTCCAATTAAGCTAGCATCACTGATTCTTGAGAACACATATCAAAATATGGTAAAATGAGCTAGACACTCAGAATATGGCGTATAGCGAACTCGTAGAACTCATTGTTTCATCAAGGATAATAGACAAAGCTCGTGAACATGTAAAGTGCACATGATATATCACAAATGATGCAAAATGCACTATATTACACTATGATACACAATGAGAAGACTCCCCCTCAAACCAACCCATGGGGATGAACAATCCCCAACTCCCCTCTAAGGGCACAGAATCGTGTGGGATCTAATGGCTTGGTAAAGATATCCGCGAGCTGATTTTCAGAGTCAACAAACGTAAGCACTACATCACCCTTCTCAACATGGTCTCTCAGGAAATGAAACCGCACATCTATATGCTTAGTCCTAGAGTGCTGCACTGGGTTCTTAGCAATATTAATAGCACTAGTGTTATCACAGAACAGTGGAACACTATCAAAAGACAACCCAAAATCCGCAAAGTCGAAATCATCCAAAGAATCTGACTACAACAACTAGCGGCTGCAACATACTCAGTTTCAGCAGTAGATTGTGCAACAGAAGATTGTTTTCTAGAAGACCATGAAACAAGAGAAGTGCCAAGAAGATGACAAGTGCCAGAAGTACTCTTGCGGTCTATCTTACACCCGGCAAAGTCTGAATCAGAAAAACCCCGAATCCCAAGAACAGAAGAGCATGAATACCAAAGTCTAAATTCAAGGGATGATCAAAGATACCTCATGATGCGCTTCACAGCTTGTCGGTGGGAGTCTCTCGGCGAGGCTTGAAACCTCGCACATAGGCAAACAGCGAACTGGATGTCCGGTCTTGTCGCTGTCAAGTAGAGGAGGGAGCCGATCATGCTTCTGAACTCCTTCTGGTCCACCGCCTCTTCTTCTTCATCAGGACCAAGTGATGTTGCAGTAGACATCGGGGTATTGATTGGCTTGGCATCGCTCATCCCGAACTTCTTCAATAGATCCTTGGTGTACTTGGCCTGATGCACAAATGTGCCCTCCTTTGTCTGCTTGATTTGTAACCCCAAGAAGTATTGAAGTTCACCCATCATAGACATCTCAAATTCCCTGCTCATCATCTCAGAAAACTTGGACACAAGAGCATTAGAGGAGCCACCAAAGATTATATCATCCACATAGATTTGTGCTATCAGAAGGTCATTGCCACGCCTAAGAAGAAACAAAGTTTTGTCTACCCTCCCCATTTCAAAACCATTTTGAATCAAAAAGCTCTTAAGTCTATCATACCAAGCTCTAAGAGCTTGCTTAAGACCATAGAGAGCCTTGGACAGTTTGAACACATGGTTAGGGTATTTAGGGTTCTCAAATCCTGGAGGTTGTTTAACATAGACTTCTTCTTCAATGAAACCATTAAGAAATGCACTTTTCACATCCATTTGATAAAGTTTGAATTTCTTAGAAGCTGAGAACGCAAGCAAAATGCGTATAGCCTCCAAACGAGCTACCGGTGCAAAGGTCTCATCAAAATCAAAGCCCTCAATTTGACTAAACCCTTGGGCTACGAGTCTAGCCTTATTGCGAACAACAATGCCATCCTCACTTTGCTTGTTCTTGAACACCCACTTGGTTCCAATGATATTGTGACCAAGTGGAGGCTCTACAAGCGTCCAAACCTTATTTCTTTCAAAATTTTCTAACTCCTCATGCATGGCATTGACCCAACTATCATCAAAAAGTGCATGACCTATATCTTTGGGCTCAAAAGATGCAACAAAAGCAGAATGCACAAGCTCTGAGGAGGGAATGGACCTGGAGCGAGTTACACGCTCAGAGATGTCGCCGATGATCTGTGTTGGAGGGTGATCCTTCTGGAGGCGTTGTGGACCCCCGAGCTCATCTGGAACTTGAGTGGAGGTAGCCTCGGCAGCCTCTACCTCAGCTGTAGAAGAGGTAGGAAGCTGAGCTGCCGGTGAAGAAGGTGCCACCGCCGATGATGAAGTTGTCGGTGCTGGACCCTCAGCTACTGTCGAAGAGACAACTGGTGGACCAACAGCTGCCGCCTGAGAAGTGGAGGCACGGCCCACGCCACTCTCAAAGTCATCTTTATCTTGGAAGATCGACTCGGACTCCTGTGAAACACCTGAAAGCTCGGGTCTAGCAGAGCTAGCCTCATCAAAAGTCACATCACATGACTCAACAATGGTGTTAGTCTCAAAATTAAGCACTCGATATCCTTTCGAATGTCCAGGGTATCCAAGCATGATACCATCAGAAGTGCGCGACTCGAACTTGTCGAGAAGGCCCTTCTTCAGGATAAAACATTTGCAACCAAAAACCCTAAGATGAGACACATTTGACTTCTTCTCAAACATAAGCTCATAAGATGTCACGTGCAGAGAAGAACACAGAAAAACTCGATTTGACACATAGCAAGCGGTGTTGACGGCCTCGGCCCAATACCGTCGCGATGTGCCATACTCATCAAGCATCGTTCTTGCCATCTCAACTAAAGTTCTATTCTTCCTCTCCACAACACCATTTTGCTGTGGGGTGCGTGGAGTGGAGAATTGGTGCTCAACACCACGATCAGCAAGAAAATCTGCGAAAGAAGCATTCTTGAATTCTAACCCATTATCACTGCGAATTCCCTTCAAAGAGCCAGGAAAAAGATTCAAAAGCCTCAAAGCCAAATCTCGAAAGAACTCAAATGCCTCAGATTTGTGCTCCATGAAAAACACCCAAGAAAACCGAGAATAGTCATCAACAATGACAAGAACATACCACTTCCCACCCGCCGATCGAACCCGAGCTGGACCTACAGTGTCCATGTGTAAAAACTGAGCGGGTCCATCGGTCTTCACCTGATTGACAGGTGGATGAGGAGCGGCAACTTGTTTGCCATGACGACATGGGGCGCATACCAAATCATTGACTGGTTTGAGTTTGGGCAAACCTCTCAGAAGGTCAAGGCTGCCAACTCTAGTCAAGTGGTCAAAACCAACATGCCCCAAACGTCGGTGCCAAAGTTGAAACACTGAAGAACTAGTTGCAAGAAAACACCTAGACTCAGAAGAACTAAACTCAGCAGCAAAAATTCTACCGGGACGAGAAATACCAAAAGCAAGTGCACCCGAAGAATCAAGAACACGACATCCATTCTTCTTAAAACACACCTCATAATCATCATCAATGAGCTGTGAAACAGAAATGAGATTGTATTTCAGTTTACTCACAAGGGCAACATCTTTGAGAATGTTGTTGTTGTTGACTCGCACTGTGCCCTTGTGTGTCACACGTCCACGGGAGTCATCTCCAAAAGTGATGTACTCATCACCGGACGTCTTGTTGAGGGAGATGAACCATTTTGAGCTTCCGGTCATGTGACGTGAACACCCGGAATCAACGAGCCACCTGTTCACCAACCCTCACCGGCCAACCTATACCAAAGACCAAAAATGAGTGGGCTCAGTACTGGGGTTAGTAAGCAAAGATTTTCGAATCCAGTACTGAGCCACTCGCTGAAAAGGAACAAAAGATCGTGAGTGATTAGTATGCAATGCAACACCCTGAGCACCTCTACGATCCTGACCTAGAACGCGCCGCGGAGGAATGTCACGCACCGGAGCACGTGAACCACCTCCAAGAGGACGGCGAGAGAACTCTAAGCGACCTAAACCCCGTCGCCTGCTAGAGCTACCAGAAACCTCAACATGTTGAGGCCTCGTGTGTGTCTTAGGAGCACTCAACACATTATCGCGTCGTTGAATACCCCTAAGAGCACGAACACGGTCACGACGCTCCTCCTTGAGACGTCGAAAGCAGAACTCAACTAAGTGACCATCCTTATGACAATGAGTGCATTGGTATTTTACCCTTTGCGAGGTAGCACCAACTGAAGCTGAAGCACTCTTGTCCTTAAGAGATGAATCCAGATAGCCACCTGACTTGAACACTGTTCCCCTCTCCCCCTGAGCTATTGCAATCAAACCTCTACCAAGAGAACCAATGGGATGAGGAGGGTGATTCTTATTTTCTTCCACATGATTAAAACCTAGACCTTTGCCTGAGCTAACTCTAGACTTGTCTAAGATCATGTCAAGTTCTTTTCTACCTCCAGAAAATCTCACCAAAGTTTTCTTGAAGTAATCAACTTCCCTAAGCAAAGAAGCACAGGTAAGACAAGCTCCTGAAGCTGACACTCTAACAGCTTTCTCATATTTTTCTTTGTATGCTCCTAGTTCAAGTTTTAGAGACTCACAAGACACACAGGCGATGCTACATGTTTCAGCTACTGTTTTCTTAAACCTCTCTCTAAATGCAGCATGCATAGCAGAAACATCATTCTCAAGCTCATGACAAAATGTGCAAGTAGAGGAAACAGCATGAGAAACATCAACAGGTAACTTAGAAGCAGTAGCATTAGCCAAAGTGAGTTTTCTGTAAAGCTCAGAAATGTGTCTTCCTAGGTCCTGATTTTCTTCAACTAGTTCAGAGCATTTATCACACACTGGTCTTCTCATTTCAAGCACAGATTGATTCAATTCTTTATTTCTATCTTCCAAATACTTGCATCTTAAACATGGGGAAGATTCTTGAGTGCTCTTAGAACTAATGCTAACAAGTTGATTCTTAGCATTCTTGAGTTCATTAGCATGAAATGAGTGAACAATGCAACCAGCAAGATAAACAGTTTTAAGCTTGGTTAGATTGTCCTTATAGACCATAAGCTCTTGGATGACAGTTATATGCAATGTGAAACCTATAGCAAAGCACAATTTCATCTCATTCAACTCATCCAGAGGTGCTAAGCTAGAGGAACATCCTAGAGATCCACAAGAAGGCAAACTAGCATGTGAAGCCTTAAGCATGTCAATTTCTTTTCTAAGAGAATCTAAGTTGTCATCCTTAGAAACACAAAAGGAGCAAGGGCTCGACTTAAGTTTATCAATTTCAATCATGGCTGACTGAAGCAATTCACTTACACTAGCATGAGCATCTTTAGCTTCGAGGAATTCTTTGTGTAAAACATCACAACTAGCACACTCATCCTCATTACTTTTCAGTTTAGCAATTTCTAGTGTAAGAGAATTAACTTTCTTAGACAGGTCTTTAGATTTCTTGATTGAAGCAAACAAGGCATCATTTTGCACATCAAACATATCAAGCAGTTTATCATGCCTAACACTGAGCTCATCGAAGGTGCAACTTACATCGCTTTCAAGATCTCCGTCGTCGCTCTCTTCTTCGGATCTCGCCATAAAGCACATGCCGGTGAAGCCATGTTCTACCTTCTTCTTCCCTTTCTTCTTGTGCTTGGGCGGCTCCGGTTCATCCTCGCTTGAGGAAGAGGAAGATGAAGAAGAGTTGGAGCTGTTGTCGCTATCTTCAAAAGCGGCGAGAGCTCGACGAAGATTCTTCTCCGCCTCACGCATCTTGGGCCTTGATCCAAAGTTGTTCCGTCTCTTGTCCTGAAATTTAGAAGCAAACTTGTTTCCTCTCTTTAGGATTGGGGCACTCGGATCGGATGTGGCCTTTCTCACCACATCCATAGCAGGTGATGTCCAAGGATTTCCTTCTCCTATTTCTCACATTCTTATATGCCCTAGAGAAGTGTTTTGCAAATAACGCAAGCTCATCCTCGGGAAGAGATTCAAGCTGATCATCAGACAAAGAAGACAAGGCTGCAAGAGACAGTCCAGAAGAAGAAATCAAGCAAGTGTCAGAGTTGACACTAGGAGACACTATCCCCGATGGATCCGAGGAAGTGTTCCCAACAAGAGCCAAAGTCTTGGACTTAGAACCATTTCTGTTTTCCGAGGTGATCTCATGAGTAGAGAGCTTGGAGAACAGATGATCGAGTGTGAGAGTGGCAAGATTGGCAGACTCTTGGATGGCAATCTTCTGCACTTCAAAAGCGGGCTCTAATGTGTTCAACACATGCGTAGCCATCTCTGAGTCAGTGTACCTCACTCCCACACTCCTGAGCTTATTCACAATTCTTTCAAATCTCTCAAAAAGTTCAGAAATTGATTCCCCAGAGCGTTGCTCAAAGTGATTGTATTCAACTTTGTATTGATCCGCTCGAGCAATCTTGACTTGGTCGGACCCCTCATGATAGGTGATCAAGGTCGACCAAATCTTGTGAGCGGTATCAAGATGAGCAACCCGCTCATGCTCCTTCCTATCCAAACCAGAAAGCAAATAGTTGATGGCCTTGCAATTGTTTTCAACATCAGCCTGATTTGCAGCCGTCACTTCGGCAGGAAGAGCAAAGTCCCTTTCGATGATTTGCCAAATAGCAAGTCCCTCTGACTGGATAAAAATTTTCATTCGATTTTTCCAGAACTCCCAGTCCGTCCCATTGAAGACAGGAGGACGAGTCGAGTATCCGTGGGAAGCCATGGCCCGCAAAGCCGGTCAAAGCTTATAGAGAAGCGAGACCGGGCTCTGATACCACTTGTTGGATCGACAGCTTCCGACAGAGGGGGGGGGGTGAATGTCGAATTAAAAATTTCTTCTGAAGATTAGAACACAAAACTATTGATTAGTAATTGTGATCAAACCAAGGAATGCAGCAGAAAAACAATCGACAGAAGAATTGAGAAAAGTGACAAAAAACAGCCAGATCGGAACTTCCGGTGTGAATATCGGAAGTTCCGATGTAGCCGGAACTTCCGGTGCTACCCCAGTTTCAAACGTTCTGGAAAAATCGGAACTTCCGATATGGATCGGAGCTTCCGGTGTAAAAATCGGAACTTCCGGTTTTTGCGAAACAGCAGATTGTCGCTCGGTAAAACGTTCGCAGATTTTGATCCACCCAACGGAATTGGATGAAATTTTGCACAGAGGTAAGCAAAAGACTTACGGAACTGTTCCAATTGGAATCACCTCAAAAGCTCATCTGTGCTGAGAGAAAACCCCAATCTACTAACAGCTGTTCCAAAAACAAACGAGATGAAGAACTTGCACGAAATCAAATCAATTGATCCTTAGGACTTGTGAGGGAGGGATTTTGATATTCAATCAACATAGAGACATCCCACACGTCCTAACAATCTATTTCACCAAACAAACCTCAAGAAACAAATCAATCCATGAGGGAAGGAGAAGAACGAAAATCCAAAGAGCAAAAAGAGAAAAACTCACAATCACAGGGGAGACTCATGGCTTTTCTTGGAAATCTTTTTGTATTGATTTTCGTGGGTTTTCTAGTGTTTTTACATGCCTCTCATCCTAGGCAAAGCACTCTCTAAGTGCAGCTCTCATAATCTCATCAAAAGGGTCAAAGGGTTAAGAAACCCTAATCACCTATTTATAGTGGGGAGGGACAACCCCCTCTTCCACTCTTGGGCCTCATGCCCTAATGGACCAAACTACTTAGCACGCATCTCAAAGCGTCTAAATAGCTTAGCCACCTCTCGATTTTCCTTCCACCCTAAGCTACCAACCCTAAACCGCTTCCGGCCGCCGCCGCAGTTTCTTGGTTGAGCTTCGGTGGTTTCTACGTTTTTACCAAAACGCCCTCGCACTGACTTGGTCCTCACGTCTCGTCTCCACCCGCTTCCTTGTCGTCCGCGTACATGCTTTTAAGCCGCACGATGTCATCGCCACCTCCTTGACCGCATCTCAGCCCTCCAAGCTATCATGCCGGTCCATATGACCGAACCATCGCCGCACCCAACTCGCACCTGCACACAATAGACCAAGCAACACGTCGCGAGCACAAGTCTTCCACTTGACCTAAGTCAGTCGAGAAAAATCCTTTATCCACTCAATTTTTCCTTGAGACAAATTGGGAAACTCAAACAATCAACCACAAATTCAAAACCGAATTCATGCAACCTCAAATTCAACGCAGCACAAAGTGGCAAGATATTCATCACACAGAAAATAAGGAGACGGTTAGTTCGATCCAACCGCCTCGGATAATCACAAAGGAGGCGGTTAGTTCTTTCCAGCCGCCTCCGATTAGGAAAATAAGGAGGCGGTTAATTCGTTCCAACCGCCTTGGATAATCACAAAGGAGGCGGTTAGTTCTTTCCAACCGCCTCTAATAATCTACAAAGGAGGCGGTTAGTTCTTTCCAACCGCCTCCAATAAATGACTGCACACATTAGTTCATTTAAGATCTCTGAACATTAGCAGACAATTAGAAGACATGCAATTCAGTTCTGACATTACACCATGACCATCTCCAAGATATTAATACCATCAGCACAAGCACATACTAGGGGATATTATCATCCACACATGACCATCTCAGATTGATAACTTACAAATAACAAAAATACCTTGCACGATACAAAATACCTCATCACAATTTCATAACTATTACCATGAACATCTCAACTGTCATATGTACTCAAGCATGCAAGATATATGACCGTGATCAGCACGTAGGCATCGATAATATATCACCATTTGCACGTAATTAAACATTTCTTACATGTTTGAACCGACAAAATAAGCACTTCTCAAATTGACAACAAATTTGACTTGGACATCTCAAATTATTTCATTGCCTTCGCTTCCTCGTCCTTTTCTTTTTGCGAGGCATTTCCTCTTCGAACTCTAGTCTTTCTTGATGATCTTCCCGTACGTACCATGCTTCGTTAGGTTCATCGGTAATCGTGTCTCTTATGCTATGTTGCATCGGAGGTGTATCTTCAAATATCTTGTATTCGTCCTCATCCACCACACCCTGAACTCCGACAATCTTCCTTTTACCCTGTAGGGAAATATGAAGATTCTTCTTCGCCGGGTCGGTCACATAAAACACCTAGTGAGCTTGATTGGCTATAATGAATGGGACATCTTTGAATCCAACACGATCAAGGTCTACTATTGTGAAGCCGTACTTCTTGACCTTCGTAGATTGCAGATTGACCCAACGGCACAGGAATAATGGAAATTTGAAGTACACATAGTCCAACTTCCAAATATCCTCGATGAACCCGTAGTACCAGCTCCGTTTCCTGCTCATGTCAGAAGCCTCTATGTGAACCCCACTAATTTAAAATGTGCTTTTCTTATCATGATCTCTCGTGTAGAATGTGTATCCATTAATGTCATATCCTTGCCAAGTGACGACTTCGAATGTTGGGCCCTTCGCATACCAGGTTAGCATGACGCTAGAGGCACCTAAACGAAGATGCTCCTTGAACCACTTGTTGAATTCTTTGTTATGCTCTCTCGTCCTCCACGTGTCGGTTCTATTTGGATGCTCTTGCCTTAACTTTGCCCTGGGCTCGTCTATGTACGGGGCAACGGCGGTCGTGTGTTGCAACATTGTGAAATGGGCAAGAGCATGTCCTGCTTGATCGGCCGTAATTGATTTCTTTCCGATGGTCCCAACACCATCAAGCCTGCCTTCGTGTCGAGAGCGTGGTAGGCCAGTCGGTTGGTTCGACTCCATGTAGTAAACACAGAACTCGACAACCTCTTCTGTAGTGTAACCTTCGACAATACTTCCCTCCGGTCAATATCTGTTTCGCACGTAGTGCTTCAAGATTCCCATGAATCTTTCAAACGGGTACATGCTCCGAAGGAAGACGGGCCCGCACATCTTGATTTCGTGCACAATGTGGACGATGAGATGCACCATTATATCGAAGAAAGACAGGGTAAAATATATCTCTAGTTGACATACAATCTCCGCCGCCGCTAACTCCAGATCATCTAGTTCGAATACGTCCATCACCTTCTGTGAAATCTTGTTGAAGAAGCACAGGTTGGTGATTGTTTCTCAGACGTTAGGTGGCAGAATATTCCTGATTGCAATTGGGAGCATCTATGTCATCATAACATGGCAATCATGCGACTTCATGCCGACTAGGTTCAAGTCTTGCATCGAGACGAGCCTCTTGATGTTGGCGGAGTAGCCCGACGGAACCTTCACGCCATGCAAGGACTTGCAAAACTCGGTTCTCTCGGCCTTGGATAAAGTGTAACAGGCAGGGGGATGTATGTCTTCCCGTTAGGCAGAAGTAGAGGCGCCAACTCGGGCCTGATTCCCATATCAACCATGTCAAGTCGGGCCTTAACACCATCCTTCGTCTTGTCCGTCATGTTTAGCAGTAGACCCAGCACGCTGTCACAAACATTCTTCTCTATGTGCATCACATTGATGCAGTGCCGGATGTCTAGATCCTTCCAGTATGGTAGATCCCAGAACACCGATTGCTTCTTCCAGTATGCGGACCCATCTGCGGCCTTTTTTTTCCGACCCTTTCCAAGCACGACTTTGACATCGTTAACCTTCTCGAATATCTCTGCACCGCTTAATGGCCTTGGTTTCACACCGTTCCTGTTCTCCCGTTGAATTGTGATTTCCACCTCCGGTAACGGTGCCTTATAGGCAGGAACCGCCGGTGACCCATGTACATGACTTTCCCGTAATTCTTGAGACTTAGGCTCACGGTATTCTCCATACATATGACACAACCTTTGTGTCCTTTCACCGTCTGACCAGAGGTGTTGCCGAGAGCAGGATAGTCTTGGATTGTGCAGAACAGCACGGCCCGCAGAGTGAAGTATTCTCTTTTGTCTGCATCCCATACCTGCATTCCTGTGTTCCATAGTGTTTGTAGATCATCCATCAATAGTTGGAAATACACGTTGATCTTGTTACCAGGTTGCTTAGGCCCTTCGATAAGTATGGACATCATAACGTACTTCCGTTTCATAAAAAGCCAGGGAGGTAGGTTGTACATACTGAGAAGTACGGCCCACGTGCTGTGTCGGCTGCTCATGTTGCCAAATGGATTCATTCCATCCATACTTAGCGCAAACCTTACGTTCCTAGTTTTCGCAGCGAATCGAGGATACTTCCTATCGATGTTTCTCCACTGGATAGCATCGGCAGGGTGTCTTAGCTTTCCATCGCATGTGTTACCGCTCGTCCGCATGCCAGCGAAACAATTTTGCTTCCTTCGGGTTTGCAAATACGCTTCAGGCGTGGGATTACAGGTAAGTGCCAAGCAACCTTCACAGGAGTCCCCTTCGTCACCTCGACGAATTCCTCAGCTCCTTCTACTCCAATCTTACCCTTTGTACCGAGAAGCCTTGCACACAGAGCATGAATGTAGCTTCACAAACTCTTTCCGATATAGGATATAGTCGTTCCGACATGCATGTATCTTTTCAACTTCCAGTCCTAAGGGACAAAGCACCTTCTTAGCTCTGTATGTGTTTATGGGTAACTCATTTGTGGCGTACCCAGTTTTGAGGCCGGATAAACCCTTGTGTTTACCGTGCTAGTCCCATGATCAGTGGCTAGCACACACAAGCACTTGATAGCATAGACATGCAATACATCGTTCATTACGCAAATAGCCATAACTGGTCTTTATTAGTACAAACCAGGTCTATTGGCTAAATTAAAACTGCAGCAGAAATAAACACGCAGTAGATAACCCATCGGTATGCCAAACCACAGGCAACTGACTGGGGGTTGAAACCCTACGCCTTGAAATCACTGTCGCTATCTCCGGTCTGGTACTGCTCCTCATCGTCTGGCCACATAACAAGCCAAGTGAGTACATTCAATGTACTCGCAAGCCTCCGCCAGGGAGGTTAATACGGATATGAGCATGCAAGGAATTATCAAGAAACTGGCTCTATCCTAGGTTTCATATTGTGCGAGAAGTAAGTTTGCATTTGAAATATGTAAATATATATTAAAAGCAGTTTTCGCAAAATGATTCGAGACGTGTACCTGATATCATCCTTCTTCCCGCTACAACGGGAAGATCATATCTGCGCTTTCCGCTACAATGGAAGCATCTTTTATCACCCACTTCAACGGGGAGTCGTATGCTCATCCGCTACAATGGGGATATAGGGATTGCCCGCTTCAACGGGGAATCCTTCCCTCACTCCTCCCGCTCCAACGGAGAATTCTCAAGTAACCCTGTGAACTCGGTGGATCACGTCCTTAAACCATAACCATTTTGACTTTGAAAGTCAGTCTACTTTAGTGTGGCCTAACCAAGTTTGTCGTTGACCCTCTGTAGAGGTGGTACGGCTTTACACACATGATGTCGGTCGCCCTGGGCATACTGTGCACCGCATACTACCAGAGCTAGTACAACGAGACTCTTCACCGGAGTAAACCTAGCCATGAACCTGCCAGAAGGACATGTTCCACACCTAGCTTGAGTCAGTATCATCGCTACAAGGAGGTTGGTGTTTCAACTTTGTGGCGAACAAGCCATCGCTTTCCCGCGGAAACTTTTCTTTACAGAGGCTACAACCTCATCTGCACACTGCTCACTGCCTACGGGTTCATGCTAGTCTCAGACCGGGTACTAGATCAAGTCCTTCCCATAAAGGACATGTGGACGTATGGTAAGACTTGGCCAAACGGCACTTAAGCTCGATCCTTAGGTGATCCGAGAGGGACTCCATACCTTTCCCGTAAACAAGCAGCGAGAACCACGTCGGGCATTACCTCGCACTTAACAAGCTTCCTGCTTTTCCTCCTTCATTTCCGACCCGGATCAAAATCTCCTCCATTTTTGTTTTGGTTTCACAAAATCTTTTTGCGGTAAAATACCCCAACCCATGGATATACTACCTTCATACACCTTCGGACACGACGGTCCGTTTCTAAGTTTTCACCACATGAAATATGAGAGTATTCTTTCCTTTTTGAAAACCTAATCTTACTACTGCAGGGCTAAGCATACATACATACACTACCCTAGGTTTTCGATAACTTTTCTGGAATACGTAGTCCTTAGGGTTACAAGGAATACAGGGTCAGACTAGGGTTTGCTAAGTATTGGTTATAGCTACACTACATAAAATAACGGGTCGTAGAACATAGCATGCATATTTCATAAACAAAATAATAGTTCGCAAACATAGGATTCAACATGATCAAGGGTGGAGAGCTTGCTGGCAGTTCCTGGTCTTGATCCGAACGTGGGGATGCTTCGGGTTCCTCCTGACGAACGTACCTCACACCGTCAACTACACGTTCGGAAAGAACTTCGAATAAGAAGTCAAGCAAGATAAAAGCCAAATAAATAAAATCCACAACGATTAGCATGCATGCATTGTAGTTCCATGATATTTCTGAAGGGTTCGACATGTTTCGGTACCATTAAAATATATTTATGCATGACATGTGAGGTTAGGGTTTTTAGGGTTTAATGCGCCTTCCTCGTCTTTCGAACCATGCAACATTTGCATATATATGTGTCCTGGTGCAAAGGTTCAGAAGATTAGAGCCTACATGTTAGAATATTTTGGAATGGATCAAAAGTTAAAAAGGAATTTAAAAAGGATTTGAATTTAAAAAGGATATTTGAGTTACTCTCTGTGCAGTAAAGAAAATTTGAATTTTTGAAATTCTGTTTAAACCAAAAGTTTCTAAATATTTTTAGGATCAATTCTTGTTTTGGAAGTTTTTCAAAAACCGGACGTTTAGGCCCTGAACCGGTTGAACCGAGGGGCACCGATTCTGAAAACTAGAAACCGGCGGTTTATTCGAACTTTACGCCTTCCTCACAAATGGGATTACGCTTTCTGACCGGGCAGGCGGGAATGGGGCGAGGCGCCTGCACCGCATCTGACAGCGGGGCTCGGTCGGACTCGGGCCCGCTGGCAGTGGTGCACCCGGCCACTTACCGGTTCGGGGTTTAATTCCCGTGGGCCCCGCTTGCCAGCTTACTCAAACCGAGCTGGTGCTTGGCTCGATGACAGCAGCAAGGACGGGGCAATGTCGGTGGCTGCTTTGGGGGTTTCGGTATTGAGGCCTAACCCTTGAAATTGAAGGTTGGTTCGGGTTCAAGGGTGGATGGCGACGGTGATGGCATGGATTGATTGCTAAATAGGTTCGGCGCTGCTTGCTTCTTTTGCTGGAGTGGAGGTGGCGATTTCTGGCTGGTGGGAAGGCGATTGGAGGCTAGGGGAAGTTGGTCGGAGCGGCGGCTCTTGGAGAGGGAGGGAGGAGCTTAGCGCCGAGGGAAGAAGCTAGGGGAGGCACTCTTATAGCGGCGGCATGGGAGGAAAGCGAGGCGGCCGCTATGCATGTTGACTCTTAACGACGGGACCTGGCGGCGCGGTGGCTGCTGAGGGGAACGACTGGCGTGGAGGAGCACCGCCTGGTGGCGTGCCGTCCGGAGCCGAGGGAAGCGACATGAGGAGGTGGCGTGCGGATGCCAACGAGTGGCGAGGCTGGGCGCGGGGCGCGTCCAAGACTCTGTCAGAGCACGCTCAAACCGGTAGGCTTGTGCACACGCGTGATTTGCTGTGTCGGGGAGTGCACGGCCAACTCACTGGGACTGAGGTAGCCTAAAGGAGATAGCTTGGAGGATGGGGCACCAAGTTGTGCGGTGAAGAGCTAGCCAAGAGCTGCCAATGTCGGCATGAGGTAACATGGAGGTTGAACCCTGTGGATTGAGATCGTTCACTGAGGGAAGAAGGGGGTGGGGCAGGGTTCTAGATTGAATTAAGGATGCTGGTAAAAGTTTGGAGCAAAGTGGTTGAGAGTTGAGCTTGATTTCATGGGAGAAAAGAAAATAGAGTAAGGTGTTCGACAGCTGGCATTCAAAATTTTTGAATTGAAGGTGGAATTATTTTTACATATTTGGGTTCCTGGACCAGTGGTGAGTGTTGTGTGAATTTTTGGGATTTTTCTGAACAAGACTTGGAAGGGTTGTAGTTCAAGGCTAGCTTTTGAGCAAAATTCAAATTTGAATGAAATCAAAAATATCTGAACTGGACGTTTAAGTTTTATTTCATAATTTGGTGACGAATAGCTTTAAGAAGTTTATGAAAATTTTCCAGAATTTTTGGGTGGAAGAAAACACATGTGATATGAATTTTAGGGTTTCTGCCCGATAAAAGATTTATTAGGAAATGGGGCGGCAGATTAGGTTTTAGGGTTTCGGGTGATGGCACGATAGAGGTAGGGTATGGGGAAGGTTAGGATCCATATTTGGAGGGTCGGGAACAAAGATGAGCGGGTTGCCGCTAGGGTTTGGGTTTGGAACGTGCTCGGGCGTATATGGTGCGTGTGTTCCAAAATTAGGGTTTAGGGTTTCATGCACATGCGATGATGGGGTTACGACTTGGGTTCGTTGCGTGATGGTGCAACCTAACTCAAGTGCTCCCATGAAACGACATGCTTCGAGAAGAACTGAAATCCAAATGAACATGCAATATGATTGAAACATATACGCATATACGCGTCTTAGGGTTTAGGTGTTCGAGAACTCGGGCTGTTGAAAATCAGGGTGTGACATCATTGCCCTCCGGAAGCATGTCACCTAGGAGGCCCAACAACTCGTTGAAGCTCTTGTCGGACCAGTTGTTGCTCGCCTTCAGCTTCAATAGTTCAAGCACAGCATATAACAAAGTGAATTTAGCCTTGCATCCTGCGAATAGCGGTTTCTCCGAGGCCCCCATCAAGCCTAGGAATTGTTGGTACTCTGTCGGTTTCATGCCCTTTGAAATCACACAACATCTATTCCAGCTCAGGCATCGAGTCGGGATCATCAGACATCTCATGGTGTGAATCACAATCGATATTAAATGGCATATCGGTTGCTTCTTCATCGACAAAAATATCATCATGTGATACTACGGCTTGATCTTCACCGTGCTTGGTCCAAGTTGAATACCCTTCCTTAAAACCTCTCTTGAAGATGTGGTACCTAATATGATGGAGTTCAAAAATCCTTACGTTACCACAGGCTAGGCATGGACAATACGTGTCAGCTCTACCCTCTCTCAACATGTCTACCTCGGCAGCTGTCATAAATGTTCTCACTCCATCTCTATACGCCTCTGTGTTGCGAGCTCCGTACATCCACGATCAATCCATCTAAGCCGTGCATATGGAAAGTTAAAATTTTAGTTAAAAATATGAAGTGCATTGACTTCGTGACATGAGTTTTAAAATTTCTTCAATTACTGACCTAACTGAATTCTAAAAATAATTAACTAACTAATATAATTGACTAACCGTACTAATTGACTAATATAACTAACCTATATGCGTCGACTCTCTTCAATTACTAACGTATAACTAACCAAATTAGCACTTCTTACATATAAAAATTAAATATGCCACAAAAATAAATCCATCATTATTTTTTTCCTTTTTATCCATAAAATTCCTTCAAAATTTGCATACCTTAACACTAAATTTCTATGCATTCAACCATACGATAAATCAAACATCTCCATCGATCTAATTATGATCATATAATTGAATATTCTTAATGTCGAAGAAACAATGCAAAATCACCAAATTATTGGGTAAAATGATTCAAAAACTAAACACTAACCTTTGCTAATCAACAAGGAAGTATTATCTCCAACTACTCTTCCAAATGTAGCTTCTCCGCCAAAAAATCACCAGCAAATCGCCACATTTAAGACATATCTTCCTCTGGTCGTATGTCTGCTCGCGCAGCACAATTAATACTGTAAATCATATTGGAGGCGGTTACATCCACACAACCGCCTCGGATATGACTTACATGGAGGCGGTTATATATCAGAAACCGCCTCTGATATGTAGTCACTTATCCGAGGCGATTGACGGTATATAACCGCTTCGGGAATGGTCATTATTCGAGGCGGCTAGAAATAAGTAACCGCCTCGGATATGGCAGTTACTTATTTCTAACCGCCTCGGATGTGGTCGTTATCCGTGGCGGTTTCTCCCGAACTCGTTATCTGAGGCGGTTTTTTCGTACTAACCGCTTGTGACATATGTTATTCGTTGCATTTTTACTTAACCGCCTCGGATAAGACGCCTCGTATGGACGATTCTGTACTAGTGGCCGCCACTTTCGGAGCTTCCTGCTCTCCTACCCGCAGTTCCTTCTGGCCTCGCTGTCCTTCCTCTCCCAGCCGTCACTCCGCCTCGCGCTGCGGCTCCGGTGGTGCCGGCGCACCGTGCCGGTCAACCGGCCGTTCGTCGGCATGCTCCCCTTCGTGTTCAGGAACCTCGGGTGTGTCCTCGACGCCGCCACCGCCGTGCTCAGGAACTCCTGATCCGGATGCACCTTCGTGTTCCGCGGGCCATGGCTCGTCGGCATCGACTTCCTCGTCAAGTGCGACCCCGCGGCCGTGCACCACTGCCTCGCGGCCAACTTCGCCGGGTACGACAAGGGCCGCGACTTCGCCGAGATGTTCGACGTCGCCGGCGACGGGCTGCTGGTCGCTGAGGCCGCGTCGTGGACACGGCAGCGGCACGTCGTCGCCACCGTCTTCGCTACCCCCGTGTTCCGGTCATTCGTCATATCCACCGTTGCGCCGCAGGCGGCTCGGCTCGTGGTGCCGTTCCTGGAGCACGCCGCCGGGGCCGGCCGGGCCGTCGAGCTCGAGGACGTGTTCATGCGCTTCTCGCTCGACGTCTCCGACGCATTGGTGTTCACCGCCGACCTCGACTCACTGTCCGTCGCGGCTGCCGACGCCCGTTCCCGCCGTTCCGCGAGGCGACTAGGGTCGCCGGAGAGGCCGTCATGTTCCGGCACATCGTGCCGCCGAGGTGGTGGAAGCTGCTCCGGTGGCTCAACGTCGGCATCGAGAGGAGGCTCGCTGAGGCCAAGGCGGTGCTCGACGAGAAAGTCTACTTCGAGATCGCCAAACGGAAGTCCAACCCGCTCAAAGGAGAAGGTGGTGACCTGCTGTCCTTGTACAGGGCCCGGGGAACCCTCCATGACCGACCAGCAGAGGGACGAGTTCCTCCGCGACGCCGCCGTCGGGTAGATAATCGCCGCCAAGGACCTATCGCCACCGCGCTCACCTGGCTCTTCTACATGCTCTGCACGCACCCGCACGTCGAGGCCAAGATCCTCGACGAGCTCAAATCTTTACGCCCCACCGCCGCATGCGTCAGCGGCGAACCAGCCGTGTTCGACTGCGACACGCTCCGATCGGCGTCCTACCTCCACGCGGCGGTCCTCGAGGCGCTGCGCCTGCACCCGCCGGCGCCGTTCGAGGAGATGGAGGCGGTCAGCGACGACGTGCTACCGGACGGCACGAGGGTGACAAAGGGCACGAGGGTAATCTTCTGCCTCTACGCCATGGGCAGGATAGAGGGGATATTGGGCGACGACTGCCGGGAGTTCCGGCAGGACCGGTGGCTTTCCGGCAGCGGTCGGGGCCGGCACGAGCCGAGCTACAAGTTCGCCGCGTTCAACTCCAGACCGAGGAGTTGCCTCGGCAAGGACCTGGGGCTCAGCAACCTCAAGATCTCTTCCGGCTCGAGCTCCTCGACGGCCATGTCGTGGAGCCCAAGGACTCGGTGGTGCTCCACACCAAGAACGGGCTAAATGGTTGGGGTCAAGAGAAGGGAGGCAGTTTGATGAATGAATTTAATGCTTTTGCTTGCATGTTAATTACAGTCGATATATAAATAGTGGAGTGAATTAGTACCGAATTATGATTATCACCTTCTGATAAAAAAGTTCATATTAGGATTAATAGCGTCATGTTTGCGATTTGGATTTATCATATGTGCAAATGGTAATTGGTAAATTTTTTTTTGATTTTATTCAATCATACATTAAGCAATACGTGCATATACTTTGGGAGTTCTTTTTACTTGCTCGAAAGAAAAAAAGGTTTGGGAGTTTTAAGCATATACACCAGTTATCTTTGGTGAACAAGAAGATTACCAGACTCATTGTACATAAGAACCACCCAGTCCCATGATTCTGAGTAGACAGCATGCTAATATATAAACAAATCAGTGATAGCTGATATACCACTTAGCATGCACATGTAACCTTTGATTGCGCCAGAAAAAAAGGGCTATTCGATCATATGCCCCGTTATTCGGTGGCACTTGATTATATGCCCCGTTTTTCTTTGCCTTTGAGCATATGCCTCATTTTTCGTAGCACCTGTGATCATATGCCCCATTTCATATATTTTATCCATTTTTGAGCTGATTTGGCAAAAAACGTGGTTAACTACCCAAATTGCCCCTTCCGTCCCGATTGAATCCCTCTCCAGCTCACCCTGGCGGTGGCTGCAACACCCCAGCGGCGGCCACTCACCAGCCACCGAGATGGGCGCCGCCGCAAAGCCCTCTCGCTTCGTCTGCTTCAAGTGGCCGTGGGGCCCCAGCCTGAACGCGAACTCTAGCCCTAGCCCGGGCCCCAGCCCCTGCGGCGACCTCGAGCTCCCCTGGCTCTTCAAGTCCATCCGCACCGTCGCGCAGGGCCTCCTCATCGCCGGCGACCTCCCCTCCCCCGCCACCAGCAGCGGCGGTGGTGGGGTGAGGTGGAGGAAGCCTCGCCCGGGCTCCGTGACGGCGGTGGAGGCGGAACGCAGGGACGCGGAGCAGCGGGCGCTGGCGGCCGTGCTGGCTAGTGGGAGGGCGGCCACGATGCTGGAGTTCTACTCGCCGCGGTGCTCGCCGACGCCGAGGACGACCGGTGGCTCCCCGAGGTGAGGCGCCTCGCCTCTTCATGCCAATTGCTTTGCTATGCGTATTCTGTAGATTTTATGCTGTGGATTTGGAGCTAATTTCTTGGTGAAGAAGGCCCCAAGTGGGGAGGAGGAGGAGACGGTGGCGGCGACGGCAGCCGTCCTCCTCGTCGCTCCACAAGAAGAAGAGGGCCGTGCACATAGCTGCCGGCGCTTGCTGTAGGTCTCCTCCAAGCACCGCTGCAGCTCGGCGGCGCACGAGCGCCCCTGTTCCAGCTGCGCGCCATGGGGAGAGCACGGCGAGGGGCCTCGGGGCGTGGTGGTGGTGGCTGTTGCGGCCACGCAGGCAGCGGGGCTGGCGGTGGGCTGGGTAGAGGAGTAGGGGCGAGCAGGGAGCGGGTACCAATCGCCGCCGGCGGTCACAACCGAGAGCAGCGGCGCGAGGTGAGACAGAGGAGAAGAGCAGTGCGGGGTGAGCAATGACATTGAGACCATGGGTATTTCAGGAAGTTCTGGTCCAGATCTGTCCTAGTCAACAAGAAAACGAGTTTAATATGTCAATTGGGGCATACGATCAAAGATGCTGTAAAAAATGGGGCATATGCTCAAAGGCATAGAAAAACGGGGCATATGATCAATTATCTCGAAAAAAAAACATTCCAATTGGTTGGCAGTACAAAAATTGTTATACAACAGGTAAATTTGTCAGTACAAAATTGTACAGGGAAGGAAGGAATCGCCACATTGATCTTCTGCCTTCAGGCATATCCACAAGTTCAGTAATCTACACTCAAAGAGCAAGTGATAGCTGACAGTCTGATAATGCTGATATCAATCCTTCGATTTCTCTTGGGATTCCAGCAATATATGAACAAAGAAATCTAAAGAGTATTTCTGTCAAGTACTTCATCCTTCAAAGATATGAACGAATATCTTGCAGCTATCTACGGTATATTTTTCAGTCAGCTACCACAGCTATTCAAGAATCGTTTGTGCGCACACATTATCAGTAAAACAGAAAGGATAATAATAGTCGCTGCTGTAAAGATGATTGCCTGCACACACCGAACGAGAGGAATCATAAGAAAGAAAACTCCATCGCTGACAGAATGAACACAAGAAAACAAATGAAGAAACTAGAGAGGCAAAACGATGAGTATGTAGATTAATATCCCAGATTTAAAGTTCCCATACATTATAAGGAACTAAAGAAGGCCATGCAGACAATGCAACAATATTGCGAATTATGATGATATGCAACGATGAATAATTGACTAACTAATTACACAGGCAAAATGAATTAAATTTCTTGTATATTCACATACTAAATGGATATGATCTGCTTAGTACGTGTTAAGTGTCATGACGAATTAAAAACTAACCAGAACAGCAGAAGCAGCAAGCCCAGGTCGTTCTCGAGGATCCCGGTTGTAGTACTTGCAGCAATAAAGAAGAGCTGCTATGTACCAAATTAAAGGGCACAGGAAACCTAAAAGAAAACTGCAATAATTTCAATACATTAAACAATAACCGAACAAAACAATGGAGGAATAGACTGCCTCACCAACACCATCCAATTCCACAACCAAAGAAGGGAAGCCGTCTCTCAAACATTGCCAATCTTGGGTTTTCTTCATCCCCAAGTAGTGTGTACTTGCCAAGGCACACCTGGCAACGGCAAAATTCATCTGAGCTTCCTACAGAACACAGAAGAATGAATTTAGTTAAACCAAGACAAATAACATTTCCAAGAGACCTTTACTGATAAACATTCTTTCATTATAGAGATCCTTTACTGATCAATGATCATGCTTTTCATGAAACGAGAGTGAGACTTGCAACCAATATCTGATAGGCATCTCACACAAAATATGAGTATGAGCAGGTTCAAGAAAACAGTACCTCCCCTCATAAGTACTATAGTTGTTCGGTCAAGGAACCAGAAAGAAGAACCTTGGAGCTTCTCAGCATTTCGGGACTCCTTGCTGCAATTGCTAATGGAAACTATGGTTCTAAGAACTATCATCACATCAAGCAGCTGCACAGACGAAACATGAGAAGTTAGCATGAAAATCTGGTGGCATCTAATATGGTTATGTAGAATAAAGTGCATTTGGAAAAAAAATAGATGTTTTAGATAGTGCACTACAGAAACCATGATTCTGTACAAGTTTTCGCAATTCAGAAATATGCCGAGTGCAATTGAACCAGTTGTTCATTACGTACACCCGAAACAGCAATTTCTTCATGATGAATGGGAAGTACAAAGCTCAAATGGAACAAAGTTTTTCAAACCATTGTCATCCAGAAAACATAACAGGGTAGAACAGTATCCAAATGTAGAAGATTATGCAAGAGGAAATGATATATAGCTCACGGTCACCAAAGGTTAAAACAACCAGCGAAGCTAACTACTATGTGAGTGTAGGCTTGTCTGGTTCACAGCCTCAGAGTACCTAAGTTTGCCCAACATTTTTGCCTAACTTTTCAGCATTTCGGGACTCCTTGCTTCAATTGCTAATGGAAACTACAGTCTTAAGAACTATCATCACATCAAGCAGCTGCGCAGATGAAACATGAGACTCCTTGATAAGCTGGCAGGCTAATTTCACTTGCCTAAGCAAATTTTGCCACGACCCCCATGTGTCTGGCTGTGTTAGACTAGCTAAATTTTTGTGCATGCCTAAACTGTTGCTATGAACCGAACATTTTCCTAACTTGGTCAAACTTACCTAAGAGGACTGAACAAACTGTGGCAAAGTTTGCGCCTCAAGAACATCAGTTTTGATTTTTCCCTGATAAGCTGGCAGATTAATTTCTACCCTTAGGCCCTTAGGTGATAGCTCTAGTGGTAAGATTGGGACCACTTTGATCTGACTGGATTCAACTGAAAGAAGTGCAATATGAGGAACGGAACTACGGTCTTGTGTCCTATACTGCTCATTACACCAAAATAGGAGTTGGACCAAGCCAAAGCATGCTCGATCTACACAACCTTCTATTTGAACATAATAAGCATGGATTAACGCAAGCTCTCGATTCCAACTAACGCAAGCTCTCGATTCCAACACCCAGTACTTCACCGTACAGCTTGGATCAGTGATATCATCGAACAGGTTGCGTTCCTCCCAGGGAGTCAACGCGCAGCCTAAAATCCCAATTACCCTATTCCAAGATCCGGTCCTACTACATTCCAGAATCCACAAGCTAGCATATTTCAGGTCCAATCTAATCAGGGTTCCACGCAAGAAACCAAGAACTGAGCTGCGATCTACAGAAACAAGAAACGCACACCTCGGCACGGGTTAGGGTCAAGCGGTGAAATGAGAGCTGCAAACTTACATGACCGAATCAAATCTCCTGCGAGGAAAATCCATGGAATTCTCTCGCGTATATGCCTTGTAGCTTCTACCGGGTGACTCGCTGAGATGGAAGAGTAAACGAGGCGGAGAAGGCGTGAGCGGCTTCTGGTTGACGGCTTCCTCTCGCTTTCAAGTGGATTTTGGTTAGCACGCCAGATGTGACGCTGGATGGTTAGTAACCTGGCCAGTTGAAATTGTTGTGAACCGACTTGACTCCCTGAGTGATCAATTTGCAACCGTCATTTATTTGCTATTGTTAGTGACGTTTCAATCAAACAACTACCATCTGTTTGTTCTGTATGTATATATATATATATATATATATATATATATATATATATATGTATGTATAAAAGCATCAAAGATTAATACGAAGAATTACAATTACTGTGTCAGATTTCTTTCTCAATCCTTATTCTCTAGTTATACTTTAACACGTTACCAGCACGAGTTCTACCAAGAGCAACCCGGCCAAGAAGCAAGAACAGAAAAGAACTTTGGCAAACTTCCAGTGAACCTTGAAGAGCACAGGAAGAAAGGTGAGAACAACAATGGCTGAACGAATTGTTCAAAGCATCCTCAACCTTCTCGCGACAATTGGTGTCGCGATTTCTTCGCTTCTTCCACCACCACCGTCTCCACCATGGTTGAATCACCGTCGACATTGTCATACTCGTCGTCCTCGTCGTAACCGCCGCGCGCTTCATCCTCCAACAATAGCAGCAAGAATCACGGCTCCTTGTCGCATACTTGCCGCAGCACAGGTGGCCTCCTCGATTTCATCAGTGACCGGTGGCCAACCCGCACCCTGGCCGACGACGACATCAACAGCGACAGCCGTGGCATCCTCCAAGGAAACGGACGCTGCCACCACAAGGCGCTCACGCCGACTAGCCCTCACGGCAGTGGCGGACGGCAGAAGACCTTCGCGTCCACCGCCTCGTTGCCCGTGGATCCTTCACCAACCGGCGTCCGAGCCTTCCGCAACTGGCGCGGCTCCTTCAACCGGCGAGACCTCGCCGTGGCGACCATGGGACCCCAGCCTGACGATGCCTCCAGTGAGGCCCCATCGAACAGCAGCCCTAGCAGCGGAACCACCGCGCCCGCCTGCCTCAATTCACTGGCTCCTGAAGACCTGCCCCGCCCCGCGGCGGCCCTCCTCCGTCGCAGCAGCACTGGCCGGACCGCCATCGCGGCGCCCTCCGGCGTCTCCTACGGACGGCGAGCCACGGACGCGGCGGCGACCGGCCTCAACCCGGCTCCAACCATCGGCGGCGGTGGCGTCCTCCGACGCCTTCCCGACGGCTCCCTCCCCGGTGGTGCAACACCCGCAGCAGGCACGGCAACCGGTGGCACCCGGTGGCCCGTCTACCTCCTCCAACCGATGCCAGTTTTCCCCTAACCGCCCAGCTTAAATACCCCCTCAGAGGCACGGGTGGGCTGGTCGGGCCGGCAGGCCAGCCTGCTAACAGGGCCAAGCGGCCAAGAAGCCTACTCGGGCAGGCTTGGCGAGCCGAGCCTCAAGGGCCGAATGGCCGGTGAGCCCTAGTGGGCCGAGCGAGCCAACAAAAGCCCATCCAGGCAAAATGAAAAATGAAAAAAAAACAAAACAAAACCTGAGATAGTACATTTGTGATTTAGCCCCTAGGTTTTCCTATATTTTCGTAATTTCAGCCTTAGTTGAAATATAGCATTGCAGTTTTACAGTTTAACCCTCAGGTTTTCTATTAATTGTATATTAGCCCCTGACTCTTACTAAAATTACATATTAGTCCTCAGGCTTTATGTAATTTTATATTTCAGACCCTCAGGTCTTGGTATATTGCATATATCAATATGTAATCATGCATTGTGTGTATTACCTCCGTAATACTAAATATATTAATAGTTTTATATTATGCATTTTCTTTATTACTTTGTAGTTACTTTATTTTATTGCAATGTTACCCTTTTTCTGCTTATAATTCCTATTTAAGCATCATTTTGCTTTAAAAGTTACGAAAAATTATGCAAATTTGCGCATGTTTTAAGTGATTATCTTCTAAAATTTTGGCAAAGCATAAAGTAATAGAGTCTATATCATCGGCTGCGATTGTAGCATCGCCCGTTCTTTGCAACGGAGTCCATGATAATAGCAGCGATTTATTTCGCCCATTATTGCGAGGTCTACGCCGTTTTGCGGTGATTACCTTCAAAGTGCATAACCAAAATTCAAAAGTATAGAGTCTATATTTTTGGCGTTGATTGTAGTATCACCAATTTCCTCAGAAATGAAGCTCAAAAATATTAGCGTCGATTTTATCACCTATACTATATAGAAGATCTACACTTGGGTCATTAAAAGAATCATCTTAACCCAAAATTTTGCACAACCCTTTGCATCATTAAAATTTACTCTCAAAATAAATTAATACAAGCATGATCATTCATGCAGGACAATGGTAGACATATCCAAAAAGGACTTTGCCGAAATTGCCCTAGATGGGAGCAACTATTTGACATGGGCCATGGACCTTAAAATAAATTTATTAGGTTGTGGTCTTGGTGCTACCATAAATCCACCTCAAGAAGGTGAGGAGGCTCTACTAGAAAGATCAAAATATGCGGCTTTACACTTTATGAGGCATCACCTCCATCTAGATCTCAAAACTGAGTATCTAATGGAGGAAGATCCACTAGCCCTATGGACCTCCCTCAAGGAGCGTTATGACTAACAAAGAGCGGTCATATTACCAGAAGCACAACGTGAATGGTCCAACATTCGTTTTCAAGATTTCAAGTCCGTGACGGCTTATAATTCCGCCATTCATAAGATCAATGCTAAATTGAAATTTTGCAACAAGGCAGTCTCAGACGCCGATCTAATTGAAAAAACCTTGTGCATTTTCCACCCCTCCATGCGCATATTGCAACAGCAATATCGCTAACAAAAATACACCAAACATTCTGAGTTGATTTACATGCTTCTTCAAGCTGAGAAGCATGATGAGCTTCTCATGAAGAATCACCAAAGTCATCCAACGGGCGCTATGGCAATACCTAAAGTTCATGCCAATACTCAGAACCAATTTCATGGTCGTAAGAGGAACCGCAAAGAGTTCAAAGGAAAGTGGAAACAAAGCAACAAGCAGAAATACAACAAGTTTGATAAGGGCAAAGGTCATTTTAAAAAAAATGATTCCAAAGACAACTCTCAAGTTTGTCAAAGATGTGGATGTATGAATCATCATACAAACAAATGCCAAACTTCAAAGCACCTTGTCGAGTTATACCTCCAATCCAAGGGCAAAGGCAAACAAGTTCAAGGAGCGAAATTTGAAGCTCACTTCAATGAACAACCAGATATCACTCTGGAGGCAGGATACTCTCAAGATCTTCCTCAGAAAGATAATCAAGAGCAAGCCAAGAAGGATGATGACCCCATGGACCTTGACGACATGCTTGTGGAATTCAATTCTCAAGACATGTATGGAGATCTCAATTAGCCTCCGATTTATCCAAAAATTATGTCATTAGCCTATATTGTACGTACTAAGTATCAAAAGACATACTATATTGTTCATTATTGTATTTTATTGAATTATGTACCTCAGACATAATAGTTAAATATATGATGTATGTGTTCTATATAAATTAAGTTCGTAATGAATTTTCTTTTACTTTATATAGAATTTTCAAGACAATCCAATAGAGGAGGAAATATGTTTAGTGGATAGTTGCACCACTAACACAATTTTAAGGGAAATGAAATATTTTTAAACTCTGAAAAAAAGTAAAGGGAATATTATGACTATTGCTGGACGCGATGCAATAATCATAGGCTCTGGTCAAGCAACAATCATTCTCCCCATGGGTACGAAAATAACAATCGAGGTTGCACTCTTATATCCCGATTCAACTCGTACCCTTCTAAGTTTTAAAGATATCCGAAAGAATGGTTTTCATGTTGAAACTAGTGTTGAGAGCAAGGATGAAAGTAAATGACGGATATGAAAAACAAATACTTGAGAAAATTTCTTCTTTAAAAACTGGATTGTACTACACATACATTAGACCAATTAAACTTGTTGTGTATAAAGTAATTTTTCAAAATCTTGACAAATTCAAGGTTTGGCATGATCGCCTTGGCCATCCCGGCATAGGGATGATGAGAAAAATTATTAAAAATTTTGTTGGTCATGATTTAAAGCTTGCAAAATTTCCCAAATCCTCAGATTTTGTATGCACAGCATGTGCTACAGGGAAATTAATCTTAAGACCCTCTTACCTTAAGATTCAAAATGAACCATTTAATTTCCTTGAACGCATTCAATGAGATATATGTGGTCCAATTCAGCCATTATGTGGACCATTTCGATATTTTATGGTTCTTATTGATGCATCCACAAGATGGTCGCATGTGTGTCTATTATCCACAAGGAACCATGTCTTTGCTAAAATAATTACTCAAATTATCAAATTAAGAGCAAATTATCTTGAACATAGGATAAAAACCATTCGAATGGATAATGCTGCAGAATTCACTTCGCGAGCATTTAACGATTGTTGCCTAACATTAGGCATAAATTTAGAACACTATGTACCTTATGTACATACCTAAAATGGTTTGGCTGAATCTCTTATTAAAAAAGTCAAATTAATTGCTCGACCACTTTTACAGAATTCAAATCTACCAACATCTTGTTGGGATCATGCGGTTTTACACGCCGCAGAATTAATTCAAATTCATCCAACTGCATACCATACGGCTTCCCCGTTGCAGTTAGTACATGGAAATGAACCAAGTATTTTCTATCTGCATACGTGCCAATATCACCATCGCAGCGTACACAAATGGGCTTTCACAGAAAATTAGAGATCTATGTAGGGTATAATTCTCCGTCGATAATTAAATACCTCGAGCCCCTAACAGGGGACTTATTTATAGCCCGGTACGTTGATTCCATCTTCGATGAAGATAATTTCCCGGTATTAGGGGGAGATAAAGACAAGTATTACAAAGAATACCGAGAAATAGATTGGAATGTCACCGGCATCCACTTGTTAGACCCACGTACTAAAGAATCTGAATTTGAAGTTCAGAGAATCATAAATTTGTAACACATTGCAAATATCCTGCCTGATACATTTACTAACTATAAAGGTGTAATAAAATCACATATTCCGACGGTTAATGTGCTAGAAAGAGTGGAAGTACCTAAGGGCATCTCCAATAGTAGAGAAGACAGCCTTCTCTTATGCCTTCCACGTCATCTAGAGATAACAATAAAAACATGTTATACAATAGGTTATCTCTTGATGCCATCTCTAGCAATTAATGCATGAATATAGGATCAAAATTAAACTAGAAAATATGGGTCTAAGGGAAAACATATTGTACAATGGAGAAAATAGTGATCTCTTAGGTGTGAAGGGATCATCCCTTCACCAAGGGAAGGCAACCTTCCCTTTCTTCTCTCTCTCTCCTCTAACTCAACAAAAATCCTATGTGGCACCTCCAAGGGAAGGCTGACATCACTCTATTGGAGATGCCCTAATAAAACCACTCAACTCCCTAATGAGAGCAAAAGGGAGAGAATTTTGGTCACAAAGGATCCAGCTTCTCAAAAGCATCCATGGAAACAGAGGACTCTAAATCCTCAAACAGTAAATGCAAATCAGTCTAAAAAAGAGAAACATTTGTCGAATGCTCAACATCCACAACCCAGCAAAAATGTGCACATAAATTTAAGTGCTGGGACATCGAAACAATCTAACTCAAATGTTGAGGAAAATCACAATGAATTAGAAGATGATAATGAAATTTCCATAAACTATATTGATTCAGAAGAGACTTTTAACAAAAAGACTACAGTTGTCGACATTTACTTCTTCTCAAAAATTGCTAACAAGCTCCAATTGGATCCAGAACCTAAGTCCATGGCAGAGTGCCTCAAGCGCTCGAATTGATCCAAATGGAAGGGAGCAATCGAGGCAGAATTGCGCTCGCTCAAGAAAAGAGAGGTATTTACTTCAATAATACCAACTCCTCAAAATGTCTTTCCTGTGGGAGCAAAATGGGTTTTCGTTCGAAAAAAAATAAAAACAATGAGGTGGTGAGATACAAAGCGAGACTTGTAGCACAAGCGTTCACGTAGAGACCCGGCATCGATTACGATGAGACCTACTCTCCTGTTATGAGTGGAATAACGTTCCGATATTTAATATCTTTGGCAGTACAGATGAAATTATCTATGCAGTTGATAGACGTAGTGACCGCATACTTATATGGGTCACTCGATTCAAATATTTACATGAAAGACCCTGATAGACTTAAAATCCCAAATCCAAATGCAAATCGCAACATGTATTGTGTAAAATTACAAAAATCATTCTATGGATTAAAACAATCGGGAAGAATGTGGTACAACCGATTAAGTGTGTTCCTTCTTCAAAAGGGTTACTCAAACAATGATGATTGTCCTTGTGTATTCATAAAGAAATCCTCAAAGGGATTTTGCATCATCTCAGTGTATGTCGATCATCTCAATATCATTGGAACTACACAAGACATACAAGAAGCAGGTAATCATCTAAAAACGGAATTTGAGATGAAAGATTTGGGTAAAACCAAATTCTACTTAGGTTTATAACTTGAGCATTTTCCCTCAGGAATCCTTGTACATCAGTCTGCTTATATCCGTCCAAGACTCCTATGGTCGTTCGATCTCTTGATAGAGATAAAGATCCATTTAGACCTAGGGCCGATGACAAAGAGATACTAGGACCCGATGTTCCTTATCTCAGTGCCATCGGAGCACTAATGTATCTAGCAAACTGCACCAAGCCTGTATTTCATTTGCAGTTAATCTATTGGCTAAACATAGTGCATCCCTACTAAAAGGCATATGGTTGGTGTCTGAAATATCCTTAGATATCTCCAAGGCACAAAGATCTTGGTTTATTCTATCAGAAAAATCAAGATCTGACTATAGTGGTGTCGGAGTATTATTCCGGCAATACTGAATATGGGGCGGTGTACGAGTAGCAGATCTAGATGGGTGCACACGGGACACAGAGTTTAGACAGGTTCGGGCCCTCGAGAAGAGGTAATACCCTACGTCCTGTGTTTGGTGGATGATATTGATGGTATCCCGTATGAGGGTATGTGTCTATGCCTATGATCAGATGATCTGAGAGATCTATTCTTTTTTGTCTACCTATCCGGGGATCCCTACCTGGCCTTATATAGGCGGCCGGGGTAGAGTTACAAGAGTCCGGATCGGCTTACAGATATGTTTCCTATTCGGTTACAACTGCCACCCGGGATTCTGGGCAGGTACGTGTCCATGTCTTGTACTCCAAGTCGATGATGCACCCCCGTATTGTAGTCGGACTCTGAGTAGTCGGCCTGGCCCACCCTATGCCCGAGTGGCCAGTTTTGTCCTCCTTGACGATACCCGGGTGCTATGTCATCGTCAGTAGCCCCCGAGCCTTCGACCGACTGGATTAGTCGGGCGGAGGCTCCTTGTCTTGTTATAGATTTCACTCTGGGGGCACGAACAGTGCACCCAGAGGGTGTAGCCCCCGAGCCTCCACTCGGTTCGTGGAACCGAGTGGAGGGTTTTTATGATTCCCGAGTAGCTGATTTTTGTCTTGGTTACGCCGAGTGCTTTTGCCCTCTCCCCTAGGCAGGCTTCCCGAGTGGCATCCGCCTGAGCGGGCCTCGTCATCACTTGCAGGGAGAATGTGAGGGACTTTAGAACTTCATGAGTCCCGACTGAATTCCTGAGTGGTATCTGGTATCCCGAGCGGCTCAGGTCCAACTAGTGTCCCTCTGGGGGAATACCCTCGAAATTCACGTCAGAACTAGAATACAGGCTGCAGTGCTTCGATCCCGAGTTGTTCGGTGTCTGTCTAGAGCAGTCGGACAGAGGTTCTTTATTGTAGATTTCATTCTGGGGGCACAAACAGTGCACCCAGAGGGTGTAGCCCCCGAGCCTCCACTCGGTTCGTGGAACCGAGCGGAGGGTCTTGATGATTTTCTCGAGGCTAATGGAGGAGGAGGAGGTCTATGTTGCAGCGAAACGCCTTCGCCGACCGCGCTAACCTGTGGAAGTAGGAATAAATACATGAACCGTTCGCAAATGCATGTTATGGGGTCCTCCCGAGAAGGATTGTGGCTTCCCGAACCCTTGAAGCCGTCCGAGTCGTAGTCGAGGACGGGTAGAAGGGACTCGATCGTATCGACCAGTCGGGATCTCTATTCGACGGGTGAAGACCCGTTCCCGAGCAGTAGATTCGATTCGAGCGCGATCAGGTTGTTGGAGTTGATTGCCGAAGTAGTCAACTCGAATGAGGTTCCGAGCACTAAAGGCGATGAAGCCCCCGGCAACTGGCTGGAAGCCGAGTCGCTGAGGTGGAGCTTGCCGAGCAAGTCGACGATGCAGTCGGCGATGAAGCCCCTGACCACTGCCTGGAAGCCGAGTCGCCGAGGTAGAGCCTGCCGAGCAAGTCGACGATGAAGCTGGCGACAAAGCCCCCGGGCAACTGGCTAGAAACCGAGTCGCAGAGGTAGAGCCTGTTGAGCAAGTCGGCGTTGGAGTCGGCGATGAAACCCCCGGGCAACTGGCTGGAAGCCGAGTCGCCGAGGTAGAGCCTGCCGAGCAAGTCGGCGTTGGAGTCGGCGATGAAACCCCCGGTCAACTGGCTGGAAGCCGAGTCGCCGAGGTAGAGCCTGCCGAGCAAGTCGGCGATGAAGTCGAGCTTTCCGAATCGGAGAGCTTATCCTGGAGTGGCGGCGGAGGTCCGGGGGTCGAAGCTCATGACCTGGCCCGGAACAAAGTCACCGTCGTTGTTGAAGAAACCCATCTGGATCTGTTCAGATGGATCTACGCGCACAGCCCCTACCTGGCGCGCCAACTGTCGGAGTATTATTCCGGCAATACTGAATATGGGGCGGTGTACGAGTAGCAGATCTAGATGGGTGCACACGGGACACAGAGTTTAGACAGGTTCGGGCCCTCGAGAAGAGGTAATACCCTACGTCCTGTGTTTGGTGGATGATATTGATGGTATCCCGTATGAGGGTATGTGTCTATGCCTATGATCAGATGATCTGAGAGATCTATTCTTTTTTGTCTACCTATCCGGGGATCCCTACCTGGCCTTATATAGGCGGCCGGGGTAGAGTTACAAGAGTCCGGATCGGCTTACAGATATGTTTCCTATTCGGTTACAACTGCCACCCGGGATTCTGGGCAGGTACGTGTCCATGTCTTGTACTCCAAGTCGATGATGCACCCCCGTATTGTAGTCGGACTCTGAGTAGTCGGCCTGGCCCACCCTATGCCCGAGTGGCCAGTTTTGTCCTCCTTGACGATACCCGGGTGCTATGTCATCGTCAAGTGGGATACGCAGAATCTGGCTATTTATCTGATCCCCATAATGCCAGATCAGAAACTGGTTTTGTATTCCTACATGGTGGAACAACTATATCTTGGAAGTCATCAAAACAGACTTTAGTGGCTACTTCCACTAATCATTCCAAAATAATTGCATTATATGAAGCACCACATGAATGTGTTTGAGTTTGCAAAATGATTAACCACATGCAGCAGTCATGTGGAATTTGTTCCTTAGAATCACCCACTACTATCTACGAAGATAATTCTGCTTGTATCACACAAATGCAATCAAGTTATATCAAGAGCAATATCACAAAGCACATTGCTCATAAATTATTTTATCCCCATGAATTACAGAAAAGCGGGAAAATAGAAATCTTGCAAACTAAGTCTTTTGAAAATCTTGTAGATTTATCCACAAAGTCCCTACCTTCCAGAAATATGTTCATGGAATTGGTATGAGACGAATTCGATATTTGTAAGGTTCAGGGGGAGTAAACTCCTAAAATATAACCTGATAATGATCATCAGATCATAAGTATTGCACTCTTTTCCTTTATGAGTTTTTCCTAAATGGTTTCTCATTAAAGGTTTTTAATGAGGCAATATTGATATAAGCACTATATGTCATATCATTTTCTCCTTATTTTTCCCATTGGGTTTTAAAGGAGTTTCCCATGACATATTCTTTTACTGTATATTTCTCCTTAGATTTTTTCCACAGGGTTTTAAAGGAGTTTTCCATATGCTCTTTATATAGAGGTGCAATTGATCAAGGGGGAGTGTTGTGAACCGACTTGACTCTCCGAACAGTCGCGATGGTTGATCAATTGGCAACCGTCATTTGCCGTTGCTAATGACGTTTCAATCAAACAACTGCCATCCGTTCGTACTGTATATATATATGTAAAAGCATCAAAGATTAATACATGGAATTACAGTTACTGTGTTGGATTTCTATCTCAATCCTTATTCTCTAGTTATACTCTTAACAGAAATGTGGATGGAACAACGAGCGTGGAAGTGGGGAACCCAGCTTATCAAAAACAAATAGGAAAATCGCATGGATTAAATGACATGTTTTATTGATTTTTAGAAGAATCTTAAAAACAGGAAAATGTTTCGATGTTACACTAGAGAGAGAAGATATAAAGTGACGTGTTGCATTGGATATCTCTAAGGAAGTGAAAAATTGAAGTTTGAGCAAATATTGAGAATCCTCTAAAAAGTGAAGAAATGAATAGCTTGAAAAAAACGTTTTTAGAGTCAATCCTGCGATCCAAAAGAGATAAGCAGGACTTTTTTTTTATAAAACTCTATTTTCATACATATTTATTCTGAACGGAGCTAAAGAAGTAACTACACAAAAATATACTTGTTTGTAGTCATTTTTTCTAACCAGTCGATCTTAATCTTAAGGCTTAGGTTGTCTCTCCTTGTCCCTGAAAAACCCACCCTACCACAAAACTTATCACTTGCAGCCATCCTAGACCATCCAACCCCATCTAGTCGTTCTATGTTTGGCGCCATCGACGCATATCAGCTAGCCGTTGTCACATCCCAACGCTTTTTTATATACCACTTTCTGCAGTCGTCTATTCTCGCTTCCCACCACAAGGCCTCCGTACTATGGTAGGCTACAGATGAAGAAAATCTTTATTAATTAGGTATTAATTTTAAGTTTTACTTCCACACACCTTCTCTCGAAAATATTATGAATCTTGATGCATATTTGAAAGGACCTTAATGACTAAGATGTCGCCTAGAGGGGGGAGGGGGTGAATAGGCTTTTTAAATTCACATACGGATTTAGCTTAATCCTAATGCGGAATTATACTAATTGAATTTTCACAAGCTCAAATCCTAATATACTAGTTTTTCATATGAGCATAACCATTCTATGTTAATATATCAAGGTTTACAATTCTAGGGTGACAAGCAAGTAATTCAACTTCTCTAGAAGATATACAAGTAATGATGTATAACCCAGAGTTCATACTTATCGCAAGTATGAAATGCGATAAGTAAAGGAGACAAGAGACAAATGATGTATGACCCGGAGTTCGGATATCCATCGATATCCTACGTCTCCGTTTGAGGACCCGATCACGCTTGATCAAAGGTGGGCTCTCTCTCAAGCCACTTCCTCTCGAGGACTCTCCGGAGTCTCCCCGATCATTACGGTCAGCTCTTTCCTCCACTCCTGGAGATGGCGAGCTCCACAACCACTTCACAATCTCCCGGGCCTCCTCACAAGCTTCTCGAGGAGATCACCGAGTCACAACCAACAAGCCGTCTAGGAGTCGGTGGCCTCTAAGAGTAATAGACTCTCGGACTCTCGCTCGAACACAATCGACGCCGAGTGCTCAACAATACAACTTACGCACACACCTTGTGTAACTTATGCACAAAGGTTTCCCTTACTCCTCACAAATGGCAACACATGCACTTGAGGCTTTGGAGAGGGAGGAAAGCACTAGAGATGCTCACAAATGAAGTATGGATGCAGCAACTCATACCCCAAGCCAACCCAAGGTGGAGACTATATATAGCCACCTTGAAAACTAGCCGTTGGAAAGGAATCTGGGCAAATCCGAACTGTCCGGATTTGACCCGGACCCTCCGGGTACACACCAACGGTCAGAAAAGTAACCGTTGAAAAATCCGGACCCTTGACCCGGACCCTCTGGGTTGAGGTCCGGGTTGTCCAGTACAGATCCGGACCCTCACCCAGACCTCCGGGTGACACTTCGGAAACCTTCTGTATAACCCGGACCCTCATCCGGACCCTGGCCCGGACCCTCCAGGTTGAACCCGGACCCTGGCCCGGACCCTAGCCCAGAGGGTCCGGATTTTCCAGGACAGCAACTACCACGGAGCACTCGAAGAGCCCGGATCACTTCCGAACAAACCCGGAACACCTTGATTCAACCCGGAACACTTTGGGGGCTTGCCTTAGGTCATATACTCTCGAAATGGACCTCCCGGAGTCCACGAACCTAGCCGATTAACCAAACCACTTAGGTCGGTTGGATTGCACACACCTAGACACCAAGTCTAGGAACAACACACACAACACCGAACTACGTCTGAAGCCTCGGAGCACTCGCACCTCGGAACCTCCAGACACACTAGAACACGAGTTCTATCACCTCCACCACAAAGAAAACACGACGATATGTAACATATGCAAAGACTTGAGCACTCGACACACGACGTGAACAAGCTAATCATCTGATAGCCCCTCTTTATAGTACGGCTATCTAACCTATAATCCGGTCTCTTTCCAAACTCCTTGAGACCGATCAAAATAGAAAAACCTAGTCTAGACATACCTTTGCCTTGCGTATTCCACTTGAGGTCAATGCTGTCCATCTTCCTTGCTCCAAGTGGAATCACCTTGATCATCGTCACCTCATAAAGTTTTCTTCATATAGCTCCCCCGTAATCCTTACGGGGAAGCTTTCTCTTGAAATCATCTTCACTTGTTGGATCCGCAAGCCGCAAGCATATGTCTTCGCATGATGCCAATCTTGAGCTTGCCATGATGACCATCAACTTATGATGTCGTCCTCTCATGGGCACATACGATCAACCTCTCGATGTTTGCCCATGAGTGGTACCTAACCCTCAACATACATATCACACATAGCACATAGGGTTAGTTCATATAATGCAATACACAATCTCTTACCTTCACTTGATCACATGAAGCCACCACTAGTGTTCTTCTCTTGAATTCCTAGCTTCATGTCTTGATCACTATGGCTCAACACATGAGCCCACACTCTTGACCATCTTGAGAACTTATTCATCTTGGTCAACTTCACTCTTGCATTATGATTTCATCTTGATCCAATGCGGTTCACTCCTTGAACCCATATCTTGATTCTTGAAGTTTACTTCTTGATCGCTTGATGCTTCACATGATTTAATGGACTTCAACACATGAATCCATCCCCCAATCATCACATGCATCATCGATCTTCGGCTTCATGGACTTGTAGTTTATCCTCTTGATTTAACCCTACAAAGTGGTACGTAACCCATACATGTTCCAACACTCAAGAAAAATGCTTAGTCCATAAAACCCGTTTATCATTAATCACCAAAATCACACGTAGGTTAGATTAACTATCAATCCACCCTAAACCACACAAAAGGCTAGGTGGACTTTTAATATTAATGGGCGAGAATTAGAGATCGCCTCTTAAGTTAAAAAAGGGTAACATTGTCTATGTGGGTATCTTTTTTAGAATGCAAATTATAGTGGAGGATTGGGGCGTCCAGACGGATGCGGTCCTCTCAACATCGTTGACCTCCGACTTGTGTTTGATCGATGCTTAGGAGGATTGGGGCTCTAAAAACCGTTAGGAGTAGACAGATAACCGACATGAACAGTATTCATGTCGCCCAACGGATGGAGATAACTGACAAGGATGCCTACACAGGAATAGAATCTGACGGTTAGCCGACAGGAACAATATTCCTATTGGGGAATCCTGACGGGAGCGGACATTGGGACTTGTCAGCCATACATATTCCTGACAGACAATAACCGACAAGCATATCTCTTTCTCTTAGGCCTCATGTCGAACCATCACGAAAATGAGATTAACAAAGAAAAATCATCACTTTTAATTTATTTTCCTGCATATTCCAACCTAAATAAACATATTTGTAATCTACGTATACAACAGGAATTTTTGTCTCGAGGCAAGAAACATAGATCAATCTTTGTGTGGACCGTCAAAAGAGAAAAATTACAACACACAGAAGACAAGAAAGCAAATTGGCAACTCTCTTGCCCTGAAGTACGATAGCAGAGAATGTGTCGCTACTGCTATCATTCAGCAGGGAGAAAGGTGTAGCGGCTGCCGGCATGGGGATTTGAAAGAGTCGAAGGGTTCATTTTGGGATTCTTAGCCTAGCCTCCAGGGTTATGTTTTCGGGCGACTGATTCTCTTGTGGGTTAAGGACCGACAGGAAAATAGGTAATTCGAGGCGGGTTATAAGCACACCCACAGGGAGAGCGTATATTACTGTCGATTTTACACAAACTCATAGGAAAATAATGTATATTACTGACGACTAAATATCGTCCAACAGTGGGCCGATTGCGGGACGGAAATTAGCCGGCCCACTGGGTTATTCGCGTTTGTGGTAGTGCCGGTGCTCGGTGTGGTTAACAACGTTCGCGTCGTCGACTACGGCACATATACCTCATCGGCGACGACGGTGACACCCACGTTCACACGGTCGAGCATGACTCGCGCAGATACATATCACGTTGGCAACGACAGCGGAGAGCCGACTATTACAGCGAGACAAGCAGCATTTCCAACCCCGATGCCAGTGCGAGTGGCAAAGATGACAAGGTTCTGCACGCCCGTGGTAAGAAAAGATGGCGATGGCGATGGCGAGCGGGACATGGTTCGAGATGCAATTTGCAATGTCATCAAGCATGTTGGCCGTCGGTCGCCGCAAGGGAAGGCGGCTGATTGCTTGCTCCCTAATCAGTTATGTTTCGCTGATTGGTCCCGTTACTGGTTATCTAGCTATTCAGGTTTACTAGCTGTACCGCCTATAAGCTGGCGCTCTTCTTATATAAGTATAGTCTTAAATCGCTGCAAAATACAAGATCGTGCAAACACGAAGAATGCTCAGTTGATTCATAGCGAAACTTCAGTTCTAACGCTTCGATTAATGGTGCTAAACAGTAGATGAAGCGGCGATACCAAAGATGTGGAAGGAGCCAAAGGAGCAGGGTATTTAACCAAGTCAAAGGACGTAATTAGCTCTCATCAAGGGCTAAGATCCGTAATCTTTATCTTAAAAACTCGTGACAATCAGAAGTTATAAGAGTCTAGGTGGATTACTGGAGCTAAAAAGTTCAAAACTCCAGTTGCAAACTCTGCTGGGGTATAGCGATTACAAGGCTCCTGACAAATTTTCCGAGAAATATGTTCAAAATAGACATAGTTATCATTATCCTTTTTTATTGGGAAGATCGGTTCGCGATAACAAAAACCTCATCAATAATCGTCATGTTAGTTACCGATAAGTCAACTCTTTTAGCGCACCATTACTAGCTGGTTGTACAATAAACTAATTTATCTAATTCAGTTTGGTTATCGGCTATGTGTATCGATGATGGGCATCAACTCCTTTATCTAAAAAACCTAATTTAGCTTGATTAAACGAAAACTTAATTCAGCAATTCAAACAAGGCGCACGGAGAAGTAATAGACCAGCCATGTAACTACACAGGTTGACGGCTAGTTATAATAATGCACTCCTTGGAAATAACATGCTATTTTGGGACTTAACTATCTATTAGAAAACTCCAATTATTGATCATTTAGGAACGGACGCCACGACCCGTGCTTCTACGTCACAGTATATCTGCTGATCGATCATGCGTGCGACTGCGGTTTGCGGACGGCGACAGTGTGTAGGCGTTGACGGACAGGGCACGGCTCTCACGCAATCCCAGGCTTGGGTGAGGCGGTCTTGGCATCGCTGATGTCCTTCTTGATGGCTTCCCTTTTGGCGGGCGTGGCGGCGGCGTACGCAACGCTCACGGCTTTGGCGTGGCAACCGTCGCTGCACGTGGTGGTGCAGGCAGGGTCCTTCTTGCCTTCGCCGCAAAGCTTGTCGCATTCGTTAACGCAGACGGCGGCGAGCGCGGCGACCTTGCCGGCAGGCCCGTCAGCCTGCTTGTCTATGGCTTGGACCACTCTGGCCTTCTCGGCAGGCGTGGCGGCGACGTACGTGTCGGCGGCGAAGGCAAGGCTCTCGACTTCGTCGCGGCAGATGTTCTCACACTTGGTGGTGCATGCAGGGTCCTTGTTGTACTTGCCACAGTTCTTCTCGGAGCACTCGTCAAAGCAGTCACTGGCCAGCGCGGCGGCCTTGGCGGGGGTCCCAGTGGCATCGACGGCACCGCCGGCGTCCTTGTCCAACGCTTTAGTCGCCGCAGCCTTCTCGGCGGGTGTGGCGGCGGCGTAGGTGCGCTGCGCGGCTTTGGCGCGACATATCTCGTCGCACTGGGTGCTGCAGGCAGGGTCCTTGTTGTCCTTGCCGCAGTGTTTGTTGCAGTCGTCGGTGCAGTCGTCGGCGCTCGCCAACGGTACCGACGCGGCCTCCACTACGAGGGTGACGATGAACAGCACGACCACGGCGGTCCTGCCCCTGGCCATACTTCTGCTTAATTTGTTGAGTCGAGTAGATGCTGCTAGCTGCAACCGGTGAGATGCTTGTGTTGTATATGGAGTGTGAAAGAGCTAAGCGGTTGCCTTATATATGTAAGGGATGGTGCATGAAGATGGTGTGAGTGTGAGGCCATGAGCTATTCGCGCGCGACAAGCGGTGGTGCCAAATTTGCTGCATGCATGCATGCATTTCTGGGTGTTCGCGACCACCGCCCTTCCCGTTCCCCCTTGTATTGACCGAGCACCCACATATGTCCATCGACCGAATCACCTCAAGAATTCTAATTTAGGTGAGAAGTGCTGCCATTCATTGTTGATGCCATGTATCTTAGGGTGGTTTCCCTGTCGACTGTCGGACCGGGAATTTTTGGGGAAAATCTGTGTCTTCGGTGTCTAACACTAGTCTATGCACCAATGCTAGTGTCTGTCCTTGTAAAGTTGGACTACCATAATTATATCCTTAATAACAGGGCTAACCCAACTTCCAGTATGAGCAGCACCGTTCTGGCAAACTATAACATCCCCAAAATACATAGATTGAGGCCCCCTTCTAGAGGGCTGGGGCTTGTGCAGAAGTCCTGATGAGCTTAATGGCCCCCAGAAGCTCCAGTGTGCAGAAGCCCTGATAAGCTTCTCTTCCCTTCTAAACAGCTTCTGAAGTTAGAGCTTATGAGCTGAGGTCAACGTGAAAAGTCTGTACTACCCTTATACCTTATTTATTTGTTATTTGAATGATAACAACACTATTTTCATCTGGTTTAGACGTAGTTTACCACATAAATGAGATATAAAAATAGAAAAATGATGGATAATAATTGTTAAGCTCTCATAGAACCAAATTATTACACATACAAATTCCAAATGAGTTACGGAAAAAGTAAACACATGGAGGAAAAATAGCCAGCTACCACAAAAAAACCACACACAACCAGACCGTCTTACTAGTTATTTGTCCAAGAAAAGAGATACAAAATACGATCATCTGGTCATACTAGATATTCACTGTCACGATACCAAGCCTGCAGCAACTACATCGCGTATTTGCCCCATAGTGCCATCATCTACGGGTGCAGCATTTTCCACACTATTTGGAGGTGGCCCATCTTGTAGAACATACTCCTCTCACTCAATCCTCTCGAAATGCTCATCACGTAGAGCACTATCGCGAATAAAATTATGCAAACAAATGCAAGCGGAAATTATCATCTTCTGCTTCTCAACTGGATAGCTTGGTATTCCTCCGAGAATACGCCATTTCATCTTGAGAACCCCGAATGATCTTTCGATTACGTTCCTTAGTGATGAATGGCGATGGTTGAAGATCTCCCTCATCCCAACAGGAGCCGCCTGTTGAAATTCAGGCACATGGTATCTTTGTCCCTTGTATGGTGCTAGATAGCCAATTCGGTTTGGATTGGCCGATTGTTCGCTTGCACTTCCTCCACACAAATATCAAGGAAGACCCTATGAGCAACGGGATCCCACGTTGCTTTCCCAGTTTTTGCTTTATCCATCTATGAACAGAACATATTTAATTACATAACGCGCTAAATGAAACAGACATTCGTGACCTCATATCATGTTCAATAAAAAATAAAATAGAAGATTCAAGGGTGATAAAACAATCCTAGTAAGGTTCTCCCCATCAGTTCGTACACATGACATCAGTTCCTACACATGACATTTCAACAGTTCTCTTTTTAATGATTGTCTTGTTGTGTTAACAACTCAAGCAGCAAACAAGCTTCATGATAGACAGACAGGGACAATTATATAATCTACTAGAACAATGCAATCAAAAAGCTCGATTCAGTAGGGACAATAAGTCCATCATCAATCAATGGGATAGCATGGAAATGCTAACACTCACGTCAAACCACATCACCTAAATAAACCGAAGTAGATCTGTCCTTTGTTCAGCTTAGCTAATCGGTCACCCTGTCTTGACAAAAAGAGCGAAATTCATATCCTAAAATTCAAATTTCCACAGACAACAAGCAACCGATGCTTTTAAAAGAGAAGCAAAAACCAATTTTTGTGGATCTGAACAATTTTCTTACAACCAATTTTTGCAATCCATCATGAACAATCAATGGATCTGAACAATGCTGCTATCGGCCAATCAATCAATGCATGAACAATATAGCATACATATGGATTCATATTGATTAATATAGCACATTGTTCCCACAGCTGTAGTACAAAAAAAGAGGAAAAAATAGCAACCTTGCCGGATCCGGGGCGAGGGGCTGTGGCTCGTGTGGCGGGAGGGCTGGCTCCAGGGCTTGCTCCACGGGCTGTGGCCGGATCCGGGGAGAGGTCCACGGGAGATGGACGGACGGCCGGCGGCGAGGCTTGTTCTTGATGCGGAGGAGGATGGCACGGGGAGGAGAAGGGCACGGTTCGGTGGCGGCGGCGGACCTCGGGACCGGCCGGATGTTGAGGGAGGCGGCGCGGCGACGTCCGAGGCGGCTCGGGGGAGAGAGGGGCGGACGCGGACGCCCTGCCGGCTGTCTCGGGGGAGGGAGGGGCGGCGGGGGAAGGGACGGGTGGCAGGGAAGGGACGGGCGGCAGGAGGGAAGGGAGCGGCGGGTGGAGCGCGAGCGGCGGCGGGGTGGCGGGGAACGGGAGCGGGGGGCGCGATGGGAGAAGGGAGCGCGCGCGATGCGGTGTGGGCAGGGGGGTGGGCGGGGGGCGGAGGGGTGTTGTTGGGGGAGAAAACTGGTGATGGGGATAAGGGCATTTTCATTGTAAATTATTTGAAAATGAGAGGCAAATTCGTAACTGGTTTTAAGTTAAGCTCGGGAAGCTGGGGTTTGGCAGCTTCTAGCAATACACATGAATTTAGAGAGGCTTATTTCTATAGCTCTATTGCAATAAGCCCTTCTAGAGGGCTTATGGCTTCCTGAGGCCATAAGCTCCTCCATAAGCCCTCTAGAAGGGGGCCTGATTGTATTAAGCTTTGGTTGGGAAATTATAAGTTAATGAGCATGGTTGTATCATTTGAAGCATTTGAATTAAAATCGCACCAACTAAACCTCCAATTGGCCAATCTGAAAACAAATTAAGTGAGCAACAAATGATCATGAGAAATTCATGCATATACTTTTCATGGGCCCTAAATAATATACGGTGCCCTCATATAAACTTTCTATGGATGTACGAGTCAAATGTTCCATACTCTCCCTCTGTCCATAAATGTAAGGTACACACGTTTTTCTAAATTTATCTTTGATTAAGAATTTTTTCAATAATATGTGAATTACATGATACAAAATTGATACTATAGGAAAGTGTTTTTTAATACCAATCCAACGATATCAATTTTGTATTATGTAACCCACATATCATTGAACAAATTCTTAATCAAAGATAAATTTTGAGAAACATGTGCACCTTACATTTGTGAACGGAGGGAGTAATTAAGAATCAACATATAACTAGTCTGATAAATAATTCAAACGGAAAATTTTACTGATGAGAAATTGTGAGAGATAATTTATTTTAGTCCCAAATACCCCGAAGGCACTCGAGAATATTTCTTGGGTTTTTGAGCTTAGGGCTATATTATTTTGAGCTCAGATGCTCAGATATGAATTTGAATTTAGGTGGCAACAAAAACAGATGAACACATCCCAGAAATAAATTTTCTAGGTTCTAGATAGTCCAAATTAAATGGCATCGGAGATTTTTCCTGGAATTTGTGAACTATACTTTTCTCCTAGGCCCAAATAGTTCTCTCGAATTAGTTAAATTGAAAACTCTCCCTCTCGCTGCTAGGGCTACAAAAAAGCTCAAGGCTCATGAGCCACTCGAGCTCGAATCACTTTTAGCTCGACTTGAGATCAACTCGAAAAGAAATGAGCCGATTGTGAGCACCTATTGTAGCTCGGTTGAAAAACAAACTGAGTTTGAGCCATTGTGAGCTCACTCGATTTAGGCTTGATACAACTCGAATTAACATAATTGATATGTTATTTTTAATAGATAGAAAGAAAAACTAGAATAATCTTGACCCTCTTCTGTTTTGCATGTAATAGTTTGTTACCCTGAATAGCTGCATGTGAGATGTCTTAGCTTTTTATGTGCAAACATATACGTCGAAGGATAAACAAGGCCATAAGTTAGGCGCTCACACCACGCAGATGCCAGTGCCCTGGTATCCAGAAGCGGTATGACGGCATCATTGCGTTCTTCTCTTGCTAAGTCTTTGACGTCTAAGATGAGTTCTCACAAGGAAATGAATTCTCTTGCTAAGTATTATCTTTCAGTCCGAGAATGAATCAAGTTACTTTTAAGATTTAAGTTATATCATATGATGTCATTTTGAATGGTATTTTATTGTTTGTTTTCTCTCGTGGTTGTTGTGGCCTAGCTATTTGTGAATATTTTTTTTTATGTTCACCAGATTGTTATGTGTACGAAATCACCGTCATGTATATTATTAGTCATACTGCTTTGACTGGAGTCAGAGACCAAACTATCAAGTATTAAAAGTTAAGGGTTAAAGTTTGTTCAGTTTAAAGTTTAGGGACCAAGATTAATTTAGCCCATAGTTTAGGGACCAGAAATGGACGAGGAGGTTAATTGCATAAACTCAGATTTTCTTTTTTTGAGAAACACAAACTCAAATTTTTAGTAAGTTATGATTATGAATTGATAAGTTTGTCGTTGTCTGTTGAACCTATTGATAATCTGCTTAATTTAGCTTCGTAGGAAGGGTTTGGATAAGATTGTTCCAGTTTTTCTTATTGAGACTAGTCCTATAGACTTTAGACACACACGGTGGTCGTGCTTATTTGACTGGTGGAGTCCATTATTCTTTGACTATCGATGAAATTTGGCTTAAGGCTGATACAATAATTATTTCATATTAAAAATTAGCCAAATAATTATTTTATATTAAATATGGTATTAAGTCATGCTAGACATAACATGGAACGGCGTAGGACCTATCATGGTGCACCAATGCAACCAACTGCAACTCGATTTGTCGGAAGCCGCTTTGCCTTGCCCGAGCACACATCATCATCTCCAGAGCACACATCGGTTCGACGCCAGCGCTTTAGAGTGCCTTGAGCAGCAAATCCTCGCATTCTTGGTGAGCTCAACGAGGGCGACAAGCTCCTCGAGTGCCTTGAGCAGCGAATCCGTTGTGGGAGGGTCCACGAAGTTGAAGCTTACCTCCTAGCGCCTCAGGCCTGAGCATGACGGTTGGCGAGGTCGCTCCGGTGCAAACATCTCCGCCGCATCACATAGGACACATGACGCGTGCTGGATATCTGAGCAATCCCGTGACCTGCCCAGCTTCGGGCCTCCAGTAGAGATGGGGGAACACCAGCGGCACCTAACACGGTATCCTCGGTACCGCCATGTGCGTGTTGAGCGTGAGCGTCGCCTGCTAGCTGCAGCGTCTCCGCCATCGCCGGCGACCCTGGGCGCTCCATGGTTACCGGCGGCTGCGATGGTGATGGGCCGAGCGATTGGTTGCTCATCGCCCCAAGAGAAGCAGGAATGGGAGAGGAGGAGATCTAGGAAGAACGGATTTAAGCGGGAAGGAGGAGAGCAAGAGAAGGGAACAATGGAGCGAACAGTGAAATCACAAGTTCTACGTGGATCGAATGGAATCAAATGGCGGGGAAGAGTTAGTTCGATAAGAGTAACGGGAGAACGTTCACCGATCCAATTTTTCAACTTTATAATATTTTTTCTGTATAGTAGAATTGTGTCTTCATGTATTATTTTTTTCGCGTTGGCTAATTCTCAGGCAACTGAAATTCCTTCAAATCTTAGTCGATTTTTCGTCCGTTGGATCGTTCTGTGATTCGTGCATCATTGGGCTTGGGCGGTGCTGCTTCGGATTTCTGCTGCGGACTTTTCTAGGTTTTAATTTTAGGTTCTCGTGCCCTAGGCGGTTGATTTGATTGAGAGAGAGGTGGAAGGAGATCGGAGGTGACGCACCATATCCCCGGCACGCCACCCTCCTCCGCACGCCGCCATCCGCCAAGCCCTGCCCTCATCCGTGCGCCGCCGTCCGTCATGTCCCGCCCTCCGCCGTGCCTTGCCCTCCTTTGCCCGCGCCTTCTCCCGTGTGCCGCCGTCCGCCGCCCTCCTCTGCCTACGCCCTCCCCCGTGCATTGCCGTTCGGTGCCCTACTCTGGCCACGCTCTTCCCCTCGCGCCACCCTCATCACGCCCCGCCCTCCCCCGTGCGCTGCCGTCCACCACGCCTCATCCTCCACCACACGTGCCCTCCTCCACCTCACACACCCTCCTCTGCCCACGCCCTCCCCCGCACGCCCGCCTGCCCCGCGCGCCACCCTCCGCTGCGCGCTAGCCTCCTCTGCCTGCCACCCTACGCCACGCGTGACCCTCTGCCGGGGGCCGCCCGCTACGAGGCGACACGTCTCCGCCGTGCGCCTTCCTCCGCGAGGCATCTCCAGCATCGGCCGCCTTCCACGAGATGTCGACCTCATCTCCTTCTCTACCTCGTCATTGCCTTCTACTCCAATTTCTCTGTGGTATGTCGTAATTTTCTTCTCTGTTTTTTAAGTTGTTGTCTAATTCTGTGTTTGTTTTGGTAGCTCTCCATGCTTATGGTTGGATGGTCCTAACATTTGGATTTGTTTAGAGAGCATATATGCAATGGGAGGTTGATTTTGGGATTGTGCATGTCTGTCTAGTGGTAACGAGGGTTTTAGCTTTTTTGATTATGCACGTATGATGTAGATTTCATGTTCGTGTGATTAGGATTTTGTGCTTTTTTGTGATGATATTTGATTGGATAAACCCATTAGTTTGATGTGGTTTAGATGGTTGGTTCAACCAGGTTGGCTGTGAAGAAAATTTGCCTTTTCGTTGTAGGGAACTAGATTTTGTTACTTTTGTTTCTGCAGCTCTTTGCTCATTGAATCTCGTAGTTCCCTTTGTGTTAGTATCATAGCTAATTTAGTGTCATGTTTGTACTTAAGCTACTATGTATTATAGTTGATTGATTGATGCTGTTAGTATCTCTTAGTAGGCTAGCACCAGCTGCAAAGACTCATCCACCTTGTTGATCGATTCCTTTGCTTTCATTATGAATTACATGTTAGAACTCAACGTGGACCAAAGCACTTCAGGGAACAAATGTGTGTTTAGTTCAATGCTTTATGCTTTCCAACCATTCTTTTTGATCAAATAAGAGTGAGCTGCGCATTCCCAAAGAGACTCTTAGTCCAATTGGAGGGTGTTTCCATTACAACACTAGCAAGTGAGCATTCCCTGTTGTAGTTTCCCTAGTGCAAATTTTAGATGTCTCAGGTGTAAGGATTCATACTCTTTTCATAGAATGCTAGATTTGAGAGTGAACACATATCGTTGCCTTCTTTCTTTGCTATAATATGGCCTATATTGCATTTTAGTTGCATACCGTTTTTGATAAAGTTGCATGTTTATATATTGTGCAATTTTTCTTGTGTTCATGTGCAACTTTTGAGTTTTGTTTTTTTACATACTATTACATGCCATCCCTTGTTGCATGCTAGCTGGTTGATGCTTAATGTTGCTGAATTTCATCATGCCTATTTACTTCTTTTTAAATTCAATTCATGTTTTTATTCTGGTCTTCACCATGGGAAGGAGAAGAAAGAGACATGATGTTGATGATGACAATTCTGTGCAAAGCATTGGTCATGAATCAGATTTTGAGAAGTCTATCTCTATCCCTAATGATACTGCTGATGATTCTAATATATGATTTCCTTTTTTTTCCTTCTTAACCCTTCTTAACCAGATTTTTGTTTGACTGATTCAGTACATTGATTTGTAGGATGAATGTTCTTCAAATGGTTCAATAGATCCGGTATTTTTGAAGAATATGAGGAAATTGGTGCTGTGAATTTTCTTTTTATCTCATTCTAGTATCTTTTTAATTGCTTTGTTCCCTTTTTGCAGTATTGAGTTCTTTTATTTTGACTAGTTGTTCTAACTCTTTAGGTTACACCATCTAAAGCAAAGATATTTCAAAAAAGTTCCAGGAATGCTGAGAGAAAGGTGTGCATTCTTTTTTTATTGTGTTTCGATTATGCATCTTATCTAACTATTTAGGTGTTGATCTTTTATGATGCCAATTATGTGTTTTAAATTGTACATGCAGAGAGGGAATGATGTTGTTCAGGATGTCAATATTGGAGCAAAGAGGACTGTTAGTAGATGCAATCTGAGCTATTTTTCTAATATTATCAAGAGTTTGTCAGTGGATCATAAAAATGTTATTAAGAAGTATAGGTTTGGTTCTTTGCTTCATTTTGATTGTGAGCCTATTCTGAAATCTTTTGCGCAATGGATTGCTAACCATGTCAATACTAGAAGTGGTGATATTGTCCTAGACACAAACGTCATACCTATGAGTCCAGAGTCTATCCATATGGTTCTAGGTATACCACTTGGGACTAGGCCAATGAAATTCAATCTTGAAGCAACAAAATCAGCTTTTCTTGATGTTATTGGTAAAGACTCTCTCCCTACGATCAAATTCTTCGGGAAATAGTGTGAGGACCCTAGTTTCGGGATAGTCGGAAGAGGCGTGAGGTGAAGGTCAGGTCAACTCGCGCTGCTGATTTGACCCGAATCTACCGAGAAATGTCGAGGGTTAGAGAGAAAGGGGAGAAATTTGTTGTGCATTTATATCGTTCATGGCATACATGTAGACCATTGCATTCATCAGACGTGCGTGAGAAATATGCTCGAAATCTAAACTTTATTGATCGATAGAATATTACAAAGATTGAAATACAACATTATTACAAAATGAATCAACGAAGAAAAAAATTACATAATGGAAGATTCTACCTATACAACATCTAACCCTAATCTCCGACCTTCAAGTCTTCGGGTCTTGAGTAGTCGAGGAACGCCGAGAGTCGGAGGGGGGAAGATCTTCGGAAATGTGGGCGACAGCCATGGTCGCCGAGTATATGCACTCGAGACCGTTGGATTCTCGCCGTTGCTGTAGGAGGCAAAGGTTTTCGAAAACGTGGTTTTAAAATACAAATGGTCTTATTGGCACAGTTCCGCCGACATCCGCAGGGTTAGCTGCGGGGGCAAAATAGTGCCGATGACCTAAATAGCTTTTAGTTTTGAAAAATAGTTTTTGAAAACATTTTTGTTTTTGAAAATGTCTGAGGGCCACGTGGCTAAGACCCTCATTTGGACAAATCTATAATATTTACATATATAAAGAAAAGGGGTGAGAAGTATTTAACATAATTTTATTTTCCTACACTAAATTGCCTCCAAGATTTTTGTTTGAAGATAAATTGTTTTTACAAGCAAAAGTTGAGATAAGGCAACCACTCTATGAAAATATCCCACCATTTTATTCCAAATTGACCAAAGTCAATTCCTTACCAAATAAGGCAACCATCCATCAAATGTATATCCAACCATTTATTTCAAAAATGGATCAAAGTCACATTTCTTAAACCTTAAGGCAACAAATCCATCAAGGCACATATCCAGCAGCCACGTAGCAGCCAGAGCAAACAACAGGTGGCAGCTCCTACTGTTTGAGTGGGCTAATTTAAGCAATAGTGGAGCAACCGAGTTGCACCAGTACAATAGTACTAATCAACCAAAGGCATCGACATCTCCGAGAACGCAGCAAGTAGCAAGAGGAGGTCACTAGGACTAGGAGTAGTTCTAGAGGAGGAGTAAGAAGAGAGCAGATCATCAGTGGAGCTAGGAGAGTAAGGTCCAGCAAGCAGCCAGATTTAAGGGAGCCAGCTCCTAATCTTATCCAAACCAATAAAAAGGTAAGGACTACCAACAACCCTACATAAACATGCTCAAAGGATGATTAGCATGTTATGAGGGGCCCCTCAGATTTTAGAAGGCAGCATGCATAGTGTCTGTTCTTATCTTAGTGGTACCATTTCTCTAATTCTAAAATCATCATAGGGTCTTAATGAGGCAACCTTTAGGTATCTGTTCTTACCAATTCATAACTAGATTTGCTTTGGATGTTGAACATCGTCATAAGCTAGCTAAGAAACATGTATAGAAAATCTGTTCTTACCAGAATACCTTCCTCTAATCTTTTCTTAAATAAATGACTCATCACAGAACTAAGATAACATCAAGCAATGCATCTGCTCTTTCAGTTCAATAACTGGTTTATGCATATATGTGGAAAGCAAAGAATAACCAGTATCAGGCTTAGTGCATATACTCGTATCAGTTTTCAAAGCATTCATATGTGAGACATACATGCATATAAGTGATATAAAAGACCAAGTGTGAGCATCTGTTCCTTAGTTTAACAAAACTGATATAGATATATGCCTATATGAAGAAAACAAAAATTAACTAAGAAGCAAGTGCAATAGCTGTTCTTATGAATATTCAGCATATACAAGCTGGCACATTATTTCAGATGCAAGAACATCATAACTAGTCAAGTGTAGCATCTGATCTCTCTTAGTTTAAATAAATTGATGTACACATACCTATACGGGAAAAGGCAAATAATAGCTAAGGACACGCTAATACTATTCTCTAGTGCCTGGCCAAAAACAAAGAATAGTATCTGTTCTCATCAGAAGAACAGATCTCTTTTCTCAAATTCTTTCTTAGTTATAGCCATCGCAAAGGAAAAATGAGCCAAGAAATCAAGCTCAACATTAGCATACACACGCTAAGCCAAATGTGCTAATCGCCAACACAACAGAAGTGAGCTTAGCATCAATCAATCGGCATAGCACTATCCAGAGTAACCAAATAATCAATTCCTAATCATAGAGTCATTTAGGAAATTTTGGTATGAACCCTAGAACAAATTGGGGGAAATTAGGAAAGAATGGAGGAACCCTAAATTAGAAGGGGGAAAAAAGGGAAATTAGGGGTTACTTACCGTAGAGGACGACGGCAACGACCCCACCCCACCGCCGGCGAAGGGCGGGTCCAACGGAACGCCGCCGGTGGCGGGATTCAACACCGGACCACGCACCACTCGGGCGGCGTGGCGAGGTGGCCGAAGGGGCGGCGAGGACAACCAAGGAAGGCGGAGATCCAGGGGTGGCGAGGATAAGGCCGAGCCTCCGGTTCACGGCCGGAGCGACGCCGCAAGGGAGCAACCGAGGCTGCCACCAAGAGGGCTACCAGGGCGCGTTGGGGGCACCCGCCCATGGCGGCGAAGCCGAAAAGGGCCGCGGGTACTAGTAGGGGAGGTCCGGGCGAGGCCACAGAGGCGACAACAGCAAGACCGAGGCAACAACGGCGGCGATGGCGGGCCTAGGTGGCGGCGGCATGTGGTGTTGGGAAGAAGGGCAACTGGGGCGCACAGGCGAAGCCGGAGGGACCGAAGCACTCGGGTGAAAGCAAGAGAGAGAAAGAGAAGATTAGGTTAGACCGGATGGACTGGCCAGGAAGGAATAAATAATGGAGGAAATGAAATTCAAAAATTAAATTGCACAGTTTCTTTAAAATAGAAAATGAAAAGAGGCAAAGAAATAAAAATAGATATAAAATATGGGGATAGTAGTGGGTAAGTTGAAATTGAGACAAATTACTCAAGTAACATAATCTTTTCCTCTTGGAAGGAAAAACAATTAAGAGATTGAGAAAAGAAATTAGAGAAGAAAAGTAAACACTAAGGTAAATTAGAAATTGTAGGCTTGACATCTTAAATCAATTAAGAGAGAGATTGAGAGGAGATGTTAGAATTTAAGTAAAGAAAATCGATGTTCGATGGTTATGGCTGTCGGCGGGATGGGGTCCAGGGTCCCCCGAACCGCCGGCGGAGGCCAATCAGAGGCCGCAGGGCAAGACAGGTGGCGTTCGGGGCGGTGTAGACCCTGCCCCGGCAGCCAAGTGGGTCCGGCGGTCAGACCCAAGCGCTCGGGGGCTTACCCCGAGTGTCGCCCCCGCGCGCAAGTATATCAAAGGGCCTTGGGCCCCCGAGAGCTCAAGGCTCAGTGCTCAAAGGGGGTGCTCGGGGTCCTTCCCCGAGCACCCGCCGTTCCCGAGCGCTCGGCGCTCCCAGGCGCCCAACGTTCCCCGGTGCGTGGGCCCCAGGGGAGCGCTCGGGGCGTCCCCCCGAGCATTCCTCCTGGAGCCCCACCCGCAAAGGGCCCCGAGCGACCCTCCAACGAGTGCTCCCCGAGCGCTCGAGGTCACTCGGGGGCAGCCTGGGACAGCTGGCGCCCCTCCCGGTCAAAGAAACCGCTCGAGTTTGAAGTGCTCGGGTGTCGTCAGCTCCCCCCGTGGGGCCCACCTCCGGGCACGTCACCAAATGGTTAGCTTTTCCCGCAAGCTTCGGCCCCGGCAGAGGCATTTAATGCCGGTCATTTGAAAAGGAACCCTAAGCCCCATGAGGGCATGATATCGGTCAGGCCGGGTCCCATCCGCGCAGGGCAGATCCCTTTTTGCCATAATCCCCGCCAAGGGATGGGTCCACCTGACAGGGTTGTTGACCAACCGGGCGCGCCGCAACGCGCACCCGCGTCGCTGTCACTCCTTCTTGCCCACTTTGGGTCAAATCACCGCGCGTTCCGCGGCGCGGTGGGTCGCTGGCAGCCGGGGCCCAGGAGCAGATATTTCACCCGCTTTGTCAGGAGGAGCCCGTAAGTCCCCACTTGCGGGACCCACCGGGCATAAAGATGTCAGAAAAGCCCTGTTCGTCTATAGTACCCTTCGGTGGCCGGTGCAGGTCGCCCATGCCTTCGCGGGAGCGGCGCGTCCGCTACATTAAATGCCCTGAGGCCACTGTGGTAAACCCCCGGATATATAAGGGGAGTTCCGAGGCCATGCAGGGGGTTGGCGAATTGGTCAGTAGACAACTCTAGGTTAGATCCTTTACGCCCCCGGTTGCTCTCTTCTCCAGCTGGTTCCTTAGCAAGAACCAGAGGATCGGGGCTCCGTTTGAAGCTTTCTTTTAGTAAGGAAGAACACCTCTGTAACCCACGATAGACTAATACACGCAAACAAGCAGGACGTAGGGTTTTACACCTCCGGGTGGCCTGAACCTGGATAAATCCTTGTGCCTTTCATTGTCAAATCCATCCCCCTCTGAATCCGTCTCCGGCTCATAAGAAGAACTCTATTACGCCCCCGGCCGAATCCCAAAGGGGGTCCAACCGGACCACCGCTAGAGGCGTCTCTACGCCGACAGCTGGCGTGAATGTTCCTCTGAATAATTTTAAATCCTCCAAAAGAATGTCTAAAAGAACTGCATTATATCCTTGGAGCATTTTAGTATACTTAGCATCTCATGCACTCAAATACCATGTCAATTGCATTCATATTTGGAATTCTTCAGAAATTAGTTCTTATCGGACTATACTGTTTTTCTTTCAACCGGAGTTCAGCAAGTAGACCTATCGAACTCCACTACCTACTCATTACCAGGCAAGTCCAGTTTCTTGTTCATGTCCGTTGAGAATGTTTTACAAAAGTTCCCTCTTGTCTATAACATGCACAAAATAAAAACCTATTTTCTAAAGACGGATCAACTGTTGTTTATTTTGATCGCCGGTTTTTAGGCGTGATCATGGTGGGTGGTGAAATCCTAGAAAGATGCCGAGGGCACATCAGAAGGCGGATTTCATCACACGGGATTGTTTCATATAAGATTAAAGTAACCAATGATCAAATGTGTTCAAGGGCTTGTGAAACAGGAGATCATTAGACTCTTAAATTAAAACTTGACTCTCTTACCTTTCAAAACTGCATTGCTTTTGGAGAACGTTGCTATTCTCAGTAGATAGTGCATCAAACACCTCTTTGCTATTCCTGGACTTGTTGAGTACCTTCTGTACTCATCCCTCTATCTTAATTCCTTTGATTAGACGGTGAGCCGACGACGGATCAAGACGTAGTCTACATTGAGGTCGAAGATGAAGTCTCCAAAGAACTGACAACAGCGACGGGAGGCGGAAGCATCGACTACTATTTTGACTACCGTGGTGAAGATCCTGAAGCGTAGAGAAATAACATAGGAAGTGGGAGACAAGGGTTGTAGGAAAGACTTTTGTTGTAGCCAAACGATAACGGTTTTAAATCCCTCGTATTTTTGGGAATCAATTTGTAAGACTTTGTATTTTGTTACAAGTTGTGACTTCAGGTTGTAATATATGGACCGCTGCGATGCTTCTGTTGTGCCACTCTGACGGTTCGTCACAAATAGTGTCATGAAGGGGAATCTATCTGATGATGAACTTGTTCGCAATTTCTTGGATGTTGCTCTGTTAGTTTTTTTCTTTGCCCAAATTCAAACACATTTCCTAGCACGAAGTACCTTGGAGCTTTGATTGACCCTAAAGAAGCCAAAAACTATGACATGTCCAAAATTGTTTTTGAACGGTTGATTGCTTATATCCGTAAGTACCACATAGATTGCAAGAAGCCTTCTGATGGACCAACTACTCTTGGTGAATGTACATATAAGCTGGTTGTAAGCAAAAAAGTTTATGTTCTTTCTCATTTTATTCTGTTGCTTCTATTATATCAATATTTTATGCTTCATCTGAATCTATAAAACTTGTTTCTCGTGTTGCCTTTATCTAAATCTGTATAACTTGTTTGCATTTATAGGTCATTTACCTAGATTTTCTAGATTTTGGTCTTCGAACTATTCCTATTGGGTTTCCTAGGATAACTATATGGAAGCATTCCATGATCAAACAGTTTGCTACTTTGGATTGTGACTCAAATAATGAATTTCGTATGCGTTCTGTAAGTTTTCGTGTCATTCATTCGGGTGCTGCCCATTTTGCATGTGTGTTATATTAATTTTTATTTTGATGATTAATTCTTGCAATGTTCTAACAGGTGAAAGATATTTCTCTTACTATTTATAAATCTGGTTGTGTTGGGTGTTGTGGCACCCATTCTAGGCCTGATAAAAATGCTTCTGAGTTTAGATCTTTACTGGATGCTAAAGTTGCTAACATGATGCCCGAGAAGATCAGTTTCTTTCTAATTTTTTACTTATCTTTATTCATATTTTCTAATTATAATTTTTTATTCTTGTATTTTTATATTCAGGTTAAAGCTGATATTGTTGACATCTTTGCAAAGTTTGAGATACAAGTTGATAAGGACTCTGTAAAACCAGCAGAGAATTTGGTTCTTGACATCATGAAGATACCGTTGAAGTCCCTCCAGAAGTTTGCAGGCCATTAACGAAGAGACAAAGGGCTAGAGTTGATTATCAGCAAAATAATAGTCAAGATTATGTTTCTTCTAGAACAAGACGGCGACTGAAATGTTTAGAGTCACCTAGGAACTCACCATCCATTCAAGGGGCCTATGTTCCTAATGCAGTTCAGGTATTGAGTCTTAGTTTTGTTTTCAAAGCAATCTTTGGTACCTTCAAATTTCTGAGCTGGTAATATTTGTTGAGGTCAAGCTAGTTGGTGTGCAATAGTTATTTAGTCTTTCTCAGTTTTCTTTCACCTATGCAGCTTCATATTTGCTTTAATAATTCCATATTTGCATTATATTGATCTCTCTCATTCTTTGTTGTTTTCAGTATTGTATTACCTTATTTGGTCTCCTTTTCTGATGTATGATTCAGGGGAATTCTGGATCTAATGTTGATGCAATTTCTTTAAGGAATACTCCACAACCTCGTGTTGATGTATCAACATTAGAGTGCATGGATAATAACAGTAATGCAATATATATTCAGCAAGTGCACACCATTCTTTCAGCACCACATAACATTCAACAGCCAATGCAGTTTGTGTCCCAAAATCCAATTCAAGTCAGAGTTGCTTTGACTAGTACCTAGGTACCTAGGTGCTTTGACTAGTAACCTTTTTTCCTGTTCCTACATATATCATTGTTTAATTTGGTATGATTATATTCAGGGCCAGACAATATTAAATAGGACTCTAGTTAGCACATCTCCGCAATGCTTTTCTCCTCATCAAGTTTATATCACCTTTTCTTATTTGTGCATCTCTCTATTTTAGTTTTTTCAGTCCAATTCATATCGTGTATTGGTATTTTCTACTAGAACCCCATAGTGATGGAAACTTTGGCATTCTCTACTGGTGTTGTTCAAGTGCATAACTCGCAAAGGCCATCCCAAGCAAAACAGAAATTAAGTCAGCCACTACCTCCATCTATGCCACTTGCTATTAGAAAAAGCTTTGATATTGTAAGTTGTTGTTTTCTGGACAAATTTTGCTTTCATTTCCTCACTTTGCTTTTATCATTGTTCTAGACTTGGGATATGGAAGTGTTGTTTCAGCTTTTTATCTGTTTTCGTGTTGCAAATAGTTGTAACTTGTCATGATATGATATGCTACAAGCAGTTCTTAGATAATGTATAGTTCTGTACATTCTCAGATTTCTTATAATTTGTGCATTCTCAACCATGATAGAGGATTACTAACTTTAATGAATCAGTTTATTCCTAATTGCTTCTTTTTGAAGTAACACACTTAACCTCTCCTATTGCTAGATATGTGGTATATTTAGCCATGTTGCAAATCTGTACGATATGGTTTCTTTTGTTGAAATTATACATTATGATATGTCTTGTATATTCTCAGCTTAGTAGGATTTTACTGTTTGTTTGTGTCGTTTTGATTTTCTTGTTGGATTGATTATCCTGATGTGGAATTTTTTGCTAGACACCCATAGTAATGCAAACTTTACCACTCACTATTGATGTTGCTCAAGTGCATAACTCACATTTGTCTTCACAAGCCAAATAGACATCAAGCGAGCTATTACCTCCATTTATGCCTCTTCCAATTCAAAAATACGTTGATATTGTAAGTGTAACAACTTTTTTACTTACACTTTCCATGTGCTTATTTTGCTCTATTTGAATCTTGCATTTGCATGTTTGTTTGAGTCTTCTCAAGATTCACCAGAGGTTGCGTTTCGTGGAGAAATTTTTTTTGTAGAGATCTACAATGACATGTGCAATACATCCGATGACTTGTACAACCAACATAGTAATGAGATGAATTCTACTAAAGCTTTTAGGAGTTCTTCTGGTAAAAGACAAGCACAACATGGTACTAAGAGGTTGCTTGGTCCCAGCAAGTACAAGGCTTTTCCATATGGTGACAATAAGATCAAGTTCTCCGTTTCTAGTTCAGAAGTTAAATATCACGATGCTATAGTTAAAATTGTTGGTATTGAGCAGTACAAGTTGTAAGTATCTTCTATATGTATTTTGTACTTTTATATTGTGTTTTGTTTCTAATTAAAACTCATTTTCTTTTAGCAATGATTGTATTGACTATGTTGGATCAGTGGCGTCCCGACAGAGGGGGGTGAATGTCGAGTTCAAATTTCTTTCACAAATTCTTCACATACGTCAAATTCTTCATATACATAGTCATATTGAAGAACTAGTATGATTCGAGTGAAAATGCAGCGGAAACACCCCCAAAATCCCTTGGTGATGTGGAGCTCATCGATAGCTTCGAAACAAGTCCAAGATCACCAAATTCCAAGTTCAAACGCAAAAGTTATGGCCGAAACAGTGAAATGATTCAGCCTGAAGAAAAAGAATCTCGGAAGTTCCGGGAATTTTTCCGGACACTCCGAGATTTCTGAAGAAAATCAACAGACAAGAACAGTAACGAATCTCGGAAGTTCTAGAAATTTTTTTGGACACTCCGAGATTCTCGAAGAAAATCAGCAGACAAGAACAGTAGCGAATTTCGGAAGTTCCGAGATTGAAGAATTAGACACTCCGAGATTTCTGAAGAAACTGAAGAACTCAGCAAGCAAAAACAGAAGTGAATCTCGGAGGCTCTGAGATTGAAGAATCGGACACTCCGAGATTTCTGAAGAAACTGAAGAACTCAGCAAGCAAGAACAGCAGTGAATCTCGAAAGCTCCGAGATTGAAGAATCGGACACTCCGAGATTTCTGAAGAAACTGAAGAATTTGAAGAATTCAGCAGAAGATCAGCCAGGTTCCAGAACTGAGATTTCGATCCAACTTTTTGGCTAATTCAGAATCTACCCAATCAAATCAAACCAAAATTTGCAGAGAGGTGTAGGAAGGTTTTGTGAATCTAGATCAAGTGTTGATCTCTATAAAAACTTCTCAAATCAAGACATTTACCCTTTTTCTTCAATCAGCCCTTAGAAATGAGAAAAAGAGAAATTTTGAGGGGAAAGGAAGCTCGTGAGGAATCTTGATCTCAAATCAATATGTTATCATCTCACATGTCCCAGCAACCTATTCCAAGCCCCAAATTGCAGCATCAAACCCCCTACAAAGATTAATCACAAAACCTCATTTCTTGCCTTTTTCTTTAAGAAAACTCAAAATCAAGAAAGAAAAGGGTTGATCCTTGGATATGCTTAGATGGGATCAGTCTAGAGATGATCTCTCCATCACTTACTTGCCATACCACGAATCAAACCACAAAGAAGGTAAGAAAACGCAAATCAAAAGAGTCATGGAGTAGATAGCTCAAGAACGCATAAGAATTGGAGAAATCTTTTTGTATTGAATTTTCGTGGATTTTCTTGGTGTTTACAAGCCTCTTATCTAGGCAAAGCACTCCTCAAAGTGCAGCTCTCAAAAGCTAATCAAAAGGGTTGAGGGATAAGCTCCTCTTACCCCTCCTTTTATAGTGGTGGAGGCATACCTCCCACCACTTGGGCCTTAAGCCCACTTAGATGGCATGAGCACTTAGCACGTATCACAAAGCGTCTAAGTGACCCATCCTCTATCCATCTTTCCTTCTACCCTAAGCAACTAACCCTAAACCGCTTCTCGGCCGCCGCCGCAGTTTCTTGGTTATGCTTCGGTAGATTCCGTGTTTTTACCATAACACTCTCACACTGACTTGGTCCTCACGTCTTGTCTCCACGCGCTTTCTTGTCCTCTGCGTACATGCTTCTAAGCCGCACGATGTCATCGCCACCTCCTTGACCGCATCTCAGCCCTCCAAGCCTCATGTTGGTCCATATGGCCGAACCATCGCCGCACCCAACTCGCACCTGCACACACTAGACCAAGCAAAGCGTTGCGAGCACAAGTTTTCCACTTGACCCGAGTTAGCCGAGAAAAATCATTCATCCACTCAATTTTTCCTTGAGACAAATTGAGAAACTCAAACTTATCAATCACACAACAATTAATTCAAACCTCGAATTCATGCAACCAAAAGAATCAACTCCACATATGGTGGCAAAATATTCATCACAAATATTGTCAAGTCCTCACATGACTCACAGACTATGGTAAAGTGAAGTTGACTTTTGGTTCCCTGGGTAATTCACTAAAGCATAGAGGTTTGGTGGACACTTATGTTATCAAAGAATTTTGTAGAAAGTTGTCATTAGATACTCATCCAAGGGAGTCAAAGAAGCATCATTTTTTCCACTCCATTTCTATAAGTACTCGGCTTCATTTTTTCCATTCCATTTCTTGCATATAGTTGATTTGTTATATGGTTCGGGCTTCTATTGATTGCATAGGCTGTCTTTGTGATTCATCCACAATGTTTTTGAATTTGTATTTAGGAGCATTTCATGAAGTTGAATTATTATCCAAATGAAGAAATTTTGCATGGAAAAAGGGAAATGGTTCGGATGTGTTTTGATCTTGCTTGTGGAGCTAAGGTTATTCATACATGTGAGATTGTAAGTTCATTCAAAGTATTTCCGATTGCACTTATATGTTATCATGTTTCTTTATATATTTTTTGTTTTAGGTTTTCTTTTCTCCTATACTGTTCCAACACCTGATGTTTGTATTCTTGGACTCACTTCGTGGTGAATTTAGCGATTATCACAGGAATATGCAGAGCATTATAGTGAGTACAACTTTCTTCATTTTTTTTACTGTTCTTTTATTTTCGATGTAAGGTGTGTGCAATTTTGTATTTCATATACCAAATTTTATCAAAACATGGCAAGAATTTGGTTCGCAGCCCAATATTGACTTTTCAGATTTCACTTTGTACTTTCCTAAATTCCTTCTCAGGGAAATCCGTAAGTTTTTTCTACAGTACCATTTTACTCGAAAAAATTGTACAACTTATAGTTTACTGATAGTCCCATCTCTGTGTTAAGATGTGGTTTTTGATTTGTTTTCCTTAGGCTTGATTGTGGTATTTTGGTCGTGAAATATATGGAACTGTCGAATCCTCGTCATCAGCTCGTGGATTGTTTCTCACAAGTTGATATTCCACATATCCATTACTTATATGCAAATCAAATGCTTTTTAGTCAACACAACAAGCTGACTGATACTCAAGAAATTGTTAAAAACTTTGATCCAAGGGTATTGTCTTCATTATTGTTGACTTCTTTAGTTTTTTCTTTCAATGTACCATTCAGTTTGATTTTTTTTGTTGGTGTCTATTGCAGAAGCATGGTTGTTATGCCGGGCAGGTGTGACCTTGAGAAGGTCAAGGATTTGAGGCTTCCTCTTTTTTGTAGTATTGGCTAGTTATCAACTTCTGTGTTTAGAACAAAGGATAACTATAACTTGTGTGACTGTAGTGTGGCTTGATTGTTTGAACTCTGTTGTGGATGATATAAACAAATGTACTATTATTGTGACTTTGAGTTTTGCTTATTTTTCCTTTTTGCAATGATTATACTCTATTTTATATATTTTCTTCTGATCATTCTTCATTCCTAATGTTCCAGCTTCATAAAATTAGAAATCACAGTCAGATATGCATGTTTTTGTTTTCTCCTAGTATTTCTTATTGAAGTCCTTTTATGTGTGAAGTCTCACAATGTATGAATTTTTTTCAAGCCATTCAATTTCATGATCAGCTTTCATGTACTATTTCCTCCTTTATGTAGGTACAAGTATATTGTGTATTTCATTTATTGTTTAGTTCATAGTACATTTTCTATCACAAGTTATATGATTGTGAAAAGAGCACATAATCTATAACTACTCTACATGGCATTTTGATCATAACATTCAAATCCACATAAATCATATGCATTGTGCTTTCTCATCAAAGATCTACCTATCATAGTATAGTAGCCTCAACATAAAATTTCCTTCTAAAAACTGCGAAGGTTCGTAAGTTATAACATCCAATGATATGAGTTTAGATAAACTATTCATTTGTTGTCTCTCTATGTAGCTATTCTTTTTCTTCCATTTCTTCAATTTCTTGGCTACTTCTCAGCAACGTTGTCTCTCTTGTTATCCTGATTGTTACTTATCTTGTTGGATGCCTCTTTTTGACTGTTATTGCCTTGTACAAAAAAATTATTAGTCCATGTGTTCAATAAATTCTGTGAATTATGTATGTTAGTTCTTACCTTGGGTCATACCGCTTCTTTTTCTCTTAATTGTTTGAATACCTTCTTGTATGTCCTTGCAAGTTGCAATGTTGTGATCATGTGATCCACATCCACTACATGTAATTTATTGTTTTGTTGTCAGTTGCTCCACTAGTGTCTTCTGCCTACCGGCTGTTGGCGGTCTTCCTTTTGTCTTTGATTGTTCAGGATCAAGAAGTTCTATTAGTGACCCATTCCCTGTTGTTTGGTTCAATTGGTTGTTTGGTGTTGTTGTGCTTTGTGTTTCTTCTGATTGATCTTGTGGTTGCTGCTCTCTTCCTCCTCTATCATCTGAATTTGTTCCTCCTTGTGTCACAACATCTTGCATCAGCATGATTTCTCTTTCAATCCTTTTTATTTGTTCTGATAAGTAATTGTATCTTTCTGGTATTCTTGATGCCTCAGATGCTAGTTCAATGCACCTCCTTGACAAAATATTGAATCTGAATTGATTGCATGCCCTTTCTATATCTGTTGGTAGCTTGGAATCAATTACTTTCTCATATTTTTTTTCCTTTGGTCTCCATCTGTCGATGAAATATTTTTCTAAAAGTTCATCTATGTTTAAGTATCCAACCATCTTTATGACATGAGAACATAGTATACCATCTTTTGTAAACTTTACACACATGCAAGTGTAATCCTATGCAGGTAGGTTCACCATGACCACAAATCTTCTAGATCTGAAATCTTTTATAGCATGAGTACGTGATTTGTAAACTTCATACATCTCATTCTTTTTGACCTCATTGACATGATATTGTGAAGTTTGGATTACTTGCTTCTGGAACTTGTAAAATATGTTTCTATTGTATAGTTCTCCAGCTTGTCATTCCACATATAAATCAGACTAGTATGTTGGCCTTGTTCCTCTTGTCACTTTATCTTTCTCCTTTTGGTTTTCTTGCATATGTTCTGCTATTGTGTCATATTGCCGAATGAAGCTAATGACAATATATGTTGAACTCACATCAGCCTTGAAGAATGAGTTGGTTCCTTCACTTCTTGCAATTGTTTGAATGAATGGGTAGAATTTTTGCTTAAAGTATACAGGTACGAATCTTTCTCTCATGCCCCACATGTCATTGAAGTACTTTATATGCTATACACCATAGTACTCAATCATTCTTGACCTCATTGCTTCAAATTCTGATACTGTTAGTGAATTGTTTATGATGTCATGAAAATCTTCATGTAAGCGTGGCTTTGTAGCAAACGCCATTCTTGCCTTTTCTTGCACCTTCTTTAATATATGGAACAAACAGTTTCTACGGTTCGTGTTTGGAAAAACAGCCGGTATTGCATTCTGCATTGCAACTTCTTGGTCTGTGATAATGCTCTTTGGTGCTTTTCCATTCATGCATGTCAGGAATGTTTGGAATAGCCATTTGAATGTATTTGCACTTTCATCTTGTAGAAATGCACAACCAAACAAGCAATTATCTCCATGACCATTTATTCCGACAAATGAAACAAACCTCATATCATATCTATTTATCTTGTATGTGGTATCGAAGCTCATGCAATCACCAAACCAATGATAATTCCTCTTACATTGCCCATCAGCCCAAAAAAGATTCTTTACTTTGTTCTCTGCATCTATGTCAAATGTGTAGAAGAACATAGGATCTGCTACTTGTTTCCTTGAGAAGTGATTTAGTACTTGCACCATGTCACTTTGATTGTATTCTTTCCTGATTTGAGTTGTTAGGTTGCTTATATGCTTCTTTGTGTATGGTACAGCAGATAGACCACCTCTTAGGAACGACATGATCACCATTATTTTCCTATTTGGCAAATTCACCCTGTTGCATGTTTTGATCATTTCTTTCTCTTCCGTTGTCATATGCTTATGTGATCTTAGAATCTCGACTCCCCTGGTGGATATAGCTCATGGTTATGTTCAAGGATTAGCCTAGTTACTTCCCATTTTCCATCCTTTATAGTAACCACCATTTGAGCTTTACACCCAGTCTTTATAATGATGTCTCTCTTCCTTTGCTTTGTATTTCCATCAGATTCTTCTTCTTTCTTCTTTGAAGTTATATTTTTCTTGCTTTGGCTTGCTGGTGTACGTTTATCTGCTTGCTCTTGTGATATATCTATATGTTTTGGCTTGCCACTTCTATTGCACAACAATGTAATCCTTGTCACTGCATTGTCATTCTTCTTTTTTCTTGAGTGATAATTTGCTGCCTTGACCACTGAAAAGCCTGTTATGGAAGCATAGTCATTATACAAACTGTGTGCTACCGCTTCACTGTCAAAAGTCTTATTCATCTGTGGTAAATGATTGCTTTCTCCTTCCTAATTTAACTTTTCAGCTCTTTCTATACTCTCACTCTCTAGGAATATGCTAATATCTTCTATTGTAATATGTTCTTGTTGATGATGTTGCTCTTCTACTGCTTCAATATTATCTGTTTGATCCTCATTTTGGTCTTCCATAACATTGGCTTGATAGTCTACATTGAACTCACCTCCTTCCTGATCTGAACCAAACTCGGTATTGTTATTGTAGTTCCCCAAATGGCTTGATTCTGAATATTCTTCTACTTCAGGTTGTTGTAGGCAAGAGAAGAAATCATCTTTGATGCTTGTGCTCAAGTTTATGTCATTCTATTACACAAAGGTAATATCGAACATGAGTTAGTTCATGCTTGTGCTCAAGTTTCATGTCATGCTTAATTTACTTGTGCAAGTGCTGTAAAGATATTCATTCATACCTCTAAATTGAAAGGAGCTTGTAGGATATGTGGGTAGCTTGCTATTTGACCTTCAATACCATCATTGTGAAGCTGCCCCAAAATTTCCATCTACTTCCTAAGTGATGTGTATGGTTGGCTGTCATCTTATGAATTAGGCATCTGCGTGAAACATGTAGGATATCATTTTCATTTTTTGAAATGCCAATGAATTACAATCCGTAACTGTAATGTATGAATTTTCAGATATTATGAGGTAGATTTTGTTTATTTGCATATCAATTGTACTATTCTTGCACATTTTTACATACTGCAATTTTAGTGCAAGATGTGCGCAATTTTTGAATTTGATCTAATGTATGCATCTATTGAATTGATTTAATATTTAAAAGTTGCAGTACATTATACTTGTTCTTGCACGTTATGAGGTAGTGCAAATACTATGTAATGATTGTGCAATTTTTCTATCAAGGTTTAGGGTTCATCTACTCTAGAAATTCTATCTAATATAGTTAACTTTTGTTTCAGATTTTGGTTCCTTTTCTTTCTACCACGTACTTGTTGTTTTGATTCTTTTTCTATTAGGGTAAATCTACTCTAGGAATTATGTCTAACTTAGTTAATTTTTGTCTCAAACTTTGGTTATGTTTTCTTTATTTTGAGTGGCATTATACATGTTCTAACTTGATTATTGTTTTTGTATGCTTTTGATTCAGGAATCAATATATATGAGAACTGATTTTGTTTTTTGATCTAGCGATTGAGATTTGTTAGATTTTTGAGAAATTTGTTCCAAGAGTTGAGCTTCTGCTATTGTGGATGTGAAAAGGAGTGGGGCAAGGAGTGATGGAATTGGGATCATACCGTGGTATGTTGTTCTTCATCAAGCTGATGCATCCGGTGTCCTGATTTTTCTTTGTTCTTTTTCTCTCTTGTTTCTCTGTCGTCATCGTCCTCCATGGTCTCTTCTTTCGACCTCTTCTTTTTTCTTTCTTTTTCTTGAGGAAGGGGTAAGAGGACAATGTTTTTCTAAGCACAAGATATGTTGGGCCCAGTATGTTGTTAGCCCACTAATTATAGGCAGAAGCGGGTAGAAACATCAGCCCTTTAATTATGTTGATGTTTTAAAATTGCACTACGTTAAACTTACTCTTACATATTGTGGTCAAGTGCAAATTTTGTACGATGGATATGTAATTTTCTATAATTCTTTTTTTGTGGTTTCTATTTATTTTTCATCCCCTTTTTCTTTTCAAGGGAGAAGGTTAATAACGTTGTGTTTTTATTGTCTGTAAATATCTTGCTTTAGTGGATCAGATCATAACATTATAGTCCAATAGGCTCTTTACATGTTGGCCCATTAATCTCGATCTGTTATGTGTAAAATGCCATTATTGAGTCGTCCAATGAAGAAATACCTAGTAAGCGCAATTGGGCCAGCCTAATAGCGGGAGTGGGCAAGAAAAATCAAATAGTCCACATGCAAGGAAAAATATAAAGACAACCATTAGATCCAAATTTGAAGGCTAAGAAAAAAATAGCTGAGATTTTTAATAATTTCAGGCAACGGACAGTACTTTATTTTTTGACAAGGATTTTCTATGTTAAATCGGTTTCTTTGGTCCTTCGCTTCATATTTCTAGTTGCGCGCTGCGGTATTATGTGATAACATGTAAGCATCTATATTTGGTTCACATCTATATTTGGGAACCCCCACATGTAAACCTCTTGATCGTCCGTTAGAGCATGCAAGATGAAACCAACTATGGATGAGCTGCCCATAAATGGTCTGTATATATTTAGAGTGCACACTTTATCGTCTGGAGGTTGTACCATAAGCTCTCGTAGAGAGCCAAACCAAGAACTGTTGGAGATGACGCCCATTGTTCATATGAAAATGAGTTCGGTTGTAACAACTCATTAAACTACTAGTGACTAGTTAGATTGGTTGATGCATGCAAACATATGCTAGTTCTCATAGATCACCACGTACTCCGGGCAAATAAAACGTACGGGGCCAGCCAACCCAGGTAGCTAGCTCATGAACACTACATATAGCAAGCTAGCTCATCGGCGGAGGCCCCTCCGGCTAGCCGGCGACCGAAGAGACCCGATCAGATATGGCGGAGGAGGACGACGCCGCCAAGTGCTCCGCGGATGTGGCAGAGGGCTCCTACTTCATGGCCGGCGTGATGGCCATCCTCGGCCTCATGGCCACTGTCCTCGCCCTCTCCGGCATCTTCCATTCCGCGCTTCGACGCCTGGGCCAGCCAAGCATCATCTCGCACATCCTGGTATGTCACTATCTTCTTGGTTCTTAGCTCCATGCTAGCTAGCTATCTGCTGGAGAATTATCGATCAATTGAATCGCGCACCATGCATACGCAGGCCGGCATTGTGGTCGGCCCGACGGTGCTCGGCCGCATGGTCGACCTGCGGCAGCTGGGCATGGAGGACGCCGGCACCGCGCTGAGCGACGCCATCTACTACGTCCGCATCGTCCTCATGTTCTTCATCGGCCTGGAGATGGACCTACGCTACCTGCGCCGCTACCTGCGTGCCTCCCTCGTCGTTGCCTGCGGCGGCTCCACGCTCTGTCTCCTCCTCGCCGCCGTCGTTGGCCCCTTCTTCTACGGCCTCCTCCACCCGGGGCAGGGCCACTTCCAACCCGACGAGCTCTACGCCTCCACCGCCCTCTTCATGCTCGTGCTCACCAGCACCGCCTCGCCCGTTCTCATCCGCATCGTCACGGAGCTCAAGCTCACCGGCTCGGAGACCGGGCAGCTCGCCATCGGCACCGCCTTCGCCAATGACATAGCAAGCCTCACCGCCATTAGCATGATGGTCGTCAACCCGACTACGTACGGCAAGGATGGCAGGCCCAGGCCACCGCCCTCTCGATTGGCCTCGCTGCCGGCGGTGAAGGTGATCGTGTTCCTGTGGATGGCCCTGAACGTGTGGATCGCCGTCCGCGTGGTGGTGTGGATGGCCAGGCTGCTCAACAAGATCAAGCAGGGGCGGCAGTACATCAGCAAGTATGAGCTGTGCGCGATGCTCGTGCTCATCGTCGGCATCTCGCAGCACACGCAGATCTTCGGATACAGCGCCACCATGACCGCGTTCCTCGTCGGCCTCGCCACGCCCCGGGACGGCCCCACGGCGCGCACGCTCATCGATTGCCTCACCTACCCCGTGCACCAGCTCATCATGCCCCTCTGCTTCGGGGCCATCGGCGCCAGGCTCGACTTCGCCAAGATCGGCCGCTTCACCGCCACCCAGCTCGCCGTCGTGGTCGCCTTCACCACGCTGCTCAGCACCGCCGGGAGGGTGGTCGGCACGGTCGTGGCGGGGCGGCTGATCGGCATCCCGGCACGGGAGACGCTCGTGCTTGGCTTCCTGCTCAACGTCAAGGGCTACTCCGACGTCCTCGCCATCAACTTCGGGCACATGATCGGGGTCTGGGGCGAGGCGGCGCAGAGCGTGCTTCTCCTCTCGTCCATCATCAACACCTTCATGGCTGGCCCGGCGTCCGCGGCCATCGTCCGCCAGCAGCGCCGCGCCTTCCTGCACCGCTCGCACTGCCTCCAGGACCTCAGGGTCGACCAGGAGCTCCGTGTCCTCGTCTGCGTCCACGGCGCCGGGAGCGTCCACGCCATGCTCACGCTCGCCGAGCTCTCAGAGGGCACCACGCCGGTGGCCATATACCTCCTCCACCTCATCGAGCTCATGACCGCGCGCAAGTACGCCATCACGCACCTCTACCACACCGGTGACGGCCACGCCGACGACGACAACAATAGGTGGGGCTACGCTCGGGAGATCGGCCAGGTAGTGGCTGCGGTCAACACCTTCACTAACGATGCCGTGATCCCGGTGCACAAGCTGACGGCCATCTCCAACCTCGTCTCCATGGATGCCGACGTGTGCAACGGCGTCGAGGACGCGCGCGCGTCGCTCGTCCTCGTGCCCTTTCACAAGGAGCAGCGCTACGACGGCCGCATGGTGTGCCGTCGCGAGGGCCGCCGAGCGCTCAACCAGCGGATCATGCAGAGAGCGCCGTGTACCGTCGGGGTCCTCGTCGAGCGTCGCCTCGCCAGCATCGCTGAGAGGCAGACGGCCGAGGGCGACCAGAGGTCGGCCAAGCCCGCCGGCGGCGCGGTGCTGCACCACGTGGTGGCGGTGTTCCTCGGCGGTCCAGACGACAGGGAGGCGGTGGCTTACGCGACGCGGCTGGCGGCCCACCCGTCGGTGAGCGTGATGGTGTCGAGGTTCCTTCCAGCACGAGCGAGCATGGACGGCGGCAACGAGGTGCGTTCGCTAGTGTCCTTGGAGTCAGGCGGTGACCCGCTCGTCACGATGGTTGTGGGCGAGGAGGACGAGGAGGCCATGGCGGATGAGGAGTTCATGGCGGACTTCTACGCGAGGTTCGTGGCGCCGGGGCATGTCTCGTACACGGAGAGGTACGTGAGCAATGGGGCCGAGATGGTGGACTCGCTGGGCTCCATGGCGGGGATATACTCGCTGTTCGTCGTGGGCAAGGGTGGTGGTGCCGGCGCCGCGGCGGCCGAGATGACGAGCGGCATGGGAGGCTTGGACGAGGAGTGCCCGGAGCTGGGCCCTATCGGGGAGCTCCTGTCCTCCGACGACTTGGTGGGCTGCTGCGCCTCCGTGCTGGTGCTTCAGCAGCACAACGTGCACCGGAAAATGGGAAGATGGAAGCATCCCCATGATCAGCCCCGTGTCAACGACATCCTCAGCTAGATGAGAATGACATATATTTACACTGCACAGTATACATGGACGACGACTACCGAATTGAGCTGTCGTGATTAATTCAATTTCTATGGACGGTGACCTAGGGTTAGATAATTTGTGCTTGTTTGTGCTGAGATGTCGTATCTAATTAGTTAGAGGCATCTTTCTAATCCCAACCGAATGCCCGGAAAGTTTGTTTTGAGATTAATGGACAATGGTAAGCTTAGAAAAAAAAATTAGCAGAAATGGTCCACTTTCCTCCTCTGAGTTATTGGCTTGGCTCACTTTGCTCCTGAAACTATTTTTAGGCTTACTTAACTCCATAAACTATTTGAATTTACCCCTAGCCGATTTTTAGAAGGATAAAATTGTCCCTAGAAATTTAAAAAAATCTAAAAAAGATTCATACATGTAGGTTTTGAGGTAAAGTATATACATATAAATTTTGGTTAGAAGTGTGACTTGTGAAAAAAAAAGAAATTTATACAATAACAAATTTTACAAATGGTCATATCTTTTGACCGAAATTTACATATATATACTTCACCCCACAACCTACATGCATGTTTTTTAGATTTTCTCAAAACAAGTAGACGTAATTTTGTCTTTCTAGAAACCGACGATCAAGGGGTAAAGTGCTCCCATTTGAATAGTTTAAGGGTTTAAAGGAGTCTAAAAATAGTTTAGGGAAAAAATAGTAACTATGTACATGCACAAGAGGTGGGATGCATGATTTAAGGAAATTGGTTATTTTTTCTCTTCTTTTTCAATCCACGTTAACGTAAGTAAAATTTTTGTAAAACTTTTAAGTAAATAGAGGATCATTAGTTTTACATTGGCTACTGCAAGTTTCATTTCCACTCCAAAAGGATAATGAATCGTCACGTGAAGCCGTACGGTTTTGGTAGTGGCCATTTGCTGGATGGTTTTCTTTTTCTTTTTAGGATAAAGGTTGATAGGTGCTCGTCGACTTCAATTTTATTTTAAATGATGTCAAATCTATCAAAGCTAAACAAATCGGCTTAAAAAAAATGACGAATACAATATAAAAATATGGCTAGTATCGGCAGAATCAACCATAAAAATGAAAAAATTAAAGGACAAAACACCTAAGATGTTACCATAGATCGATGTCAGGTCGAAGTAGCGAAGACTAGACTAAGTCTGTGTTTGGTTCAGGTTAAGATAACTAGGTTAGCTAACTTTGACCAAGCTAGGTTAGCTTAATCCCAATTTTATGTTTGGCAACTAATCCAATTAATCCAAATTACTGTTTGGCAAGACTAGATGGGTTTATTGGGTTATCAGTAGAAAAATAAATTTGAGAGAGATAATTGTGTTGGGTTAAGTTATTCCACCTTTTTAGTGGGTTAGTTTAATTCTAGATTAGTGGGGTTAAATGGCTTTGACTAGATTAACTTAACCTTGGTTAACCCAATGATGTTTGGTGGGTTAAGTCCCTAACCCACCTGTCACATCCCAATTTTCTAAAACCCGAAAATTAGGGCTTACAAAAACTTTTTGCGTCAAATTAGAAAGCATGCGCATCCTGATTGGGATTAGTACCCGATATAAACCCATATACCCTATACACCCTTTTCATCGTTGAGACAAGATCGGCCAAACCCTAAAGCGTTCAGATATGCGAAAACGAAAGTGCCAACGCGGACCCCGTAGGACCGGCACGTCCTTAACCTCACGTGCATTCGCTAAACCCGAACCCGCCTCACGCACGCACCTCTCCCCTAACCCGAGAAAACCCTATCGTCGCACACGCGCGGTAAACCCTAAACCGCTTGCGGCACCCTGGAACCGGATGTCCCGGAACCAAGGCACTGACATTCCGAAGTGTTTCCATGCTCCCTCCGATTCCTGCCGCAACCAAAACCCTAATCCCTCGACCTCGCTCTTATTGATCCTAATACAAAAAGGGACTTGACGCAAAGTACGCGCCACCGCGTCAACGGTACCTCGCCACCATCGCGTCCCAAGCCGAAATGAAGGTTTCATTCTGAGTTCCATGTCTCCGCCTTATCTTGACGCTCTCTGGAAACCCTAACCCTGGGATATACTCCTAGGCCGATCAATCACCATGTCCTCGCCTCTCTTGTCTCCGGCACATATACTCGGTATATGAAAACCTTACCATCCTTTCCCTTGACAACTCAGTAGAACCCTAGTGGCCATATATGAGCACGTCCGTTAAACCAAAGTATTCCCATTCCATCAGAATCCTAGCGCCTCCAATACACTCTACAACATCTCGGCACCTTAAAACCCTACCTCAAACCCTAATCCAGTGAAAGGTACTCCCTTCGATAGAAAACCCAAAAGCCATACCGCATGTGATTCCTCCTCTCCAGGAATCCCACAGAAATTCCAAGAGGTGTATAACTCCATTCCTACTCCAAATATGAAATAACATAGCGGGGTCCAGTTCAAATACTCCTAGACTTGTGTAATTCCAAAATTTTGAGGGACTCTCATCAAACAGTGTTGCCCTAGCTACTTCTTGCATGAAGTCCTGTCTCACTCCCTACCCAAAAGCTACCAAAACTTCGCAAGACTTTTCTCTACCTCCCTGGCATCTCCCTTAACCAAGTACACCTCCAGAACAAACTCCAAACACTACATCCAAACCACAAACAACCCATGCCGATAATGGCATTCAATAAAACCCCTGTTAGCAGCTCCAAACAGTTCCAAGCCTCCTGCACCTCTTGAACACCTCACCTGGAGTCTACAGACGCGAGGGACACGTGTGCGCACAAAGCAATGGCTCCAGAGCACGCACATGCCGATCCTGGCATGCTCCGGCCGTGCTCTGGCAAAGCCAGCCACGCGCACACAGGCACAGCACGCGCCCAGCCCGCCGCACCGGCGTGCCATCTGTGGTCAAGCCGCGTCCTCCGTTGTCTTCTGAGCCAGCTGTCGACGTGTTCGCCACCTGCCCCGCCGGCGCGTCCCTCGGCCACCTCGGGAACCCTCCAGCCAAGTCCCGTCGTCGGGCATGTAGGAAAACAGAGGCAAGGTCGCGCTGGCCGTCAACCTGACCGCGTCAAGCGCTGCCTCGCCGCTCCATCCGCCGTTGGGACAAACCCGATGCGCCCCACATGCTCCCGCGCAGCCTCGCCATCAGTTCCCTTGCCGAGCCGTCTCGTCGCAAGCTGAGCTCGGCACAGTGTGAGTTCGCACCTCGAGACCGCGCCGTCCGCCGATTGTCGCCGCGCCGCCCGCTGACGTCCGCCGCGTCGCGCGTCGTCTCAGCGCCGCCCAGCCAAGCAATGAACGCCACGGCCGTCCTCCCGAGCTACTGCGGCCACAGCTCCAGCCGGCCTCGGGGCAGTCGCCATTACCTTGCCTGACCCGTCGCGTCACCGGAGCAGTGCCTCGCCAACAGCAGCCACAGCCTACTCGGCGCGCCGCCTGCCTATAAAAGGGGCATCCCGAGCTCCTCCCTCCCCAAGTCGCCACCAAGCCTTCTCTTCCCCAAGCTAGAACACCCTTGCTCTCACCTCAGAAGCTGTAGCCGAGCTCAAGTCACCACCGAGTCCCATTCCCGCACCTGGGCTCAACCGGACAACCACCACCCCGGCCAACTCCGAGCTCCTCTGAACCAAGTTCTACCAAGCTCCAGAAGCAGACCCGTAGTCCCTGTCGAGCTGGCGCCATTCCCCAAGCTAAGCTCTGCTCTCAAGGAACCCGAGCAGCAAGCCCCGGCCACCAAACAATTGCCGCCGTCCTGTACTCCCGTCGTCGAGCGCCAGGAGCCTCTAGTCAGCCCCGCCGCCGGAAGCCTCCCAGCCCGAAGCGCCGGCTAATCCCCATTTGGACACGGGTAAGCAGCGCCCAGGACGCGTGGACCAGCCGCAGGTGAGAAATAACGCCCGACCAAGATTGCTAGTTCGCAATAAATAATGCTTTATCCGGTCCTAACCAAGCTGCCGACTAATTCCCGTCCATTAGCCGTCCTAATCAGCTGGTTAATGCGTTGTATAATAGCAGTGCATTAAAGCTACCGGTAGATGCATGCAGCTCAGCTGCTCGGCTCTGTTTAATTCAGATCGTGACCCCTAGTGCGGCTAATCCAATCAAGAGTCCGCTAATTCCAGTAAGTTGGGAGGGACGCAAACATTTATTTTACAAGAAATTTAACGTTCAAAACTAGTCAATGCATATTCAGCTAGTCCATTTATTCCCGCCAGTAGTGCTCCAAACCATCCGGTTAATCTCTTGTTTAATCGATTCTTAAGGAATAAGTTTTGATTCTGGACCCACCAGAGTAAGACCCAATTTTAGTGCTCGCATAATTTTAAAGTTCGAGCTGGTTTTGATGCTCCGAAAGTAGAAAGATGGGCTAAAGTATTGTGTTCGTATCCTTTGAGTCGCGATGCCTTAAACTTATTTAATTAGTAGGAATCAAGTTTAGGACAAGAATTTTATTTCTTTAAGCGCCGCATATACTCCCTGCAGATAGCCGTTAGAATAGTCAAGACAAATAGCCTCCATCACCAACATGATAGAATGTCGCTAGCATCTATAAATCCGTAAGAATAGGAGTTTGGTCGCATAACCCTAATAACCCGAATTCTCGCATCCGATTAAAAACATCGTCATTTCATGTGGGAGAACACATATATACCCATTCCCTAGAGTATCCTCTGCACTCGTAGACCCAAGCCCTAAAAACCTCGAGGATTCACCATTTAGGTAAGCTCCTATATACTCGCTCCATTCCCCATCGGACCATGCCCGGTATTTTCAAAATCCCAAAACCCTGGTTCGACTCAAACTCGTATATTCGCCTTAGCCGTACCTCTCCCTCCCGAGTATGCAAAACTTCTGTTTTGTTTGGAGTCGTTTTGATTTGCTTCTTATTCGCCAAATTTTCCGACGTGTAGTCGACGGAGTGAGATACGTGCGCGAGGAGGATCTGAAGTCGCCCCGCAACAGGAACAAGAACAGGAACTGCCAGGCAAGCTATTTCCACCTTGACCATGTTGAAATCCTATATTTGTAACGTTAATTATTTTGTTTATGAAACTGCATGCTATGTGGGTAAAATCGTTATTTTATGTAGACCTAGTTATTCCTATTAGATGCATGGCTTAGGCCCGATGAACCCTATCTTTGTAACCCTAGTGTTAAGTACTGATCATTGAACGATCGGCAATCTTAGCTAGGAGTATAGGCGATAGCCCCGCTTAGCCCTGCTATAGTGAAAACTAAGTTTTAATCAATGCGATGGGATTGGGATCAAAACCCTCGGTGTGTAAATGCATACCGAGGTGCCATTTACAAAAGAATGTTTATTAAAAACCCTGAATGAGATGATGGAGGATTTGGATTCGGGCAGGAATGCTAAGGGAGTTTGGAGGTGGTAAAGTAGCCGGTCGCTACATGAGAAATGAGATAGCCGGGTAGCCGGTTGCTACCCGAGGAGATGGTTGGATATGGAGTCCTGCTCGAATCAGTTAAGGACCGAACCTAAGTGCCGCTGAGTCAGTTCCCTCACCGTACGTCCACATGTCCTTTATGGGAAGGACTGGACCTGGTACTTCGTCTAATGCCGGAGCCCGGAATCGTGGGAAGTTAGGTTGAAGTGCTAGTGGATCCGGTAGATCCCTAGAGGATCTCCACGGGACTGCGTAGGGGGAAAGCTCTTCATGGGTCTCACCGTATTGTGGGGGTAAAGCTCAGTAGAGTCTTACAAGGTGCGTGGAACATGGTCCGACACAAAGGGGGAGAGTCCCACCCCTGTCATTCGTGATGCAGAGGATCGGGTAGTCCTCCTAGCGAGTCCGGCTCTGGCATGAACACGGGGGAAGGGTCTCGTTGTAATAACCCTGGCAGTATACTTGCAAAGTACTCCCTGGGTGACCTACATCTTGTGGGTAAAGCCGTACAACCTCTGCAGAGTGTTAAAATCTATTCGAATAGCCGCGTCCTCGGTCATGGACATGAACTGGTAAGGCCACACACTGGTTAGACTGAGTTTTGTTTATGAAAGCTGGGAAAGGGATTAAGGACGTGGGCATGATGTGTCCACAGGGTGCAATTTACGCTACCCGGATTGGTAGCTAGGAATTGCTGAAGGAAAGGCTAGCTACACCACCGGGGTGGTGTGAGCGGAAGCCGAAAGGGTAAGCGGTGATGAGCGCGGCTATCCCGCGGAGGAAATAAAGGAGAGGTAGCAAGGGCTACCACGGAGGACGATGCGATACGTTGGGATCGTTGTTTTACAAAATTCGCTTTTGAATCTATTATTGTTATTTACAATAAAGACTTACATTTCCGCACAACATGACACCTAGGTCAGAGCTCTCCTTTGAGATATTCCTTTGCATGAACTATGCCGTATTATTTCCCTGTGGGGATAGCTTGCGAGTACATTCAATGTACTCACCTGGCTTGTTGATTTGGCCAGACGAAGGAGATATCAATTCCGAAGAAGCAATTACGATCGCGAACGCTAGGGCGTAACCCCCAGTCAGTTGCCTGTCGGGTATGGCATATTGATGGGCCACATCTTCGTTGGATTTTTCCGCTGCAAGTTTATAGCCGTTGGGCTACAGGTATCAGATTATCGACCCTAAACGGTCTATTTAATTGTTTACGCATGTATGACAATGATATACAGGTTAACTCGTGTGTATCGGCTACTGATCCAGGGACCGATACAGTAACCACGAGGGAGTTCCCGGCTTAAAAAACCGGGGGCGCCACAGCTTGGTATCAGAGCCATACTGACTGTAGGAAACCCTAGTTAGCATGGCCGTTAGATAGGGCTTAGGATATACAAACTATTTTCTAAAATAAGTTAAAATGATGACATAAGTGTGGGTTCTACTCTCATCCTAATTCCTAGCATTTCTTCTCTTTACCTCGGAAATACTTCTGAACATAGTGTTAACAAAATTCTTCTAAACTCATCCCTTTGCTCAAAATTGTAGATGAGTGAAGTCACGCTTCGCCGAGAACACGGACACCCCTGGGGCGCTCTCTTGAGAAAGCTGCTCCGTTTCCTTGGTGTTCGACGCCGACCACTGTTCATTGTTCGGAAGGATTACATCGCCGGGATGGATGCTGGATATCGCGCCACGGTGTACTTTCACTCTCTTCGAGCAGTTCCGCATGTCTACACAAGACACAGCTTCAGTCCAAGAGGAGCCATAATGATCGTGTCGCGAGAAGCCATACGACGACTCTGTCACATGTACCATGTCCGGATGCGAAGTCAGGAGCCTCACTTTGTCCGTAGGACAAACTGATCGGATGATCTGACCTTGAACAATAAGTTAGGTCCCTAGGGTTCACTGTCACTTAGCGACATGAACCGCATGACCTGGCATAAAGCCTAGTAGAACGCTTCGATGTGATGTGTACTGGGCGACAGTCCCTACTATGTTGTACTGTACGCGGTACGCCATCGCCATAGGCATGGTATAGTACTCGCATTTGTTTGTATAATAGTAGCCTTTACGGCCTATGTAATAAAAGTGAACTCTGTTTCTTACCCCCGCCTTGTCATTTCATATGCCCCACACGGTGTCGGTGGCCAGTCAAAGTTGGACCGCCCTTCTCCCCAAATGTCGTCAACCAATAAAGACGACCGGTACCTGTCGCATCCTAGGATGACCTCACCCCTTTTTCCCCCCTTCGAAACTAAGTCACCGCTGGTTACCACTCTGCTGCAAACCGGCTATAAAAATCCCCTCTGTGCTATTGCACTCCACCACCATGCAATCCTTTCCTCGCCCAATAGCACCTACTTGCCAGAAGCCGTCGCTCTGGCGCATTTCCCCTCTGTTCGTTTCCCCCTTTCCACAAAAACGATGCTTTGCGGTACTCTGTACCGGGACACTGTCGCTGAAGAACTCGCTGGGTTCGTCAACATCCTATGGACCGTAGCCCGACAAACCCTCGGAGCAACCCAACGCCCTAAGTACAGTGTGTACCTAGGCGATAATCCTGGCACCCTGCACGAGTTTTGGGCAACAGTGCACGTCTACCCAGGCAACTCCGAACCAGGCATGCCACTTGGTTTCATCGGAAGAACCATGCCTACCTCTACCCTGGCCATTCAATTGGTCGCGTGGGAAGCTGTCTTCCGTCTTCGCCAACTGGTCCCCAACATGAGCCAACCACCCTTCTCCTACTATCCTGGCGGTACTCCTGGAGAAGACACTGGACATTCAAGCTTACACCCAGAAGAAGACGACACGGTGAAACACCTCGCCCTGTATGCTGCAGCTCAACACGACCTGCTTACACAGCTGGCCAATTCCTGGATTTTGGCACAAGGAACTGGTGTTCCCCATGCTTTCCCAGCTCCTTTCTAGCCCTACCTCAGTGACAGTCGCTTCCGTCCCTGACACCGAAGAGCAGCCGCTACCAAAAACACCAGCTACGAAAAGAGGCAGTAGCCGCTCCAGGAAAGACCACGGCTTCGCAAGACACTCCAGCCACTCGAAGAGCCAAAGCCCCACGCCGTAGTAAGTCCATCCAGGTCATCGAACCAGAAGCAAGCTGAGTAGTCAAGAGTGTTGGATCTGGTTCAGCCTTTCATGCTATCAGTTGTAGGCGTGTTCTTGTTGTATTGATGTTGCAGTAAGGAACTTGCCCATGTCTTCCGACGTCAGGGCAAGGCTACCCGTTACGCATTTAGGCGTACGGTTAAGTGTTGTGTAATCCGTTTCAGTGTGTTATGAGTGTTCGCACCCTCTACCTCTGTAGTATCCCCTGCCTTGCTAGTAGCATTTACATCCCTCCCCATTGCTCTCAATTATTGCCCGGCATTCGCTCCTTGTTGTCGGCCACACGCCCTTCTTATCCATCCGCCTTGTTTTTTCCCCCACTGGAAGCTATCAGTCGAACGTTGACGGTAGGACCCCCTTCTTGGGACAACGTGCCACACGTCCACCACCAAGCCTTCAGACGGCTATATGAGCTCCGCCCAACCCACTCCAGACTCCATGACATCCTACCTCCAGACCACCCATTTCCTTGCTGCTAGACCCCTTTCGCTCCCAACGCTTTCTTCCTTCGCTCAGTGCTCCTTTTCCCTGCTTTCGCTCCCTTTTGCCGCAAAGATGATGCCTCAAGGAACTCTCTGTCAAGAGACCACTGCTGAAGATCTCGCCGGTTTTCGCCAGCGTCCTTTGGACTGTAGCCTGGCAAGTCCCTCGGAGCCACTCGACGACCGGAGTACGAAGTGTACCGAAGCCCGATTTCTGGCACCACGCCCGAATATTGGGCTGACGTTCATATCTTTCCTGGCAACTCAAATTCAAGCGCGCCGTTCCGAGTCTATGGCAAAGCCATGCCAACACCCCACCATGGCTATCCAGATGGCCGCTTGGGAGGCCCTCGCACTTTTCGCTTCTGGGTTCCTGGTATGAACCAAAGAGCCTTCTTCTTTTATCCCCGTCGTGTCCCCGGAAGAGGCACGAGGTTTGTCAACCCATCGCCGGAAGAAGATGCCGCAGTGACCCACCTCTCCCGCTATCTGGCCGCTCAGCACGACCTCCTCACCCAGCTGGTAGACTTCTGGATCTCTCAGCAACAGACCCCTCCTTCCCTCGCCATCTCCATCCGCTGTTAGCGACTCTTCGGCAACTTCCGCCTATGCTTCTGAGATTGAGGAGTTCCCTATGCCAAGAGTACCAGCAACCGAAGAAGGTGCCCGCCGTCGCAGGCACGCTGCCCCGACCCCGCCAGAGAGACCAGCACCCTCAAGAGGAAGTTGTTCCGCCCCAAGCTGTCAACCCGGAGTTAAGTCAGGCCAGTGATGCACGCCGAGTCTGGATTATCCAACTCGGTACAACTAGTTGTTTGTGTGCTTGTCTTGCGCTGATCTTTGCCGTTGCATTTGGCCTAATGCCTCTCGGCACTCAGACAAATTTGCTTGATGCACTTGTAGACGCATGGTTGCGCGTCGTGTTGGTTTTCTTGCTGCTTTGCTGGACTTTCCAATGGGTCTTCCGACCCTAAGACATTTTCAGCTGTCGTTTGTTCTGTTTGTAAGCAATAAATAAACCATGAGTTCAAAATTTTGGGTCGATATATGCGACATAAAAATTTTAAGGGGGGTAGTCCTGAGAGTTGAAAGAAGGATCTACGTTGGATCTGCAGAGAGCCTCTGCCGCAGAAGACCATGCTACCCTGCCTCATCCTCCTCTTAGTCCACCCGAATCTCGAGGACGAGATTCCTTTAAGGGGGGTAGGTTTGTCACATCCCGATTCTCTAAAACCCGAAAATTAGGGCGTACAAAAAACTTTTGCGTTAATTCAGAAAGCATGTGCATCCTGATTGGGATTAGTACCCGATATAAACCCATATACCCTATACACCCTTTTCATCGTTGAGACAAGATCGGCCAAACCCTAAAGCGTTCAGATATGCGAAAACGAAAGTGCCAACGCGGACCCCGTAGGACCGGCACGTCCTTAACCTCACGTGCATTCGCTAAACCCGAACCCGCCTCACGCACGCACCTCTCCCCTAACCCGAGAAAACCCTATCGTCGCACACGCGCGGTAAACCCTAAACCGCTTGCGGCACCCTGGAACCGGATGTCCCGGAACCAAGGCACTGACATTCCGAAGTGTTTCCATGCTCCCTCCGATTCCTGCCGCAACCAAAACCCTAATCCCTCGACCTCGCTCTTATTGATCCTAATACAAAAAGGGACTTGACGCAAAGTACGCGCCACCGCGTCAACGGTACCTCGCCACCATCGCGTCCCAAGCCGAAATGAAGGTTTCATTCTGAGTTCCATGTCTCCGCCTTATCTTGACGCTCTCTGGAAACCCTAACCCTGGGATATACTCCTAGGCCGATCAATCACCATGTCCTCGCCTCTCTTGTCTCCGGCACATATACTCGGTATATGAAAACCTTACCATCCTTTCCCTTGACAACTCAGTAGAACCCTAGTGGCCATATATGAGCACGTCCGTTAAACCAAAGTATTCCCATTCCATCAGAATCCTAGCGCCTCCAATACACTCTACAACATCTCGGCACCTTAAAACCCTACCTCAAACCCTAATCCAGTGAAAGGTACTCCCTTCGATAGAAAACCCAAAAGCCATACCGCATGTGATTCCTCCTCTCCAGGAATCCCACAGAAATTCCAAGAGGTGTATAACTCCATTCCTACTCCAAATATGAAATAACATAGCGGGGTCCAGTTCAAATACTCCTAGACTTGTGTAATTCCAAAATTTTGAGGGACTCTCATCAAACAGTGTTGCCCTAGCTACTTCTTGCATGAAGTCCTGTCTCACTCCCTACCCAAAAGCTACCAAAACTTCGCAAGACTTTCTCTACCTCCCTGGCATCTCCCTTAACCAAGTACACCTCCAGAACAAACTCCAAACACTACATCCAAACCACAAACAACCCATGCCGATAATGGCATTCAATAAAACCCCTGTTAGCAGCTCCAAACAGTTCCAAGCCTCCTGCACCTCTTGAACACCTCACCTGGAGTCTACAGACGCGAGGGACACGTGTGCGCACAAAGCAATGGCTCCAGAGCACGCACATGCCGATCCTGGCATGCTCTGGCCGCGCTCTGGCAAAGCCAGCCACGCGCACACAGGCACAGCACGCGCCCAGCCCGCCGCACCGGCGTGCCATCTGTGGTCAAGCCGCGTCCTCCGTTGTCTTCTGAGCTAGCTGTCGACGTGTTCGCCGCCTGCCCCGCCGGCGCGTCCCTCGGCCACCTCGGGAACCCTCCGGCCAAGTCCCGTCGTCGGGCATGTAGGAAAACAGAGGCAAGGTCGCGCTGGCCGTCAACCTGACCGCGTCAAGCGCTGCCTCGCCGCTCCATCCGTCGTTGGGACAAACCCGATGCGCCCCACATGCTCCCGCGCAGCCTCGCCATCAGTTCCCTTGCCGAGCCGTCTCGTCGCAAGCTGAGCTCGGCACAGTGCGAGTTCGCACCTCGAGACCGCGCCGTCCGCCGATTGTCGCCGCGCCGCCCGCTGACGTCCGCCGCGCCGCGCGTCGTCTCAGCGCCGCCCAGCCAAGCAATGAACGCCACGGCCGTCCTCCCGAGCTACTGCGGCCACAGCTCCAGCCGGCCTCGGGGCAGTCGCCATTACCTTGCCTGACCCGTCGCGTCACCGGAGCAGTGCCTCGCCAACAGCAGCCACAGCCTACTCGGCGCGCCGCCTGCCTATAAAAGGGGCATCCCGAGCTCCTCCCTCCCCAAGTCGCCACCAAGCCTTCTCTTCCCCAAGCTAGAACACCCTTGCTCTCACCTCAGAAGCTGTAGCCGAGCTCAAGTCACCACCGAGTCCCATTCCCGCACCTGGGCTCAACCGGACAACCACCACCCCGGCCAACTCCGAGCTCCTCTGAACCAAGTTCTACCAAGCTCCAGAAGCAGACCCGTAGTCCCTGTCGAGCTGGCGCCATTCCCCAAGCTAAGCTCTGCTCTCAAGGAACCCGAGCAGCAAGCCCCGGCCACCAAACAATTGCCGCCGTCCTGTACTCCCGTCGTCGAGCGCCAGGAGCCTCTAGTCAGCCCCGCCGCCGGAAGCCTCCCAGCCCGAAGCGCCGGCTAATCCCCATTTGGACACGGGTAAGCAGCGCCCAGGACGCGTGGACCAGCCGCAGGTGAGAAATAACGCCCGACCAAGATTGCTAGTTCGCAATAAATAATGCTTTATCCGGTCCTAACCAAGCTGCCGACTAATTCCCGTCCATTAGCCGTCCTAATCAGCTGGTTAATGCGTTGTATAATAGCAGTGCATTAAAGCTACCGGTAGATGCATGCAGCTCAGCTACTCGGCTCTGTTTAATTCAGATCGTGACCCCTAGTGCGGCTAATCCAATCAAGAGTCCGCTAATTCCAGTAAGTTGGGAGGGACGCAAACATTTATTTTACAAGAAATTTAACGTTCAAAACTAGTCAATGCATATTCAGCTAGTCCATTTATTCCCGCCAGTAGTGCTCCAAACCATCCGGTTAATCTCTTGTTTAATCGATTCTTAAGGAATAAGTTTTGATTCTGGACCCACCAGAGTAAGACCCAATTTTAGTGCTCGCATAATTTTAAAGTTCGAGCTGGTTTTGATGCTCCGAAAGTAGAAAGATGGGCTAAAGTATTGTGTTCGTATCCTTTGAGTCGCGATGCCTTAAACTTATTTAATTAGTAGGAATCAAGTTTAGGACAAGAATTTTATTTCTTTAAGCGCCGCATATACTCCCTGCAGATAGCCGTTAGAATAGTCAAGACAAATAGCCTCCATCACCAACATGATAGAATGTCGCTAGCATCTATAAATCCGTAAGAATAGGAGTTTGGTCGCATAACCCTAATAACCCGAATTCTCGCATCCGATTAAAAACATCGTCATTTCATGTGGGAGAACACATATATACCCATTCCCTAGAGTATCCTCTGCACTCGTAGACCCAAGCCCTAAAAACCTCGAGGATTCACCATTTAGGTAAGCTCCTATATACTCGCTCCATTCCCCATCGGACCATGCCCGGTATTTTCAAAATCCCAAAACCCTGGTTCGACTCAAACTCGTATATTCGCCTTAGCCGTACCTCTCCCTCCCGAGTATGCAAAACTTCTGTTTTGTTTGGAGTCGTTTTGATTTGCTTCTTATTCGCCAAATTTTCCGACGTGTAGTCGACGGAGTGAGATACGTGCGCGAGGAGGATCTGAAGTCGCCCCGCAACAGGAACAAGAACAGGAACTGCCAGGCAAGCTATTTCCACCTTGACCATGTTGAAATCCTATATTTGTAACGTTAATTATTTTGTTTATGAAACTGCATGCTATGTGGGTAAAATCGTTATTTTATGTAGACCTAGTTATTCCTATTAGATGCATGGCTTAGGCCCGATGAACCCTATCTTTGTAACCCTAGTGTTAAGTACTGATCATTGAACGATCGGCAATCTTAGCTAGGAGTATAGGCGATAGCCCCGCTTAGCCCTGCTATAGTGAAAACTAAGTTTTAATCAATGCGATGGGATTGGGATCAAAACCCTCGGTGTGTAAATGCATACCGAGGTGCCATTTACAAAAGAATGTTTATTAAAAACCCTGAATGAGATGATGGAGGATTTGGATTCGGGCAGGAATGCTAAGGGAGTTTGGAGGTGGTAAGTAGCCGGTCGCTACATGAGAAATGAGATAGCCGGGTAGCCGGTTGCTACCCGAGGAGATGGTTGGATATGGAGTCCTGCTCGAATCAGTTAAGGACCGAACCTAAGTGCCGCTGAGTCAGTTCCCTCACCGTACGTCCACATGTCCTTTATGGGAAGGACTGGACCTGGTACTTCGTCTAATGCCGGAGCCCGGAATCGTGGGAAGTTAGGTTGAAGTGCTAGTGGATCCGGTAGATCCCTAGAGGATCTCCACGGGACTGCGTAGGGGGAAAGCTCTTCATGGGTCTCACCGTATTGTGGGGGTAAAGCTCAGTAGAGTCTTACAAGGTGCGTGGAACATGGTCCGACACAAAGGGGGAGAGTCCCACCCCTGTCATTCGTGATGCAGAGGATCGGGTAGTCCTCCTAGCGAGTCCGGCTCTGGCATGAACACGGGGGAAGGGTCTCGTTGTAATAACCCTGGCAGTATACTTGCAAAGTACTCCCTGGGTGACCTACATCTTGTGGGTAAAGCCGTACAACCTCTGCAGAGTGTTAAAATCTATTCGAATAGCCGCGTCCTCGGTCATGGACATGAACTGGTAAGGCCACACACTGGTTAGACTGAGTTTTGTTTATGAAAGCTGGGAAAGGGATTAAGGACGTGGGCATGATGTGTCCACAGGGTGCAATTTACGCTACCCGGATTGGTAGCTAGGAATTGCTGAAGGAAAGGCTAGCTACACCACCGGGGTGGTGTGAGCGGAAGCCGAAAGGGTAAGCGGTGATGAGCGCGGCTATCCCGCGGAGGAAATAAAGGAGAGGTAGCAAGGGCTACCACGGAGGACGATGCGATACGTTGGGATCGTTGTTTTACAAAATTCGCTTTTGAATCTATTATTGTTATTTACAATAAAGACTTACATTTCCGCACAACATGACACCTAGGTCAGAGCTCTCCTTTGAGATATTCCTTTGCATGAACTATGCCGTATTATTTCCCTGTGGGGATAGCTTGCGAGTACATTCAATGTACTCACCTGGCTTGTTGATTTGGCCAGACGAAGGAGATATCAATTCCGAAGAAGCAATTACGATCGCGAACGCTAGGGCGTAACCCCCAGTCAGTTGCCTGTCGGGTATGGCATATTGATGGGCCACATCTTCGTTGGATTTTTCCGCTGCAAGTTTATAGCCGTTGGGCTACAGGTATCAGATTATCGACCCTAAACGGTCTATTTAATTGTTTACGCATGTATGACAATGATATACAGGTTAACTCGTGTGTATCGGCTACTGATCCAGGGACCGATACAGTAACCACGAGGGAGTTCCCGGCTTAAAAACCGGGGGCGCCACACCACCCCTAACCCCGAACCAAACAGGGCAAATAACTTGGTGAGCAATTGCCATCTTCCACGACAACGCCTTCAAAGAGATGGCGCACGTCCGTCAATGTTGCTAGATCCAACCGGTGAAGGCCAATATTGAGTGTTTTCACCTCGGAAAGCAGCCAATAGTGCATGAGACATAGCCGTATCCTCAACGCCAGATCCAACTAGTGAAGGTCATATCGTCAGCATCGGAGACAGCCTTCAAGAAGGGCATGACACACGTGCTTCATTATTAACAGATCCAACCAATGAAAGATACATCAAGAGTTTTCACTCTAGAGAGCATGAACTGGTACTCGAAAACGCTCTAATATCCGCGTTGTTAGATACAACTAATGAAGATCAGATCACCATCCACATGCCAAGCTTCCTAGGCTACCTCCTCTAGGCATGTTCCTAGGATGCCTAAAAATGTGATGCCATCCCAGAAACATCACCATGCCACCTGTCGCGGAGTGTTCGCGGCAATATCCATTTGTTATAGGATTGTCGGGGATGCGTGTATGGAAGATCTAGGCGGTGCACACAAGAACTTTTACCCAGGTTCAGGCTCTCCAAATATGGAGATAATACCCTACTCCTGCTGAATGTATTTGATGTTCTTACGTGAAAAAGGGAGTACCATAGGAATGAGAGAATGTAAGGTCTAGAGTCTAGCCCCCTTCTGCATGGAGGGCTCGGCCTTATATAGGCCTGCGCATCAGCCGACTCGGTCATTCGGCTGAACTACAGTTACTGTCCTAATTAACTGACATTTATATCTGGTAACCGTCCGAGTAACACCAGTCTTCATGCCGGCTGAAACGTACGCCTTGATGAGTTGTAACGCCTGTCTTAATGGCACCCAGACGTTGTACCATGGCAGGTTGTTCTTGGGCCTTCGTCCGAATAGGCCTTTGCGAAGTTGTTGGGCCTGCATCCGAGTGGGCCTTGCCAGGCTTGCTGGGCCGACTCGAGTCATTGGGCCTACCCGGTTGGGCTTCCCTCGTCAGTAGCCCCCGAGTACTTCGAGGTCTTGACACGGATGCCGAGTGGCGAGCTAGTCGTTTGTGCCCGAGTTGCGAGTGGAGAGACCTTGATGGACTCCTGCAATACCTGAAAAGTAGGTTAAATATGTGCTAAGTATTAAGAACTCAATGATACCCGTATTTTCCGACTGAGGAAATCGGCTTGTGGCCTTCCGGGAGGCGTATCATGAATTCCGAGTGAATCCGAAGTAACGTCTGGCTTATCCGAATGAACGGTTACCATCTTGTGCCCGCAGGGGGGACGCCCTCGATTTTCAACTTCGGAACCGAGTCCTCAAACTCCGACACTGATCCCTGAATTAGTGAGCCATTTTGCGCCGCTGTGGCATTCGGCTCAGATTCAAGGATCCTGTTATTCCGCTGTGGATGCCGGATTCGTCCTTAGCTTGGGTGTTGCCGAGTGACCTGGAAACCCTGTTGGGTCGGTCATCAGCACCCTTTTTGCAGAGCTAATCTGCTTCCGAGTTTGGCGGCTTGTGCGCCTCGGAATTACTTGATGAAGTCGGATGATCTGTGACGTGTCCCAGGGGGCTATGCCGACTGTTGAGTCGTCACCCGAGCACACCCGACTCTGATTGAGTCGGACTCGGTTTTAAGCCGACTGGTGCCACAGCATTGTTTTGTCCGAGACGTCGCATCAGCATTTAATGCGCGCAGCCGGTTGGGCAGAGTGTTCGCAGCGCCATGATTTCGCCTCGAGTCACGCGCGAAGCGTGCCCGCGACATGCGCTGCTGCTCTGATTTCGCGCGCCGTCCGAGGCGACGGCTCATCATGTCTGCACTCGAATCACGCAAACGACGCGCGCGAGACGAGGGCTGACGTAATGTTAGCCGGTCACGTCGCCTGGAACTCCGCGTCGTGGCGAAAAAGGCGCCCGAATCCCGCGGGTTCGCGCGCGCGGGACGGCGGTTGCCTCGGTAGTTTCCCGCCACGTCGGACGCACGACCGCCGGCGGTTGGACTCCTTTGTCTATAAAAGGGGACCGCGGAGACGTCGACATTCTCATCTGCTTTTGCCTTCGTCTTCCTCGCGTCCAAAGCTCTCGCTTCCAAAGCTCCGCCACCGCACACTCGAGAAGAAGCTCGCTCGCCGCCGTCACCCATCATCCGGCGACCATGTCTCGCGTCGCCAGCAAGGGCAAGAAGGTCGCTGCCTCTGCTTCCGCTTCCGCCGCCGACTGGAAGAAAGGGGATTGGATCCCCTCGGTCATCATCGACGAGCTCTTGATCGAGTTCGCCCGCCAGGGCATGCTGCCGCCGCGGACTATCTGCAACTGGCGGGCGCCGTACAAGGAGAAGAAGCCCGCTCCACATGAGCACGAGCGGGTGATGCTCGTTCCATTCATGGAACGGGGACTTAAGCTGCCGCCGCACGACTTCTTGCGCGGTTTGCTATTCTTCTACGGCCTGCAGCTTCACCACTTGAGCCCCAATGGCATTCTGCACATCGCGTGTTTCATCACGCTGTGCGAATGCTACTTGGGAACTCAGCCGCACTGGGGACTTTGGAAGAAGATCTTCACTGTCAAGGCGCAGCCCATCAAGGCCGGCGGCCGACTGGCAGTTTGCGGGGGAGTTAGCATTCAAGTCAAACCCGGCACCGGGTACTTCAAGATGCAATTTCCGGACACCATCCGGAAATGGCAGGACGGGTGGTTCTACTGCCCGGACGAACGTACGCCGACTGGCCATGATGGTCTACCCCCATACACTGAAGACCCTCCTGTCTGGGTGAAGCGCTGGAGCACCAAGCCGTCCAACGGGGAGATGCCTGAAGTCGACCGGCTCACGAAGAAGATCGCGAGACTCCAGAAGCTGGGTCTCACAGGCCCGGACATCATCGCCACCTGGCTGGTTCGGCGCATCCAGCCCCTTCAAGCCCGGGCGCACCCGATGTGGGAGTACTCGGGCCACCATGACTCGACAAGGGTCTCGTCCGAAGATCTTTCTGATGACAACTTCTTGGAGATCTTGAAGACTTTGACGAAAGAAAGAACAGGGCTCACTCGGTCGCCCCAGGTTCTTCCTTATTCGCGTGCCAACCCGGCCCCGGATGTAAGTAACTTATAATCCGAGTCAGGCTCTTGGTCTTTTTAACTTGCTTGCTTCTTCTAACACCGAGTTTTTGATGCTGCAGAACTATCTGAACTTCAACTCCATGCCGCCTCTCCCTGAGCAAGACTCGGCTCCGGCAGCGCTGGAGAATGCCGAAGTCGAAGAGGAAACCCCCGAGGCCGGTAACCAAAACGACTCGGACTCGGATTCCGAGTCCAGAGGGTCGTATGAACTCACCAAGCGGAGCCGCGACGACGGCGCATCCGGATCTCAAGTCCCGGACGCTGGGACGGAGCCGGTTCGAACGGAACCGGCTGCCAAGCGGATCCGGGTTGCCGCTACCGGCCCCACTACGCAGGCTCCGGATCCTGTGCAAGCCACAGCTGCCAGTGGGGGGGCGCCGGCTTCAGCTCCTGCCCAAGCCACGCCTCCCAGCCGAGTGGCGCAGGTTCCAAAACCTGCCGCCAATCCGAAAAAGAGAACTATCCCCACCACAACCAGGTATGAGTCTTGCCTCATGCCCTAGGCGCTGTAGGTTTTCTAGATATTGAAGTCGGTTTCTCTTTTGCTCCGCAGAGTCCAAAAGAAGTTTTCCGACAAAGGAGATGCTTCATCCGGTACGCCGACGGCTCCGACTCCAGTGCGGCTACCAGCGTCGACTCCAGCACCTACTCCGGCTGCAGTCGAGTCCAGCGTGCCAGCGCCAACCATCCCTGCCGCGGGGTCGGAGTCGGCCACGGCTACGGGAGTCGCGCTGCAACCGAGTTCCCCCATGTCTCAGCCTGCCGTGGTTGAGGATGAGGCCCCGGAGCCGGTTGTGCGTGCTGGGTCCTCCGAAGCTCCGGCGGAGGATCCTCAACGCCAACCGAACCCGACCATTGAGGAGACAACGGAGCCGGCTGCTGTAGCTGGGACCGACTCCTCGGAGCCGGCGGGTGAAGCCGAAGGACAACTCGTCACTGAGTTACCTTCAGTGACCGAGCCGCACCAGCCTCCGGCTCCGACTCCCTCATCTCAAGTGCTGGTGCCGGCTTCTTCAAGTGACCTTGTCCCGGCGTTGCTGCTACCGAGTTGCAGCACGAGGGACTTGGCCAGTGCGGAGGAAGCTACGAACCGCGTCGCCGCCCTCAGCTCCAAGCTCAGGGATTTTGCCGACGCGGCTAAGTCCTTGGCGGACTCGGCCGAGGTTTTGGAGACCTCCGTCGGGGTAAGTGTCTTCAAATCTTCAAATTTTGTTTTATTTTCCAACACTGGGAGCACGTTCTGTGCACCCAGTGGGTGTAGCCCCCGAGTCTCTAGCCGACTGATTGAGTCGGCTTGAGACTTATAAATTCGGGTACTAACTTTTCCTTCACCAGGCTGCAATCCGACTGGGCGGAAACAACCCAGTCCTTATGGAAAGAAATGCCTCGTTGGAGAAGGCATTGGAGGAGGAGAAGGCGAAGAACCGGCAGCTCGAGGAGAAGCTTGCCGCCCTCAAGAGTAAGTGACCGAGTCTTCAACCTTTTCTCCTTGAAATTTTCTGTGATATTGACTTTGCTGAGTCGGCAGACCTCGAAGCTGAAAATGCTCAACTCAAGAAAGAGGTGAACTCGAGGATCCCGGCTGCAACAGTCGCCCAACGACTCGACGCCAAAGCAGCCGAGTATGAGGACAAGATGCGCGCTGCCACCAAGCTTAAGTCGGACTACGACAAGCTGGTGAAACAGTACGAACAGTCGCAGTCGGCGAACAAAAAGCTGCAAGCTTCCGTCGACGACTTCTCCCGGCTGATGGACGAGTCGCAGAAGCGACACGAGGCAACCATCGCCGACTGGGAAAGGCGTGAGAGGGATCTCATTGGCGAACTTAAAAAAGCCAATGAAACTTTACTCGGTAAGCCCCCGAGTCTTTTGCTTCTTTCCTTTTGTATGATTCCTTGTCCATTTCCTTAGCAATAATTTGTTCTCAGAGGTTTGCCCAGAACTGGAGGAGCGAGCCCGGCAGGCGGCGCTCCGACTCCGCGCACTCTCTGACCCGGCCATGTCGGTACTCGACGCACTCTGGACTCCGGAGATGATGGCCGAATGCGTCGTGACAGTGCAAGACCGGCTCCTCCAAGTCAAGAGCTTGGTGGACAACTTCAAGTCGGCTGCTCAAAACCTTTGTGTCAAGCTCTGGCCTGGAGAGGAGCCGAGTTCCAGCGTCTTCGCCCTCGCCGACAAGCTCTCACTGGGCCCGGCGGAAGTTGAAGAGTGGAAGGAGTCGGCCGCCCGCTCAGGAGCTGGTATGGCACTGGCCATGGTGCTGGCCCATCACCCGGACGCGGATGTTGACAGCATCTCCGCTGGTGCCCCCATCAACGAGGCAGGGCAGTCGGTCGACCCCATGGAGCTTCTTCCCCGAGTCCGTGCCGCCGCCAGCCGGATTGCTAGCTTCACCGACCTGGAGGAGCGCGTTGAAGCCACTCCAGAGGAATAAAAAATCATAATGTAATATCTCTCGGTATGCCGAGTAAGAAATTGTAAAAACTTTTGCAATGAATGAAGATGCTTTTTGATCCATTTTATTGGTTTACGCAAGTTACTTGAGTCGTCCGCATTTGTTTTTCACGCCGAGTCGGATCCTTTCGCGTGCAGGCCGACCTTTAGCTTTTGCTCTTGCCAACCGGACAGCCGGGTTGCGACTGTAGTTGGGGACGAAGAGTGGGCCTTAGGTACCGTACACGTTTACTTAGACGCTCGTGTAGAAACAAAGCTAGGAAACTCGAAATAACTTGCGCCGAGTGAGAGATCACCCAGTGGGTGGCTTCCGGGTGTTGCCCGAAAGGAAGCCACTCGATTTTATTTGACTTAGCCCCCGGGAAATGCCCATAGGTAGCGTAGTCGGAAAATGAAAAATGCTCCCGAGTGCCGCTCGAAGGAAACAAGTTTTTATTCATAATGAAACAATGGACTATTTTGAAGTACAAAGTTTAAGTGTAGAAGGGACGCAGCTGTGCAATGTTCCACGTCCGTTCTGTGACTGCGCCGGTTGCCGGGTCCTCCAGTCGGTATGCGCCGTTGTGAAGCACCTGGTTGACGATGAATGGCCCCTCCCAAGGTGGAGACAACTTGTGCATGCCAGCCTTGTCTTGAATGAGTCGGAGGACCAGATCTCCTTTGTTGAAGGCGCGGCCCCGGACTTGCCGACTGTGATATCGGCGCAGATTCTGCTGATAGATGGCCGAGCGCGAGAGGGCGAGTTCCCGCGCTTCTTCCAAGAGATCCAAGTCGTCTTGTCGTGCCAATTCGGCATCCTGCTCCACATATGCTGCGACTCGCGGGGAGTCATGAAGGATGTCACTCGGTAAAACGGCTTCAGCTCCATACACCATGAAGAACGGCGTGTAGCCAGTCGACCGGTTCGGAGTCGTCCTTAAGCTCCAAAGGACAGATGGAAGCTCGTCAACCCAAGAGCCGGCTGCCCGCCTTAATGGGACTAGCAACCGGGGCTTGATGCCCTGGAGAATTAGAGCATTGGACCGCTCTACTTGGCCATTAGACTGGGGATGAGCCACGGAGGCATAATCAATCCGGATTCCATGATCCCGACAGAAGCGGCGAAATACTTCAGCGGTGAAGTTCTTGCCATTGTCAGTGATGATGTTGTGCGGAATCCCGAATCGGAAGATGACTCCTTTCATGAAGTTGACAGCAGTCGGTCCGTCAAGCTTCATGATTGGCTTTGCTTCAATCCACTTAGTGAACTTGTCCACGGCCACGAGGAGATGAGTGAAACCTCCCCGAGCCGTTTTGAGCGGGCCCACCATGTCGAGTCCCCACACAGCAAAAGGCCATGTGATCGGAATGGTCTTGAGCGCAGTAGCCGGCATGTGAATTTGCCGGGCATATCTCTGGCACCCTTCACAAGTTCGGACGAGTTCGTCGGCATCAGTATGAGCACTGAGCCAGAAAAACCCGTGTCGGAAGGCTTTGGCGACCAAGGACCTGGTCGAAGCATGATGACCGCAGAGTCCCGAGTGGATTTCCTCGAGCAAGGTTCGTCCTTCTTCTGGCGAAATGCAGCGCTGGAAAATTCCAGTGGTGCTGCGCTTGTAAAGTTCGCCGTTGATAATGGTGTATGACCGAGCCCGGCACACGATGCGACGTGCCTCAGTCGGATCCTCCGGTAGCTCTTTATGCAAGAGGTACGCGAGGAATGGCTGGGTCCAGGAAGGAATGACCGCTAAGACTTCTCCTTGAGTCGGTTGAACCGGGTCTGGATGCGACGACCCGGCTTCAGACGACTCGGCAGCTGACTCCATCTTGACGGATGGTTGGAAGAGCTGCTGGAGGAAAACACCCGGCGGCACTTTTTCTCGAGCAGAACCAATTCTAGCAAGGGAGTCGGCAGCTTCGTTATCTGCCCGGCGAACATGGTGAAGCTCGAGGCCGTCAAAGCGTTCTTCCAGCCGGCGAACGGCTGCGCAGTATGCTGCCATGGTTGGATCTTTGGTGTCCCAAATCTTCATTACTTGTTGCACCACAAGATCCGAGTCGCCGCGGCAAAGAAGTCGGCGAATGCCGAGTGAAACTGCAATGCGTAAGCCGTGCAGTAACGCCTCGTATTCTGCGACGTTGTTGGAGGCAGCGAAGTGAATCTGCAACACGTAATTCAACTTGTCGCCTTTGGGAGAAATTAACACGACTCCAGCCCCCGTGCCCGCAAGCATCTTCGATCCGTCAAAGTACATGATCCAGTGCTCAAGGTGCAGCTGAGTCGGGAGGGACTGGCTCTCAGTCCACTCAACGATGAAATCTGCCAGAGCTTGCGACTTGATGGCCTTGCGGGGCTCGTAGCTGATGTCGTGCGGCATGAGTTCTATCGCCCACTTAGCGACTCGGCCCGTGGCATCCCGATTGTTGATGATATCAGACAAAGGGGCGTGACTGACCACGGTGACCGAGTGAGCTTGAAAGTAATGCACCAGCTTCCGAGTCGCCAGAAACACGCCATACACTAGCTTCTGGTAGTGCGGGTAGCGTTGCTTTGACTCGGAAAGTACTTCGCTGATGTAGTAGACGGGTCGCTGTACCTTCTGAACTCGGCCTTCTTCTGCGCGCTCCACTACTAAGACAACGCTGACCACTTGATTGGTGGCTGCGATGTAAAGCAGCATGGGTTCTCCCTCCTTGGGTGCAGCGAGAACCGGAGGTGTCGACAGAAGACGCTTGAGATCTTCGAAGGCTTGCTGAGCCTCACTCGTCCATTCGAAGGAGTCGGACTTCTTAAGAAGTCGGTAAAAAGGCAAGGCCTTCTCACCGAGTCGGGCTATGAACCGACTTAAGGCTGCGAGGCACCCGGTTAAGCGTTGAATGGCCTTCAAGTCCTTTGGTTTGCCCATCTTGATGATGGCATCAAGCTTCTCCGGGTTCGCTTCGATCCCTCGCTCGGAAACGATGAAGCCGAGTAGCTTGCCAGCCGGAACTCCGAAGACGCACTTCTCCGGGTTAAGCCTCATGTCATACCTCCTGAGATTGGCGAAGGTTTCAGCCAAGTCGGTCAGGAGATCTGAGGTCTTCTTTGTCTTTATCACAATGTCGTCGACGTAAGCCTGGACATTTCTGCCTATTTGGTCGTGCAAACACTTTTGCATACAACGTTGATATGTTGCGCCAGCATTTTTTAAACCAAAAGGCATTGTGATGTAACAAAAAGCCCCAAACGGGGTGATGAAAGAAGTTTTTATTTGATCCGACTCTTTCATCTTGATCTGGTGGTAGCCTGAATAGGCATCCAGAAAACATAAACGTTCGCACCCGGCTGTGGAATCAACAACCTGATCCACTCGAGGTAAGGCGAACGGGTCCTTGGGGCATGCTTTATTTAAGGACGTGTAGTCCACACACATGCGCCAAGTTTTGTTTTTCTTAAGAACCAGGACCGGGTTTGCCAACCAGTCCGGGTGAAAAACTTCTTTGATGAACCCGGCTGCAAGCAGTCGGGTGACTTCTTCTCCGATTGCTTTTCGCCGGTCTTCAGCGAAGCGACGAAGAGACTGCTTCACCGGCTTTGCGTCCTTGGCGACGTTGAGGGAGTGCTCGGCGAACTTCCTTGGAACACCCGGCATGTCAGAGGGCTTCCATGCGAAGATGTTCCAATTCTCACGAAGGAAGTCGACGAGCGCGCCTTCCTATTTGGCCTCGAGGTCGGTTCCGATTTGGACCGTCTTGGATGAGTCCTCGGGATGGACCTGGACACGCTTTGTGTCCTTGGCCGACTGGAAAGTGGACTCGGTTGCCGCCTTCTTGCTTGGTGGAGGCTGGTCCGAGTTGGCAGAAGCTTGGATATCTTCCAGCTCTTGAGCCGCGATCAGTGACTCGGCAATGTCTGCACTGGCGATATCACACTCGTTGGAGCGTTCGAAGTCGCCAGTGATGGTGATGACGCCTTTTGGACCCGGCATCTTCAGCTTTAGGTAGGTATAACACGGCCTTGCCATAAATTTGGCATAGGCCGGCCGGCCAAAGATCGCATGGTATGCGCTCTTAAAGCCGACTACCTCGAAGGCCAATGTCTCGACCCGGAAGTTGTTCGGCTCACCGAACACGACTTCCAGGGAGATTTGACCCAGAGGCCTGGCGCACTTCCCAGGAACTATTCCATGGAAAGAAATGTTACTGGGGCGAAGTTGGGTCTCCGACACTTGCATCCTCTTCAGGGTATCGACGAAGATGATGTTTATGCTGGAGCCCCCGTCCATCAGGACCTTGCGGAGCTTGAATCCTCCGACCTGAGGATCCACCACCAAAGGGTGCTTGCCCGGGTGGGGGATTCGGTCGGGGTGATCGAGTCGGCTGAAGCCGACTGGCACCTCGGACCAGTCCAGCCATTGTGGGACTGCTGGCATCGTCGCGTTGACCTCGCGACAACGCAGCTTCCGACCCCTTTTGGAGTCGGACCCTTGAAAAATCATGAGTACCCCCCTTTGAGGGGGATACTGTGCGGCGCCGCCTCCTGCAGCGGAGCCTCCTTCGCCATCGGCCTCCGGCTCGGGTTGTTTTTCCTCCCGCAAACGCTGCAGGAAGCTACAGTCCCGAGTCGAGTGCCCCGCCTTATATTTGGCGGTGCTATGGAACGAACAAGGCCCGTCGAGGATTTCCTCGAAGGTTAGCTTTGACGCCTTGCGCTGTTGCCAAGGGCGCTCCTGTTTTTGGCCAGCGTCGCCACGCTGGGGGCCACGCTCTGCGGCCGCAACCAGGTCGGCTCCGCTAACTCCGTCACCGCCGCCTGCCTTCCGCTTCGGGGGGCGGTTGTCTTCCCGCTTCCGACCTGAATCGGTGGGGACTTTCCGACTTGAGGACTCGGCTTTGGCTTTGCCTTTGTCCTCGTACCGCATCGCTTCTTCACCCGTCGCGTATTTGCTGGCGACTTCCATGAGCCGACCCATGGTCTGGATGTTAGACCGGGCCAACTTGTGTTTGAGGAGTTCGTATTTCACTCCCTGAGAAAAGGCCTGGATGGCCTGCATCTCGGTGACATCCTCAATCGAGTTGCGCAGTCGGGTCCAGCGTTGGATGTAATCGCGGACCGACTCGCCCTTTTCCTGGACGCAGAGCCACAGGTCTTGGGCGTTCCCAGGGCGCTTATACGTGCCCTCAAAGTTTTTGATGAAGGCCTCTTGGAGGTCCCTCCAATCATAGATGCTATCTTCGGGCAGGCTGTTAAGCCATGCCCGAGCCGACCCTTCCAGCATCAGGGGTAGGCTTCGGAGGGCGACACGCTCGTTGCCTCCTCCTATGTTGCATGCGACTAAGTAGTCGGCAAGCCAAGTTTCCGGCTTGGCTGTGCCATCATACTTGTCGATGCCACTGGCAATTCGGAACCGATCCGGGAAAGGCTCGCCTCGAATCCGCCTGCTGAAGCAAAGCGGACCGGTGGAGGCAGAGCTGCCCGGCTGGTTGACTTCGCCGGCGCGTCGCTCAGCCCGCACCCGGGCTGCCCGCCGTCCCTCGATGTCATCGCGGGCATCGCGGGCATCGTTCGCTCGAAGAGAGCCGGCTCGCCGCCGCTCAGCCTGGAGCCGGTTAATCTCCAGGCGAGCGTCAGGCCGGTTCGTGGATCGACTCGGTTGAGACGATCCGACTGTGACGGGGCGACTCGGAGCTCCTGAGGGCCGACTCCGAGTCTCTTGGGAAGCCAGCCGGTTGCTAACCGACCCGGCTTCGTTTTGTTGTTCCACCGCCGTCTTCATCAGAGTGATGACTCGGCGGTGGATTTCCGCCGCGGGGCCGTCTGCTGGAGGTGGCAATGAGTCGGCCAGCGCGGTGGCCGCGAAAAGGTTCTGGGCCGGTGTTTGATAGACAAGGACACCGTCCTGTTGCCGTCCGAAAAGTGGGGCCCGAGTAGCCCGACTCTTCCGGGCGGCCGAAGAAGTTCGCCGGTTCGCGCGGCTGCGCGAACCGTGTGGGTCATTCGGTTGTCGATCTTGCTGTTCGAGTGCCACCCGCTCTTGATCGAGGCGTGCTCGTTCTGCAAGGAGGGCTTGCCGAGAAGCCTCCAAGGCCCTCTCGGCATCCGATTGTCCGTTGATGGGCGTATGCAGGTGCTCATGGGCTGCCCTGGCTGCCGCTGCTGCAGACGTTCCCGCATCCTCTGCGGCGCCATCCCCAACCACATACACCTCAGCGGAGGCGGTATGGCTGTGCGAACTCTCGTCCCCCTCGGATTCGGATCCCAGGATGGAGAGGAGAGATTCGGCGCCCACCATGGCGACGAACCTGAAATATTCCTCGCCCTTGCCCGGGGCTGGAGGAGATCCGAGCCGGAGCTCAGGCTCCTCCTCCACGGTATGGCACGGACGCGGATCTTGGAGATGTAATTGGCCGAAAGCGTCGGCCAAGAAGTGAAGGCCGCCGAAGATGAACTCCGAGCCTTCAGGATGCGCGACAGGCGACATGTTGCCGATGATGAGCTTGTCGCCGGTCGCTGGAGAAGATCCCGCCTGGATCGTAGCTCCAAAACACGCCGCCCCTACCTGGCGCGCCAACTGTCGCGGGGTGTTCGCGGCAATATCCATTTGTTATAGGATTGTCGGGGATGCGTGTATGGAAGATCTAGGCGGTGCACACAAGAACTTTTACCCAGGTTCAGGCTCTCCAAATATGGAGATAATACCCTACTCCTGCTGAATGTATTTGATGTTCTTACGTGAAAAAGGGAGTACCATAGGAATGAGAGAATGTAAGGTCTAGAGTCTAGCCCCCTTCTGCATGGAGGGCTCGGCCTTATATAGGCCTGCGCATCAGCCGACTCGGTCATTCGGCTGAACTACAGTTACTGTCCTAATTAACTGACATTTATATCTGGTAACCGTCCGAGTAACACCAGTCTTCATGCCGGCTGAAACGTACGCCTTGATGAGTTGTAACGCCTGTCTTAATGGCACCCAGACGTTGTACCATGGCAGGTTGTTCTTGGGCCTTCGTCCGAATAGGCCTTTGCGAAGTTGTTGGGCCTGCATCCGAGTGGGCCTTGCCAGGCTTGCTGGGCCGACTCGAGTCATTGGGCCTACCCGGTTGGGCTTCCCTCGTCACCACCCAAGGCCACACATCGCCCATCAGTGCCACAAGGAAAAGAGGAGCCGACGACCTAGGACAAGAGGAGAGACCCTACCGCCACCAGTGACCACCGGCTCAGGGGACATCCTGTTCATTTGGGTGCTATGTTTAGTCTATTATAAAAAAATAGATTAACAAATCTTTTAAAAATTATAGAACATCTAATTATTACTTTCTTTGTCCATAAATATAAGTTACGCATGTTTCTTAAGATTTAGTTTTAAGAAGCAACTAATCTAACTGAATTATCTAAGTAATTTTCAATATAAATTTAATAATATTAATTTTATATCATGTAATTCATATACTTTTTAATGTAAATTCTTGATAAAAGTAGATCTTAAAGAGTGCATTAGATGAATCATTTTGGGTTGGGTATTCGCAACCGATAGATTTCCGTAGATACAACGATAGATTCTCGTTATTCATCGAGGTTGGGTAACCTTTTCTGTAATTTCGAATACCCAGCCTCACTATCCTGGCTCCGCCACTTGACGGGACGGGTAATGTCCGAGGCTTCTCTTAAACTCCGCCACAATGGCTGCCCACCCCTGCCTCGCCTCCCTCCATTCCCCGCGCGGCTCCCCTTCCGCGGCGCCTCGCTGCATTGGTACCCCGTCACCGCGGTTGTGAAGCAGCAAAATTGGGCGTAATATTATGGTATAAAATTGCATCAAACCAAGATTCATTCGCATACTGTTCGCAAAAGAACTCTGACGTACTTCCCATTCAAACATAAGCAGGACATCATTATTCACAAAATAGAAGACATGTCATGCACAGTTCCACACCAATCCAGACACGAGGAATCACAAGGCCATATTACTACTGATTAAACAGAGTTTGGCGCTAGCAGCAGCAGCGTAGTAAGATTTCACTTGCGGCAACAGATCTAGACTCTGCATTATTCCTCACCGCCTGCGGCGTCAGATCAGGCGATGCTGACCTGGATGGTCCTGGGCTTCTTGGGCTCCGGCGGCGGCAGCTTCTCCACGGTCACCGTCAGCACGCCGTCCCGGCATGCCGCTGACACCTTCCCCACATCCGCGTTCTCCGGGAGCGCGAACCTGCGCATCAGCTTGCCCACCCGGCGCTCCATCCGCAGGTACCTGGCGCCGGCCTCCTCCTCGTCCGGCCGCCTGCGCTCGCCGCTGATGACCAGCACGCGGTCGTCCTCCACCTGCACCCTGACGTCGCCGGCGCCCAGCCCCGGCATGTCCACCACGAACGCGTAGCGATCCGGCAGCTCCTTCACGTCCGCCGGGGTGGCCGCCATGGCGCGCGCGTCGCGGACGTAGGCGCGGGTGGGCGTGGCCGCGCTCCCGCTCGCGCGGGCCTTGTCACCGGTCGCCGCCGCCGCCGCCGCCGCCGCCGCCTCCTCGTGCTCCAGCAGGTTCTGCAGCGCCGACATCACGGGCGTCTCGAACCCGAACATCCTCAGGTCCATCCTTGATCAATCGATTTCAGCTGGCGTTTGGTTTCTTGGCTTGGGAGAGTAGGCGATTTCCTGCGTCGTCTCTCGGACTTGGAGAGGGGTGGTGAGTAGCGAGGGGTTTATATACGTTTGCGGTGGGCCTGTGAGAGAGAGGATGATCTGGACTCTGGAGTACGATGGAAGGTTCGGACAGGTTCTGGAACGTGCGGTCGGAAGCTGTAAGCAGTGAAGCATTGGGTTATGGAGAAAGATCTAGAAGCTTGGTCTTTCTTTGATGGTTTATCTCCTGTGGGCCTGCGTATGACTTGTTAACGTTTAGCCTAGTGGGTATTTTGGCAAATCAAGAATCTTCCCGGTCCCCAACCCATCTTGGCCTTTCTGTTCTAGAAACTTCTGCGATCTTCACCGTCTTTACGTAGGACATGCTTAGCTTGGAGCGAGAGCCCCGAATTAGTTTGCTAAACATTGGCTAGCCCAAATAGAATTGGTTACTAATTGACTAACTATCAATTTCTAAGCAATCTTGTCAAGTATTGGTATTTGTCAATATTGTTGTTATGAAAATAATACATCGATAGCTCCTTAGTTAAGATGTAATAGTAGCAACCCATGTGTGATAATCTTATTAGAAGTTCGTCTTACACTTGACAATATGAGCCACTTCAATTTTTTTTAATAGGTTCGACCGTCTTGTAGAGCGTAGCCTAGTCTTATGTCAAGGGAGAAGTCCCATCCAAGACTTGACTTGCGGCATGGACCATCAAGACTTCTCAAAACCACCCCTAAAGCTCCATGTTCAAAACTTGAAGCTCTAGGCCTCGCTCCATAAGATTTCTCATTTATGAGATGGATTTTACACATGAACAGTTTAAATAAGGGAAAGCGCATTGACAATTTACCATGAATATCCATGGTGGAGTGAAAAGAGAGAGGTGGAAGTAAACAATGGTCACTAATCCATGGTGGACTAGGTGAGAGGGTGGTGCGTGATTTATGATGGATTAGCTTATTCATGCCACTCCCTAATACGCTTCTCTCTTTTTAGGCTTGTCTTGGATCGTGGTTTGACTTTGCTAACTGTATTGTGAACTTATTGACTTGCTTTTATGCTACTTAAGTGCCAGGTAGAATTATATGGACTGGCCCATATAAAGATATAAGAATTGTGTAGCACGCATGCATATGGCCTCCAACGCATTCGTTGGCTATCGCACCTCCCTTGCCACTGTCAACAATTACCTCCTGCTGCCGGTGGTGCCTCGCTGCACCACTTGCCACCGCTGTCGTAAGTGTCGCACATCCTGACTCGTTGTGATGCTCTCCAAACCCGGCTGACTCGCCACATCCACCGTCCATTGCGATCTGTCACCACCCTTGATACTAGTGGGGTGGGGGGAGGGATCATTGAACCCTTCCTCAGTTCCTCAACTTGGAAAACCATAACCCAGCAACCGTCATCATCAGAGAGGAGGCGGAGCTCACGAGAGAGCCGGAGAGGAGAACAAACTCGCAAACTCGTTACTAGGAGCGAGGAAGATTTTTCCTAATCTTATAGATTACGAACTTGCGAAAAGTCTATCAATCTGTTTGGCAAGTTATATTGAAGTATTTTAAATTCTATTATCCAACGACTATCTTCCCACAGTTCATCTCATGTTTTGAAACCAAATTTAAGTGAGGGAAAAGACATCCTTTGCAATCCAGCTGACCAGTTTATAACGTCGCAGAAGTTTTAGTTTATACTCCTAACTCTTAGCAACAGAAAAAAGGGTCTTATGCCAGTATGCACCAGGATGGGAGCTTTAGTGTCGATGCTCTAGAAAGGAAATCGATTATTTGCCGCCGCAAAGGATTTTCCGTTCTCTCGTTGTGCAACTGAGGAAATTCAATCGCCACTCTTAAGTATGCAGATAACTAAGGGTCCAGGGATGTAAAGCGGCACGTCCACTAGTCAGCAAGTATAACACTAGAAGCTACTAGAAATTCCGGTGCTTCATTCCTGATTAGAGCATGACGCAGGTAAGCGAGCCGGCGCTGGCAAGGGTTGTCGCTCTTCCTCACTTAGACCCTTCTTCTCCAAGTCCGGCGTCCCCCTCCCTCCCCTCAAAACGTGCACCATAGAGGAGCCCAACATGCCTCTCGTTTGCCGCCGTCACAGCTCTCAGCGTCACCTCCACATGCAGTTGCGCCAATGCATATAGACCATCTTCCCTCAGTCCCTCCTCGTCCCGTCCACCATGCAACTCCTCTGCGGCACCCTCCCATGCCCGCATCGCTGCTTATTCCTCCGGCGTCTAGCTCAAGGCCGTTTTCCTCATTCACCATCTTCCTCGCAACCGCACGGCCCCTCGCCGCCGTCAAGGTGCACCTCCTACATCTCGTTCTCAGCATCCTAGACTACCTGGTTGTCAGCCACATATTCAGTGAGGCTGGCTTCCCTCGGCAAAATCAAGCTCGCCAGTGGGATCAGGGAACACTGACGAACTTGGGAAGAATTAAGAAGGGAGATGAGGCTAGAAAGGAGAGGGGGGTAGTCTTTTGACACACAAGTTGCTTTCACATACTTTCTCCATCCCATAAATATAAAACGTATTTTGATTGGTTAAGATATGACTTTGATCATTAATTACTTTATTAATATGTGATTTATATGATACAAACTCACAATCATAAGTACTTCTAAATTTATGGGAGAGAGGGAGTACAACACAGAGGCGAATCCTCAAATACCAGCAATAATTGATTTCCCCTCAAGATATACTGCCTAACTAGCTGACTAGCTCCACTGGGTCATGGACTCATGGCCAAACTCCAAGCTAAAAATGGGTCTTTGGAGGAATGAACTGCAGTCAAATTCAGCATGCACCTCGAAGGAATAATAAAGGCCAAGGATACAGTCAAATTCAAGTGCTTCAAAGCTGTAATGTATGGGCCCCGATTACTTTGATATATTGTCTTAGGGCACACATCGAAGTGCAGTAAATCAATCTTTTGCATGACGCAAACCCACAAGTGCAGCTCAGGTCAGGATTATCATAAAACTGCAAAGGAGGGTTGCCACATTTAGGTCCTTGGGTAGTTCGGTTCATTCTTGCAGCACCATCATTATCAACATTTGAGACTCGTCTAATATTAGAAGTCATCAACAGCTGCCAATTTTCCCAAACAATAGTGCAAATAGCAAATGATAGTTGCAGCTTAAAATCCCTCTTATCTATCAGAGCAACATTGCATCAGTTTCTTTTTTGCTTCATTCATTCACCAAGACACACCTAAAGATCTGAAATGAACATGTGTAGCTAACCTCCTTGCTCAAATCTGTTCAAGGCGATACAGGTACAATAAGTGAAATATCCATGGATCATTAAACAAGCAAGCAAGCAACTGCGCCATCTTTATAAAATGTTGACCTCAACTAAATATCAGGATTAGCACATGAACAGATTATCAGTTTAGCTCCTCTAAGTTGATTCTACAAGTCAATCACATAAAGATCAATTTTTATTTCCAGAAGAGCATAAAGATCAATTTTGCCGATATAAACTGCATGCGACCAATTTGCACGAACACGGGACTAATCAGCTCCAAATCTCCCATTACGACAACAGACTTCAACAGCTTGTTGGTTAAATTTATTCCCCAATCAGAACATCTAGGAATTACGAAAGGAACATACATGTATGCCAACACAAACATCGCTGAGATTTCCTCCCAAAAAGGCCAAAACCAAACCTCTGAAACCTCTGACCTCGACGCGCTCAACAAGGAGCGGCCTCGAGGAAACCGCTACTCCTCGAGCTGCTTGAGCTCGGCCTTGAGCTGCTCCATCTTGAGCCCCATGGACCGGCGGAGCGCGTCGGCGTCGGCGGGCGGGACCCGGGCGAGCAGCGCGTCGAAGGCGCCGAGGGCCTCGCCGGCGGCGTCGCGCGCGCAGGCAGCCTCCTCGTCGAAGTAGACGGTCTCCTTGCTGTCCATGGCCGCCTCGATCTCCTCACGCGCCTCCGCGAACTTGCGGTTCACCTCGTCGACGTCCTTGCCGTAGTCCGCCGAGAAGGCGCGCCGGTGGCCCACGAAGAGAGGGAGCCGCCGCGGAAGCGCTGGTGCGGCATTCGCTAGGGTTGGTGGAGCGCCGGCGGCGGCGGGGCGGAAGAGAGAGGAGGCGGCGGCGCGGAGGAGGACACGAGGGTTTCGGTGCATCCTTGCTTCTTGCGGGATTGTTTCTCTTCGTCCGAGAATTCGGGGTTATTTGCTGTCGCAGGGTAGAAATATGTAATTCTGCAGAGTTTTGGTTTAAGAAACTACAAATTATTTTGAGAATTTATTTTGGATCTCTTCGACTGACTCCAGCATACATAAAAATAGAAGATATTTTCACAAATTTACACAGAAAATTTTAAATTTTGGTCATGGTTGCTTGTGTCAAATTTTCGATAGCAAATTTGCGTACTAATAGTTCCAAAATAGGTTTTTTTTCTTTATACAGCAATTGCAAACTCTATATGCCTGTCTTAATAAGAAAAATGAAATAACCATTAAACTGAAATTAACAAATATGTTCTCATTGTCATCAATATATCAGGTCTCCCTATTACATCGTTAAGTAGGTGAGGGAGTTGTGGTGCTCGTTTCAGGACTTTAGCCTTGAAGAGAGACTAATAAGGTGACACATTTCTTGCAAAAGTGTGACATCTTCTCCTCTACTTGCACCAGCGACATGCGACAGCGTGGATGAAGCCGGACATCGAGAAGACAGTCTAGTGCGAAGACCACCGCTGCTGATGAGGATGGTCTTACAAAGGGACTCAGTTGCAGTGTAAGGAATGGATGAGCCGTATTGAGGGTGCTGTTGAGCTTCACGTTAAGTGGGTGCCTAGGGACCCAGCTGTCAGTGTGCATGACCACTGACCAGGGGGTCTAAAAGCCTCGTTGCAACGAATTATTGAACCATCCATGAAATGAGATATTCCTAATTCCCCTCCTCCGTTCGCTCAGCCCCTTCCATCCTGGTTGATCTGCTTCCTCACCTCTTCCGAATCCTGTGAGATCCTGGCGTTTGATGTAATTCTTGGTTGTCTGGCAGCCGCTTTACAATCAGAGTGTAATCCCGTTGAAGATTAATAGATGAGCCTATGCTCGGTTGCAGAAAGAGAAGTAATGGGGGAATTGGTGACAGGAGACACACATCTCCGTCGCTTATATCTTTATTATATTTCATTTTCACTCATGAAGTAACATTATTGCGCTTGTGTTCAGGTATGGAAAATCCTGAAGTATCATTTTTTAGATAGGAACTCGGATCCAAAGTCCTTTTGTAGCCGATCTTTTGACTCTATTTTGGCTGATAGTATAACATCATTGATAAAACTCTTGTCTGGGAATTCATCCGGCACAAGGCTTCTATATGTATCAAATTGCTCATCTGCTTCTTCCTTTTTGTCCAAAAGTGCATAAACAATGCCCTACAAAAAAGAAACGCAGCAGACAGAGAGTTCACAACTAGGATCAAAATAAAAGGAACCTGAGAACATATCAAATCTGCAAATGGTCAAGGAATACCTGGCAAAGGTGAGGGCGAAAATCCCGAGGATCCTCATTAATAAGATTTTGCAGTTTCTCTGACGCAACATCCAAGTCACCCTGCGTATCAGAAATTCCATTTGGAAATCAGAAAGGCACTGCGTAACCAGAATTTGAGTATCATTTCCTACCTTGACAACATGCATCTGTGCAATCAGAAGCTTTATGTTACGCTCTTCTGGGACCCTCTCCTCAGATGTTGCAAGTTGCAAAGCTTTCTCCAGCATCTCAAAAACAGTGGGGCCTTCAAGTCTTTTATGCATACACAATGCTAGTCCCTGCGAGAATGGGAAATGTGGAGAGCCGGGAGTCCCTGCGAGAATGGGAAATGTGGAGAGCCGGGAAAACATCAGCCATGTTTGTAATACCACATCAAAAAGGACTACAGTGAAGAGCAAATTTAAGTATAAAATACTTTTGTTTCGTTAATGGAAGAGCATGTATGATGTATCCTTTGTTATAGAATCAGAATGGCTAGTTGCAGCATTGCACACCACAAAATCCTGCAATACAAATGCCGGGCAAACATTTCTCACATAAGAACTCTACAACAGCTTTATTTACCTAGTAAATTTATGTGACCAATCAATCGTACATCTGCTGTCGTCCAATACATAGTAAACAAGAAGAGCTTGGTTACAAAATAGTGTCCATACAAAAACAATCATTTGAACTTCACAAAATGCAAGACCTAGCTTTTGTTCTTATGCAAATCTACAGATTGGAACCAAAGACTACTCTGTCGCAGGACCCTGTTACAAAACCTCCTGCAGATGAAAGTGCTAGCATCCGAGTCAATCACCTAAGGACAGTATCAGAAATTGGAATAATTACTTTTGCTTCTTGAGAATTTTGAGCATTGTAACAGCATTCAAATAGAACCAAGTATTTGTGATTAGAAACACTTATCACAATTCGCAACAATACTCATAGTACAATTATTCCTTCCTTGATCTCTAAGGATACATCGCAACTGCTACTACCCCTACCAATTTGATTTCTCAGTTCTTCCCCATGTATGATCTCACCACAATGACAGACAGGAACTAAGACCCATAGCATGTGAAAAATGTATATCATCATCATATCAACAAGAACAAACAGCTCATGAGAAAGAAAGCGTGTACCCACATGGAGAGCCCGGACGAGGAGGGGCTTCTCGGCGAGGACCTCCTTGAACAGCCGCTCGGCCTCGGCGAGGTCCCCCTTGAGCTCGTGCAGCAGCGCCTCCATGAGGCGCCACTCCACCTCGCGGGGCTCGGCCTCCCGCAGCCGCGCCACGTACCCCAGCGCGCCGCCCCAGTCCTTGCGCCTCATCCTGGCGAACAGCACGCACTTGAGCGCGTCCACGTCGCCCGGGTCAGTGCTCAGGACTTCGAGATACATCTGGACCTCGTAGTCCTCCTCCTCCTCCTCTTCCTCCTCCTCCTCGTCTGGCTGCATCCACGCCGCCTCCACCTCTTTTTCTACGCCATCATCGTCCTCATCCACTTCTTGCTGCTCCCCTTCTATGGGTACTTCCTGCTCTTCTTCCTGCACCTTGGTTTCTTGCGGTTGCTGCGTAGCTGGGGGAGGAGCGGCGAGGGAGCAGCGGACGCCGGAGAGGGAGAGGAGGGAGGCGAAGAGCAAGAAGAGGAGGGCTCTCGAGGCGGTCGCGATTGACGCGAGGAGGTTGGTGGTGGGGGTCTTGGAGGAGAAGGTGGAGAAGCGCCGGCGTTCGGGAGGGAGAAGTGAGCAGGAAGGCGAGCGGTGCCGTTTGAAGGGGAACAGGAGAGAGGGGACGGCGGTGGCGGGCTTGTGGCGGCAGAGGCGGCGGAACGGGACGGGGAGGGACGAGGTGGTGGTGCAGGAGAAGAGGCTCCTCGCCATGGCTAAGCTGAGGCCTCCGAGAGGAGGGGATTACAGTGACACTGTGCTTCTGGAGTGGGAACACCTAACGGCCTGTTCCACACAAAAAATAAGGTACTTTTCAAAGTTTTGGACGAGAGCTTTGTCAACTTTTCAGGGCTTTTACGAATTTGCCATTAGAAAAGAATTGTTGCACATTTACCATTAGAAAAAAAATATTATACATTTACCATTACAAGTTCGTAATGGCAGATGTGTAGTAAAACACAACTGGCAAATATGTAAAAGTCCCAACTTTTAAATGTTTAATTAACTCTGTTTTGACACAAAAGAGAACATCATGTTTAAGTTTCTCCAAAATTAAGAAGAGTTAAATGCACAAATGGTCCTTCAACTTGTTAGTTCCACTCAATTAAGTTAAACTCTAAAACTATGTATTTACCTCCTTAAACTCTCTAAAGGAGTTCACTCGAGGTTTAAAACGTGTTTTGCTAACTTTAACTTCTACATCAGGTTGACTACATAGACATTGATATCCTACTCAGTGTAAGCTTATATGGATTTGAAAAGCCACCTACAGATGCTTTATGCCTAATCATTTCGGATAACACTTGCATCCTCTGTCTTATCGCAGTTATTGGCACAGAGTTAGCCGATGTTTATTCCTCAGATACTATCATTGTTTCTTCCCTGAAAAAAGAAGTTGATGACCCGTAGGCCTTCCACCTAAGAATAGCTAGGATTATAAGAAGTTGACTAGGTGGACTAGTCCGTGTGAAGAGAAAAAATAGTCATCCTCAAGAATAAATGATTAGTTTACCTATTCAAAGCAATTTACGTGAAGAACTTTCTTTAACAGAATATATAATTTCTTACTATAAAGCCCGCAAATGAGTTGCAGATATCATCATTCTATTTTCTATCATATTAGAGTTTTTTTTTATTGTCTTCATTCTCAGATTCTACGACAATTTTTATGAAAGCATTTCGTTTGCTTCGGAAGTTTCAATGAGTCACTGGGCTTCTCTTCTTTTCTCCCTCTCAACGCCTCAGCCAAATTAGTGAGACCCCGTTTACTTACGTCCATCATAATTATTCATCAAATCCGTTTACTTACGTCCTCGCCATAGGAACTGATCACGCAGTTGACCAATCCCATTTTATTACGAACCCAATCATTTGTGCCCTTTCTCTCGCGATTTCTTGCCGGCCGCCCACGTCACACAGTGCTGCGTCGCCGACACCGGCCCCACGCATGGTGACCAGTCGCCTCCAGCCGCTGTAGGCCGTTCTGTCCGCGCCACAGAAATCGGACCGCCTCGCCGGTGCTCCACGCGGACTCCTCTCCGCCTCTCCTCCGCCGGAGTTGGCCACCATGGCGCCGCTCACCACGTCGCACGCCCCGCCGCTGCGCAGGTCGCCTCTGCCGCTGAGCAGGGCATAGCCCAACGCAGGGAGTTAGGTCGCGGCCGGACGCCTCCCCGAGCCCAGCCGAACCATTCGCTCCGATAGAGCGTGCTTCGTCTCATCGGGATCCTTAGCATGTCACTGTTGTGTTAGTACCATTTGTTGAATACATGAGGAATCGATGTATTTTCTGTCAGATCGATTACTTCTGATGCGTAATCTCATCCTCTTGCATCATGTATTACATGGTGCATTGATGTTGATAACACTTGATGGTATTAAGCCCATGCGCACACCGCTATGCCCATGGCGATGGGCAATATCGGGCAAGCGACGTTCAGCTTCGGCCTCGGCGAGTCGGTTGCGCCAGCCTAGGAGGGGGAGGTGATGCGGCTAGAGGTCACGGGCTGCGGCAGCAGGGGCGGGGACAGGGGCTTCGGGGAGAGCTTGCAGGGGCGCAGGTCCAGCAGTCCGAGCAGCTCTGCCATAGCCTCCTCGCTCACTCGTCTTCTGCTCCCCGACTGTACAGTAGCCGCTACCGAATTCCCATCTCTCTCGGCGGCGGAAGCACAGCACGGAGAGGCTGCTGGGCAGAGCAGGGGACATTAGAGCCGGAGAGAAGAGAGAATGGAGCTGGGCAGCAGATTCCATTTTCACCACGTACGACAGCGCAAAGTTTAACAGTAACAGCAGATCAACCCTTTTTGTTTCGCCACACTAAGACACAGGATAATAAGATAAGACACATTTTTTTCTTGTCTGTGACTTGAAGATGTAGCTTACAACCAGATCGATTTTCTTTTCAGTTGACACCTGTAAATCGAAGATGTATAACCACATAGTTTTTCTTCATGGTTGCAGTATAGGGAAAATGTTAAGGGTGCATCTTCCTGTTATGCTATTTAGAACCGGAAGCTTTTCCTCAAGACTAAAAGAACAAAAAGTAAACTAGAAGTCATTATGCTTCTTGTACAAAATTAAGCAATATTTGACTACAAATATCAAAATTGAAATGTTTGTATTCCTTTATAACTTTTGCTTTCTTGCATGTGTTGCAATGTATGCCTGCCCTCCAGTCTAATTGCTTGTTTTTTTATTGTACATCTCAGGCTTGAGAACTCCAACATAAGGCAGGTTGCGGTAGAGCTCAGCGTAATCCATACCATAGCCAACAACAAAGCTATCAGGGCACTGAAAAAGAACAAGAATGGTTTGGAAATTAATTAATTAACTTGGTACTGTAAGATAGCCTTCCAGTACGATTTGTTACAAAGCGAAGAGGCAAACTGGAGAGTGAATGTAGTTTGGTTCTACCAAGTAGCATAAAGACTACTTGAGTTCTCTTTCGTGTCATGTAGCACAATGTTAAAGGGGGTGATATTCATACCTCGAAGCCTCTATAAAAATTTCCAGCCCCCACTAGCTGAAAATTGACTTTCCTTCTTGCTGGTTTATCAAGGAAAGTGCAAACTGATATGGATGATGCTCCTTTCTTTTGTAAATGAGCAATGAGACAGGAAATGGTATTCCCTGTGTCCACGATATCTTCAACCTACAAAGGTACGGCCGTCATCAATGGATAGATAACACCAGAATAGACTCCAAATGGATGATAGGCCAACCAAACAGCATATTCCCCCATAGGTTAGACGTGGTACTCTTTAAACATATGACCTGTGATTGGCTGCCTGATTGGATGTGGTGTGCAGTGTGCTCAAGAGATACGTTATAATTATCTTACCAGGCTCATAAATCTTGGAAGGGAAAAACCTGAATAGGTAAACTTCAGTTCACCTCTTACCCAAAATCAATCCAAAGTTGCTGTTCAATACATATTCATCCTTGACAGCTCGAAGTCCAACAGCACAGCGAAATTGGCATTATTCACAAATTATTGTTATTGTGTTGACCCTTTCACCTACTGATTTATAACCTCAGCTGTTAAGTCATCAAATTTCCGAGTAATACGGTTATGAGATATTACCAAAGTCAACATAACTATTGCATTTGTATGTTTTGTCCCCTACAGGCACCACCCATGTTAAACCCTCATGATTATATTTTGGCATAAATTGCAATTTATTTACAACAATTTCTTGTGTAAAGGTAACAAACGGATCTCAATGGGCTGCATCATTTATTGCATTTCTTAAGGTAAGAAGTTGAACCTTAATGAGCTGCCATTGGCCCTAAAGATGGTATTGACGAAGTGAAAAAGGCAGGAGAAAATTTCTTGCAAATTATTTAAAAAATAATTGGTTTGTTGTAATTATGTTGGTTTAGCTAAACTTCAGCATCTAGTCCTTCCGATACAGAATTACTTTTAGAACTCTCAAGAAACTCAATTGTGCCTACAGGTAAAGAATGCAATACACCACTTCATTGCATTCGGTGATCCAAAATTATTAGATTCTGCTCAGGCTTCAGGCAAACCGCAGAGTTGCAGACAACCGATCCTTCTCAGTTCTCACGGGACCATACAAAAAGACTAGGCTCTTAAACAAGCTAAGCTCGAAGCGCACAACGCGTGCAAGCGAACGTCGCAGCTACACGGAAAGAGGGATCGAAAAGGCTCGAGGCACTAACCACCACGACGTGCTTCCCGGTGACGTCGACCTTGAGGTCTGACGTGACCCGGGGCCGGCCGCTAGACTCGGTGCCGTCGCCGTACGACTCGGCGCGAACGAGGTCGACGGCGAGCGGCGCGTCGACGAGCCGCACGAGGTCGGCGAGGAATAGGAAGGCCCCTGTGGCGACGCCCACGACGACGGCCGGCTCTGGTAACTGGCGCAGGTCGGCGGCGAGCTCCGAGGCGAGCTCCGCGACCCGCGCGGCGATCTCAGCCTCCGACCACATCACGCGGTCGATGCCGGAGTCGGCGGCTTCGCTCACCATGGTGGCGGCGGCGGCGGTGGCGGAGGGGAGCGTTAGGGTTAGGGTTTGGAGGCGGCGGGTGCGGTGGAACCCGGGGAATTTATTGGCGGGGTGGGGAGCGCGCGGCGGGGCCGTGCTCCGGGAGTGGAGAACCGCGGGGTTAGTGGGGAAGAGTGCCAAGATTCCGGAATCCAGCGGCGTCGTCATGATGGGTTGACTACTGTCCCGCCATGTTTGCCTATCTACGCTTTTTTTAATAGCACTTCTGCCTTCTTCTTTCTTTTTAAAACGGCAGGCAGGAGCTTGCTTGTATCTTATTCTCTTATTCCTATATCAGAAAATTATAGTCCCGATGAAGAGAGCTAAGGTCCTATTTGTTTAGGCTTTTTTTTGGCTTCTAGATTTTAGCTTTAAAGTCAGAAAAGCACATATTTACCTACTTTTGGCTTTTGGTTTTGAAAAGCCTAAAACAATTTAACTTAAAAGTCCAAAAAACCAAAAGCCTGCCAAACAAACAGGCCCTAAATCCTTGTATGCTTCCATGAAATTAAAAAAACACCTTTTAGATATATAACATATGAGTTATCATATGTCTATGACATATGGACCTAGAGATGTATAAGACTCTTAAGTGTTCTTGAGCATATAAGGATTCTGATGAATATATTGAAGTAAAATATTAGGCGAAGTGCGCAGCCATTCTACGATTCCATTGTTACTAGAAGCATGATCTGCATAAGGATGAGCCGTAAAGCAATAAGAGAAAAAGTATCAAAGTGTCACTGATTCTCACAACCAAACAAACCCTCGTCTATCCGTCAGCTAGCGCGTGTAAGGCCAGCTTTCTAGATACTGGTTTGCATAGGAAAACATTAAATTTAGATTCCTATCGAATTAGCGTTGTTCCCTTAGAAGTTACATAGGAACATTATTCATACCATTAGGTTGTACTAAAAAATTTGAAGTTATGAAACTAGGCCTCGTCATCTGAGATTTTCACGCTAGCTCTCGAGTGCTAGAAATTTTGGTCCGATAGAAAAAAAATCTAAAAGTTGTTTATTTCGGTGGATCCAAATTATAACGAAGTCGATTAATTAAATATACATTATATACGAAATATAACTATTGTTTCAATCATAAGCATTTATAGTTTTATAGCAACTCTTTTAAATAAAGATATACGGATCGTGATATCTGTATATGGACTGCTTGTCAAGAAACAATAACACAAGGGTGGGAAGAAGAACTACACCCTTGAGTAAACAACTAACTATACGATAGATGAGAGTGGAGCGGGTTTATTCATTCCGCTAATGGACTTACTTTTGAGAAATCACAGACTAGTTTCGAGGAGAAGTGGAGAGATGAGTTCATTTCACAAGAATTTTATTTACTTGTCGCGGCTGGAAAGGAAATGGAGAGGGGCAAATGAGAGATGCTTGTGAAGGTGGAATAAAATTATTCTTGCTCACTTAACTCACCAACTAAGAGCAAGAATAATGGAGAAAGAGTGAATTGGATGAAGGAGATAGTGGAGTATTTTGCAAAGAACAAGTTATTGGGGAGCGAAATGAAATATTCGGGGTGGGTGAGAAGAGATGAGGAATTGAACTGATCTTGTCCCTCCATTTTGATCCAAAGATTCAAAATATAGGGGAAGATGGCAGTACAAGAAGAGTTTGTAGCACTTGAACTCTTCTCGGCAGTCTGTGCTTTCAAGTCGGTTTGAACTACCATCGGAAAAATCATAGATTATAAATACTACCCATTATATAGAAAAGATTTTTGCACAGTTTCTTCTCTCGGCATTTCTTTTAGAGCTTTCACACGTGGTGGTTTGATTCCACCATAAGTCCTTCACAAAATGCTAGAAATTGTCGTGATTCAAGTTACAAACTTGTTGATAAAATCTTAAGACTAATTCCCTTAACTACGCAGGAAACACTTCTTAACATTACATCAATTTTACATAGTTTTCTGGAAAAAACGTCTCCTACATATTACTTCCTTAACAAGCTCGTAAAGATACACGAACCTTCTTATTTGGCAATATATCTTGGTTAAAAACTACGCTATAACTCTCGTGTCACTGTCAGATATGTTCTCTTTTCATTTCTTTCTGCCATGGCTCTGACGAGTATATCTCTCATTTTTTTACGATGGCTCGATGGTTCATCTGGAGTGTTAGTTTTAGTGTAGTAGACAACACGTCTTAGGCAATATCACATCTCAACTTCAATGAAGATGCTACATAGTAGCAATACCTAATGTCACGACTCTATCCACAACGACGCTCTGATTCAATAACGTTGCTTATGTTCGATCATGATGATCAAAATTATTTATATAAAATCATGAGAACCTGAATGGAAAAGAAAAATCATAATAGCATCCGCCCATGATCTAGAGAGGTGATACTCGGAGAGGCACATCTAAAAAATATCCCCTGAATTTCTTTTTGTAATCAGTCACAGATGCGTCGTGCTTCAAGGGGTACGGGGTACCCAGCTCCAGAGACAAGTGGTTGTTGTTCTATATTTTCCACTCGTGAGTCGTGACTCCTCGTCCACTCACTGCTACCTTCGTCCTTTCGCCCCCAAATTCATTCCCAATTCTTCCCCTTCTCGACCGAATTTTCCACTCCTCCGATCCGGCCCGTTCCAGTCCGCTCGCGTCTTCGCCCGATCTTCTCCGCTGCAGTATGCTATAGCCCTTGGAGTTCGCGGCGCTGGTTGTGTGGCACTCGATTCCCGCGGGATCTGCGGGGGCCGCGGCGGCTTGATCGGAGGTATGATCCGTCCTCTCTGCCCTGTCCGGTTGGTCTTGGTCTCCCTCTCTGGTAGATCGATCGGAGGATTTGGTGTGATGTGCGCGACGCGATCGCGCCGATTCGTTCGTTTGTTCGTTTCATCGTGATTGCGTGCGATGACACGAGTGGTTATGCTTTAGACGTAGGCAGGCAGGTACATCGTGCCATTGATCGCGCGTGTGAAGGATTTCTGAGCTTAGTGCGCTTTATTGCTTTTCGTAATTTTTTTTATATGTTGTTGGTGACGAGGAGATATTGTTTTTCTTTCCTTGGTGGTTATGTTAAGCTGAAATCGTTGAGGTTGGGGGTGATTGATTCTTGCTGTTGTAGTTGGCGTTATTGGGGGAATGGCTCCAGTAGCATAAGAGCATGTATAACGCAGGTGCCTAGTTAAAGAAAGCCGGGATAAGGTGCTTTGTCGCATCCTTGCCTGAAGAAGCACCGATGCTCAACAGTTGCTTTTTATTCAACGAGATGCTTGCATTAGAAGGGATTGTTCTTATATAAATGCTTGGCGATGGGGATATAATCTTCCTCTTTAAGCACCCGTGGAAGAGCACCTTGCGTTGTAGATGCCCCAAGGTCTTTGGTTTCGATTCTTCTAGATGACAAGTGGAAATGTGGATGGAATGGTGGGATTGCCATGTTCATTACGTCACTCATTCCTTCCAAGTAGGTTGTTCTTGTGTTCACTGGGTGGATTCTTTGGAATTCAATTGTTTCACCTGCTTGCACTCAGGTGCAGCTCATCTTCAATTATTAGGGCCCAAAGTTACAGTTGAGAACGCGACAAACCGTTTTTTATATCTTTCTGATTTTGTTCGTTTCATTTAGTTGTTAATCACTAATTTGTTCATTATGAGGTATGCATTTGGTAGTCATTTAGGGAATCAATGATTGTTGAAAGAGCATACATGACTTTTGCACGCTAATGTTTGCCCAAGGTTAACAATTAGGTGAGCGTTGCCAGTAAGGTCGTCTGTCATCTACTGAACTTTATCTTGTATGTACATGTGGCACCTATAAAATGGAACAATCCGTACTAGCAGTCAAAGTAGCTCATAACTATGTTAGTAGTAATAGTGTTAAAGTAAGGCTGTAATTTTGGAAAATGGGCTGTGAGTTTTCAAACTTTTTGTGGATGTTGCAGTACTATTGGATTGATTCCGATATATTTTTTCTTTCTTTCTTACTTGGCCTTTTAAGTCATCTAGTGATATGGTTTCTGCAGAAGGCGAGGATGTCAACGCCTGCTAGGAAGAGGCTGATGAGGGATTTCAAACGACTGATGCAGGATCCTCCTGCGGGCATAAGTGGGGCCCCTCAGGACAGCAATATAATGCTCTGGAATGCTGTAATTTTTGGGTAAGATGTCAGACTACATGATTATATATTTTGTACCTATTTTATTTAGATAAATTGTACTTAGTTGTCATTTTCTTGTCTTTTGCCTCGTTTTGCAGTCCTGATGATACTCCCTGGGATGGAGGTAAGTTGATTTAAGGCCTTTAATTTTATTTGAGGTTGTGGATGGGAGAGTAATCACAAGCATGATATGTCGTCGTACATTCTACTTTGTTTTCTTCTGTTTCATTTTCTTAGATGATTCTTTTTACATAGTTACATTTCTACTCCTGATGTCTCAGTTGAACTTCTGGGGCCAATAAGAACTTTACCATGCAAATGCATAATACCCAAACTAAACGTGGCTACACTTCATTTTGCTCTTCTGGTTGTTCTATTAACCTCTTAAAACATCTATTTGGTGCTGTCTATGGTGATTCATATCTTGGCATGTATTCTGCACCATCTGCTTCATCTGCATGTTATTTGTCTTCATGTTGATTTGCAGCCTAGGAGCATGTGGTTCAAACATTATACATTCTACCAGATATCTATAGTTACTTGTAAGGTCAAAATTAAATTGAAACCGTGCATATGTTTTACATCTATTTCAGTGAAGCATATCATTTGAGATTGATTCTGAGGTCACAGTTTGCGGACTAAACTTTTTTGAGACCGCAGCTTGAGAATCATTTTAAATTCTTCCAGATGATAATCTATTCTAATTGATGGAGTAATCAATTCATGTTAAACTCGTTTATCAGTTATGGTATGTTGTTGATATTTTCTTTCTGGTCCTCTTTAGTCATATACAATATTTTCATGCAATTTTGAGCCTTTTGTTTAAAAATGAATCAGTATTGATTTCTCACATGTTACCACTAAACCAAAATCTGCTTACTTTGTCAGGTACGTTCAAGCTGACACTTCAGTTTACTGAAGATTATCCTAATAAGCCACCTACGGTGCGATTTGTTTCTCGGATGTTTCATCCTAACAGTAAGCCTTTTTTTTGCCCTTGTTTAATACTTATTTTGTAGGTTAACTTCACTTTTTTCTGAAGTTCAGGTCCTTCTAGTTAAGTATCGATGCAGCACTCCAAAATTAATAAGCATTGCCAAGGGAACATATCAACTGAGAACTAGCGATAAAATAGGATAATGGGAATTACCAACCTTAGCCGTTTGACTGAATCTAAATGGCTCACATTAAACACCAAAAGCCACTAGCACTTATCTAAGTCCCACAAAGTAATCCAACTTCACAGCTATAACGTCCAACATTCACATTGATCTACACCATCCAAAGTTGATCTAGTGGCTGAGACTTGAGTTTACATTATCCTATTATAAGGTTTCTTCCTACCTGATACACCACATACATGCCGGAATGTTCAATTGTTGTTCTATGTGCTGCAGTGCGGTGGTTACAGAAGCAATTGAATATGTTAGCAAATATACAGCTTCAACTAAGGCTGCGTCTGCCAAACCAGCTTTTGTCTATTTTATTGTTTGGCTAACCAACTTTTTTCTACTTCCATACATACTTTTTCATAGCAGATTATAAATTAAGTTCAGCAACCGCAAACTGAGCCTAATACTTGTTTGATTCGATAAATTTTCTTTTTTCTCTAATGTCGGAGTTAGTGATGATTAGTTTACTTGAATCTAGATGATAGTGAACAACGGTCTTGCAGCCTTTGCAGCATATTTTGAGCATACACGATACATCAGATTGACCATTATTTTGCCTGTTAATATAATTATTTCTCTTGTTGCAAGAACCTTATAATGGCACTATGTTTTCATACTTCCACTCATTTTATTTCCCTAACATATTTTTTTAATTGTGAACAGTTTATGCTGATGGAAGCATATGCCTAGATATCCTACAAAACCAGTGGAGTCCGATATATGATGTAGCTGCTATACTTACATCCATCCAGGTAGATGGCGCCTTATCATTAGTTTAGTCATTTTTTGGTACGGGTATCTTGTGATGTCCCTTTTGTTGCAATCGTGTAACATGGTTATTTGACGGTGCAATTTTTTTTCAAATTTGACGATGCATGATTATTGATGCAGCAATCCTATTTATTTTATTATCTTAGCACCGGTGGTGTGTATCTGACCTGGCATTGGATATTTGCAGTCACTGCTTTGCGATCCAAACCCAAATTCACCTGCCAACTCAGAAGCTGCCCGCCTATTCAGTGAAAACAAGCGGGAATACAACCGTAAAGTACGTGAGATTGTGGAGCAGAGCTGGACTGCGGACTAATGCACTGCATCCAACGACCTAATCACAAACCAGCGTCTTGCGTACTGAACTGATTGTGTAATGTAATTAAACGTTACAACTTGCTTGGTGTTATGCATATCCTCCTTCTAGAGTGGAACTTTTTTAGATTCAGCATTGGAGATTATATCCAGTCTCAATATCATTTACCGTGCTGAGTTTGTTTCAATCAGAATGAGTACAGTATGAACCTGGTATATGTCTATTGTTGGCAGCAAGTGTTAAATTAATTATTTGATATAGGCAGGGTTTTTTGGCACATGGAGAAGCGCACTTATGCATTTAAAAAGACAAAAAGATCATAGATGCACGACAGATTGATGGTCATATTGCATAAATTTATGCATGTGCGTACGTTCTTTCAACAAAATTTCCTTACCCCACAGTAGAGAGCATATTCTCCTTCCAACTGCTCGAACGTAGACTTATCCGATCCAGAAGACGTGGAAAACAGTCACTCTGGTCTGCCCCAGTAAGAGTAAGAACGCCGAGGTATTCGTCGGATAAAGCTTCTGTCACAATGTTAGTTTCCCACGCATCTCAACTCTAACAACAACATCAAAGTTTGGGCTAGAAAAGATACAAGATCTAGATTTAGCATCACTCACCAACTGACCTGCAATAGCTATCAAGAAAATGTCGTAATGCCACAAATTATCCATATCTGCAGTGACCGAATTTGAAGAAAAAATTAGAGGAGACCAATATATCTTTACTATCTCACACAGCTGGATGGATAGGCGTGGACAAAATTCTACAAAAAATTCACGGTTAAAGTTCCAATAGAGGAGACAAAATTGCTATAAAAAATTCACGGCTAAAGTTCCACTTTAGAAAGCGTGAACATCTTACATAATTCAATCGGAGGGTGTAACTTATAATTTGAGGGTTGGAAATCATTCGTGCAGGTTTTCACATATAATTTTTAGTATAACTGTTTACCTGGGAGTAATTTTTTTACATTTTCCAATCGTTGTATTGTTTGGTGTTACTAAATTCTGAATTCCTTCCTTTCTTTTCTTTTAACCATTCCCACTGCTATTCATGAAATTATTCTAATATATACACTTGAATACTTCCATTCTAGAAATTTTACACTTCGACCGAGACATGTATGCAAAAAGTGCATCACCCTCCTTAACTATCTCACTTATTTCTCTTGATGTGTGCTACTCTAGATGTCTCAAGCCGTCCACATCCGTGGCTTGAGGCAACAAAAAGCATTGCACACAACAGAAACAAAGGCATAAGCGTTGCCAGATGCAGAGTTAGAGGCGAAACCAGCCGCCTCCTCCGTTGTCAAATGTGGCGAGACAAATATTGTCATTGTACAATATATCTCTTTCATTTTTCATATTAAGGTGAGACGCTTAATGCTCCGTTAGCAGCATCATTTTTCCGTTAGAGAAGATGTGAAAAGAAGTAGGGTGTCTCCTAGAAGGGGATGAATAGGAGTTTTGAAAACTTTTATGATCTAGACCAATTCTTAATGCGGAACTTAACTAAGAGGATTTTCACAAAATCAAATCCTAAAAGGTTTAGGCTCAAATAAGTGTACCAACACCCTAAGTGTAAGACAAGATATACAATCCTAGAAAGACAAGCAAACAAAGCAGTTTCTACATAAAATAATTACACAAGTAAAGATTGCAAGAAAGTAAAGGAGATAAGGAACACAAATAATGTTTGCTCTGACGTTCGGATATCTACCGATATCCTACATCTTTGTTGAGGAGGCTTGCTCCAACGAACAAGTCGGCTCCGAATCAAGCTCTTCCTTCAAGATCCTTACCTCTAGCAAGAATTGTTCACTATAGATAGCTCATTCCTCCACCCCAGAGATGGTGAGCTCCATAACCACTCACAAGTCCTTGGGTCTCTCCAAAATCTTCTTGAAGAGATCACCAAGCTCAAAGCCACTAAACCATTTAGGAGAGGGTGGCCTCCAAGAGTAAAAAGCTCTTTGATTTCCACTCGAACACAAACGACGCGGAGATCTCAAATCGATGCAACCGATGCAATCGCAAAATGCAACATCATGCACAACTTTCTCTCACACCTCACCAAGAGCAACTCATGCGCTATTAAGAGGAGGAGAGCAACAAGAAGGACTCAACAAATGATTCTCAAAGGCAAGAGTTACCTCCCCAAGCTAGCCAAAGGGGCTATTTGTAGCCCACCCTAAAAAATTAGCTGTTACACAATTTCTGCATAAAAAGTCGGAGGTTCTGGAACCTAACCCGGAGGTTCCAGGATTCAAACCAATTAACAGTTATAAACTTTTTGTGCAAAAGTCGAAGGTTCTAGGATTCAAACCAACGGCTATATTATCAAACAGAGAGGAAATTCGGAGGTTCTAATTTTAAACTGACTTCCAACTAGGATTTTTCAACTTCTAAGCCCGGAGATTATGAGATTGAAGAAACTAAAACCACACTCAAATGTTCTGACTTCAAACTCGGAGCTTCCAGAACCCAATCTCAAATATTCTGACTTAATCTCGGATATTCCAAAATAATCTCAGATATTTTGAAATAAATCTCAGATATTTTAAAATTGCAAAATTTCAACACAGCGAAAAACTGCTTAGAGGACAAACGGTTGATCGAAATTAAGAATTTTCTTCTCCTCAAGCAACGGTGCAACCGAGTCATCAAAAACCAACAAAGGAATAGTTAAATCACACAAGATTCAGACCAAGATCAACAAAGAGAAAGATGCAACTTATGCAAAGGTTTGAGTACTTGACATGTGACTCGTTTAAACTACTTGCCTGACAGCCCCTCTTGAAAGTACGGCTATCTATCCTATAATATGGTCTCCCACCAAACACCCTGAAACCGTGCAAACTAGGAAATCCTAGCCTAGACATACATTTGCTTTGAGCATTCCATTTGAGCCTCAATGAACATGACCATCCATGCTCCAAGCCGAAATCACATTGATCACCGTTACTTGATGAAGTCTTTCATTTCATTCCTCAGCAATCCCTTATGGGAAGCCCTCTCTTGAAGACCATCTTCACAAGCTTGTCCACCATAGCTTGATGGACCATAAGCTCCAAGTATATATCTTCACATAATGCTCGATTTGAACTTGTATGTCGTGATATCATTATCTCTTGGTGCTTATCAACATTGAGACATTGCTTGAGGTTTATCCTCGCATGATGTACACCTCAACCTTCATTTGAAGGTTATCTTTATATGAAGCACCCTCCAAGGATTATGACGACGCTCAATGCACCTTTATGACTATTTCGCCAAGTGGTACCTAGCCCGTAATCATTTTTCTCACACATAGAACATGGGTTAGTTCACAATATGTAATTTACAATCGCTTACCAAATCTACTTGATCACATGATCACAAGTGGCATATCCTTTAGGCTCTGTGTCGAGTGTCTTGAGTTCATCCTCAAATTTTACAATGGTCTTCATCGTGATCAAACGCCATCTTGTCTTGATCCTCACATTTGTTTATGCCTTGAACCCACTCTTCAGTTATCCATCTCCACAGAGATGGAATCTTCACATGAAGTTCATGTGTCTTCACATGACAATTGACTTAATCATGTTCTTCTCAACTTGATGAACATCTCAACTCATCAAACATGGGCATCATGGGTTCATAGGCTCATCTTCTTGATGCAAGCTCACAGAGTGGAACCTAACACATACACACTTTTCAAACTCAAGGAAATTGTCAGTTCACAAACCCGGTTATCATTAATCACAAAAATCATTAAACTCAAGAAATAGAGTTGAAAGCACAGCTGGGCACCACCATCAAGCTGGACGCGATGGCCATAGCCAAATGTAGGGAGGCAAATATTGCCACTGTCGCATGTCCCCCTTTCATTATCATATTAAGGTGAGGCGCTTAGCGCCACCATTTGTTGTCACGGCGATGGTAACCATAGCAGACATTCATCACAGTTGGAGAAGACAGTAGTGCGTGACGGTGGAGCTACAGGCAGAGTTGAGGGTGGGTTGAGAGGGAGTAAGAAGACGATACCTTGTCTTCTTACGGGGAATGAAACATGCAAAGGTACACCGTGATCACCTGAGAGAGGGGTAGCAAGAGACAAACGTTGGCATTTGTCGTGATGCAGTCAGAAAGCACACTCGATGCGCATGTTTTGCGAAACAGAGCATCTCTTTGATACATGTCTCCATACATCCCTTTTTGCCCATAGCAACGCAAAGCTACCCTATTAGTAGATTAAACATTTTAGTGTGGCTATTTTGAGGTTTAATCACTAATTTACCTTAAATAACACCACTAATCAATGAATTTGCACAAATGTTTTTTTTGACCCCAGGAAGGTAGGGGCATGTCTGCCTTTCATGAGAATCAAGGAATTGTTTAAAAGGAGACGTGAAACTGATGGTGTATTTCTATGAACTCAAACCCACCACGATTTTTAGTTTCATATGACAACATACTCGAAAGCCCTTCTACACATAAATAAGGGGATAGGGTCCTTGCCACAAGGACATCTCCGATCCTTAAATCTTAAGTTGACCTTAAGGCATGGCCTACTTCATGTGCTACAGCAAATTAAGACTCTCACGATGCTTAAGGACTAGGTTGGAGCCCAAATGTTAGTTTTCTATTTTTTTTCATGCAACCGCTGAATCCCCTTAGCATGATGCACCGCACTTCACCACAAAAATCTCCATCGTGATCCTCCTACTTCCCGAGCACAAATCCGAGGAGGCTGGCGCTCCTGCACCACCGACGAGGTCCGTGTCAGGAGAGTTGAACCGAATGTGGTACTATACAGATCCCACACATTCCATGGTTAAGTTGATCCAAGTAAGATCAAACCCTAGCTACAACATCATATTCCTTAAAAAGAACTCCACTCCATCTGGTCATATGCTTTCACTACCGGAATCGCCGAGTTTGCCGAGTGTCGAGAAGTTCGCCGAGCGTATTTTATCGAACACTCGGCAAACACTCTCTTTGCCGAGTGTGCCAGAAAAAACACTCGGCAAAAAACTGACACTCGGCATATCAGTGGTTTGCCTAGTGTTACACTCGGCAAACAAAAAACACTCGGCAAAGAATCGGCTTTGCCGAGTGTTTTTCATAAAACACTCGGCAAAAAATTAAAAACCAATAAAATGCATGTGTACATTTGAATTTTCAAGAGCAAACTTTTGAATTTTGAGTTTATTTTTTTGGAGGGAGCTAGAAATATATATAAGTACCAAAATATGAATTTTTCTTGAATTTATAGCCCATTTTTTATATACATGTAGTTCAAAATTGAATATTATCCGGTAAATAGCTAGAAATGCAATTAACGTCTTAAAAGTAGCAAATGGTTCCAGAAAAATGCCAAAATTTGGCGTTAGCAATGTAATGTAATATGTTCCATGTGGAAAAAGTTACGGATGTTTTAGATAAAAAACAATTGAAGGTACTACACACAAGGTACCTTAACTTGGTATTTCAGAAAGTAGAAAATGCAAAAATTTTCTACCTTGAAACTTTTTCTACACTCAACATATTTTGAACTACATTACATCTTCCATGTTAAAATTTGGCATTTTTCAGGGTTCATTTGCTATTTTTAAGTCATTAAGTGCATTTCTAGGCATTTAATTGATATAATTCAAATTTGAACTACAAGTACATGAAAAATTGCACACAAATTGGTTGAAAAATCATATTTGTGTTCTTTAGTATATATTTAGGCCTTATCCAAAAAATGAAAAGAAATTACAAACATCTGGGTGGCAAGACTCGACCACCAACATGGAGCTTATTGGTTTTTAAATTCTAAAAAATGCAAACGAAGTCTGAAAAACATGAAACTTGGCATGGTATCATTATATGACATCAAAAACCTGTGGTAAAAATTTAACAAGGTTTTACAAAAGTTGTCATGTGCGCTGCTTAGAAACCAAACCATCTTCGAGGAAGACTCATGGTTTCGAGAGGGAATGTGTCAGGTTTGAAGGTGAAGTGACAATTTCTTCATCGTTTGACCTTGAAACTTTTTCTACACTCAATATACACCATTAAATCTTCCATGTTAAAATTTGGCATTTTTCAGGGTTCGTTTGCTATTTTTAAGTCATTAAGTGCATTTCTAGGCATTTAATGGGTATAATTCAAATTTGAACTACAAGTACATGAAAAATTGCACATAAATTGGTTGAAAAATCATATTTGTGTTCTTTAGTATATGTTTAGGCCTTATCCAAAAAATGAAAAGAAATTACAAACATCTCGGCGGCAAGACTCTACCACCAACATGGAGCTTATTGGTTTTTAAATTCTAAAAAATGCAAACGAAGTCTGAAAAACATGAGACTTGGTATGGTGTCATGATATGATACGTAGAGGTTGTGGTAAAAATTTGAGAAGGTTTCGCAAAGAAAACAAAACAAAGAAAGAAATAAAAAAAAGAAAAAAAATATGTTTGCCGAGTGTCCTGAAATTTACACTCGGCAAACATTGTTTGCCGAGTGTCCGCGTTAGGACACTCGGCAAAGCAGCCTGGAGAGAGGGTTGCAGGTCATGTCTAAAATTGTCTATACCATCAGCAAGGGTTGTTCGGCGCCTAACAAATCGAGTCCTCAAGCACTTTGGATTGGAGATATTATGATGCACTTGCAATCACTGGAATCGCCCAAGGAGAAAGTTAAACCGAATGTCAGAATGGCTAGTAACACTTTCTACGTGGGGAAAATTTTGGTGCAATTTGAATCCACGAAGGCTCATGAATCTATTCCGATCTGCACCAGGAGCAGCTTATTACGTGGGATTTAAATGGAGTCCACGTACTAGTGTTCACGTACATGTTAATTTCCAAGAGTTCTTAGTAGTACATGGCCTAACCGAGATGTAAAAGGCCGGGCCTTATTTTATTTTTACACGCTGGGATTGGGTGGTGCCGAACCAGCGTGTTAGTCCAACAGAATTAGAGTTAGGACAAACGCCAGACCGGTTGGCGTTTAGCAAGGTTTGCCGAGTGTCCGATTTTTGACACTCGGCAAACGGCTTCGTCTGTTTAGTCTCACATCGCCCAGCGACCGCGCGGTTGGGTGGTTTATATACCCGGCCGCGCGGTGCTGGTTGAATTCCTCTGAAAGCTCAGGGCGCTTACACACGGCGCCATGTCATTCGACCTGTACGTGGGTCCCCCGTGGACATTCCAGCGGACCCGGCCAGCGTGTGCGTGTGTAGTGGTGACGCGTGTGTAGTGGACCCCGTCGGAGACACGCGGCAACAGCGGTAGCCCGCCGGCGGCCATTTTTTTGGTTGATTTTGCCGAGTGTCGACACTCGGCAAAATCACCCTGTTTGCCGAGTGTCGACACTCGGCAAACCGTACTAATAGGCGTTATGGCCGTTTAGTCGATTTTTTGTGCCGAGTGGTCAATCTGACCGTCGGCAAACTATTTGCCGAGTGCCTGAAGGAATACACTCGGCAAACTTTACTTTGCCGGCAGCCTGTACGCCGTGTGCTTTTTGCCGAGTGTTGCACTCGGCAAACCCTTTGCCGAGGGCTTTTCCTGCTTCGCCGTGTGTCTTTTGCACACGGCAAATGCCGAGATTCCGGTAGTGTTTGCGCATATCTGGTTTCACAACCAAATACAATTCTTTCTTTGCCTCTTATTCTTTATGGTATGGAAACACTCAGAAGCAACTAGAACATTGTTAGTGATTAATCTTCTAGGAACAAATACACTTTGCGTCCAGGAAATAGCCTCTAGAAGAATTTGCTTTAGTCTAGCTGCAAGCATATTTTAAATAACTTTGTATACCATGTTACACAAGCTGAGAGACAACCTTCTCCATGAACTTCCTACGAAAGCTTTGTATGACATCTTTCTATGACCGCTGTTGGGTTCCATCATTCAACGCTTGATATGACTGGCAAAGAGTTAATGCAACAACTGTAGCGAATAGATTATAATGTAAGTTATCACAATACAACTCAGTGTATCATTCATGTAGTTCCAATAAACATGCAAACAACAACATTCCACTCCTAAGAGTTAGTTTGTGGTTTCTGAATTGTGAAACCTAGTTAGTTAGAGAAATCTTTGCTAATTATAGTAAGTTTTTGATGTTACAACTCAAAGAAGACACTTTCAACTAAATAGTACATCCAAATGGAAATCAGCTTTTCAAAAGATATCACAATGCCAAACGGAGCTTAATAAACGTGAATAAAGTATAAACTCTCTAAAATAAGTTAAGTTTAATCTGGATATCAAACAAGTGTTTTTGTAATATAACTTAAATTCAGGTTTGCATTTCCTTACCCCGTACTTTTGCAGACCATGATCAAATGACTGTAGTACCTTTACATGAAGACCCGAGCGTTTTAACAAATTCAAAAAGCAGACTTTCAAATGACCGTACTAACTTTGATATACAATGCGGGATCAAGTGTGCACCTGTAAGTTTTTAAAAAATTATATGTCAAACTGTGTATTATACATAAAAAAAAATGCTTAAACTTTGTGTTGATATTTTGAACCCTTCTTTTTGTATCTTTTGTACAACATACTAATTGTCATATTTTTTGTCCAAAATTTATATATTCATATTTCATTCCATAATGTACATCTAGAAAATCTTTAGGTTTTTTCAAAAGGATTTGTGCTTGTGACCTCATCTCAGCATTTTCCTCCTTGATGCTAGTTTAGGCATTAAAAAAATAATATTAGGGTTAGCAAAAGTACCGCACCAATTACCACCTTTTAGCAACCGTACTTTGACAATTGCCCTCTTTGCGGTGGCATTTCAATAGTTAGGCCCTGTTTGGTTGGGCGTTTGGTAGCTTTTTCCCTGAGAAAAGCCAAAGCCCAACCAAAGGGGCAGCTTCTGGCGTAGCTTTTGCAAATGGCCCGGCGGCGCTGGCGTGCAAATTCGGCCACTGCGGGAAGCCGGCCGGGAGCAGCTTCCCGCAGTGGTGAGTGAAGTGAGGTCGCATTTTGCCCTTTTCGTCCGTCGTCCCGATCCCCTTGCTTCTCTCCCCAGCGCGTCATCCCCGCTGCGCCCTCCCGTCCGTCCGCATCGCGTCCTCCCCGCGGCGCCGTCCCCGCCGTCCCCACCGCGTCCAGGCGCCCCCGAGTCCAGGCGCGGCCAGCGCGGACGGAGCCCTCCAGATCCAGCCACTGCGGGCCGCGCCGCCACCGAATCCAACCCGGGCGGCGACCGGGGCAAGCTCCTCCCCGCCTCGTTCCACCGCCGCCGCCCAAGCTCCTCACCGCCCGTCGGAGCTCGTCCCCGGCTGCCTCCTCCTGGATCTGTTGGTCCAGCGCCCTCCTCCACCGCGCCGCCCCTCCAGCGCCCTCCATCACCGCGCTCTCCCCTCCTCCAACACCGCCCCGTACGACGTCCCCGCGCTCCCCTTCCCGACGAACACCAGCCGGCTCCTCTCCGCCCCCGCGCCGCCGGCCCCGCCCGCCACCGCACCAATCTCCTTGGAGGACCGAGGGAAGGAGGGCGAGGAGGCCGAGGCGGCGTGCGACGGGTACGCGCGGTGGAGGAGGAGCGGCGGCCATGGCGGGTTCGGCGCGGATCCGAAGGGCGGCGGCGGACGCCGGAGGCGGAGGCGGCGGCGGTCGCCGGAGGCGGAGACGGCGGCGGTGGAGTTGGGCTGGGCCGCCGGGGTGGCCGATGCCCCCTGCCCCCTTTTTTCTTTTTATTTTTTTTCTATTTGTATTTATATGTCTATATTTGTACTTTTGGTATTTGTACGTATTATGTATTATGTGGATCGAACCTAAGGGTATTTCAGACATTTCTTTCCTATACAGCCGATAGCCACAGCCCAACCAAACACCCACATTTTTTATACAACAGCTAACAGCCACAGCCGCTTTTTCAGCCAGCCAGCCAACAGCTGCTTTTCCAACAGCCACAGCCCAACCAAACAGGGCCTTAGACACCTTTGCAATGCCACTTCGGATCCTAATATGATCCAGGGTTTTACCTTGAAAAACATGCTAATTATGCCGGTTACACAAAAAAGAAGTCCATAAAGCCTTCGTTTGCCCGACGAGATATCGATCCCACCTGTCAGATACGGCTCGCTCTCTGTCCAAACGCATATATTGCCGCGCGCCCCATCCCCAAAGCGAAAAGACATTTTCTCCTCGCCGCGAAGCTCCCAAATCCCGAACCCGAGGAGGCGACGCGCCCGCGAGCGCGAGAGCGAGTCGAGAGGCTTGTAGCGGCAGCGGCGGCGGCAGCCACCGGCGCCGGAGGCATCTGGCAACATGACGGATGGCCACCTCTTCAACAACATCTCCCTCGGCGGCCGCGTCGGCAACGTGAGTCCACCTCCTCCTCCGCCCCCCGTTCGAGCTCGTTTCGCTGTGCTTCGAGTCGGTCGGCTTCGTTGCTTCGTTAGGGGTTTCCGCTAGATCTGTTCTATTCCGTGCTGGCGATTTTGCGAACTGGTCTGGCCCCCGGGATTTGTGTTGGGGTCTTTCGTGTGTGACGCTTGATTTCTCTAGGGTTTACAGGCTAGGGTTTCTTTTGGCCAGCATGAAAACTGATCCAAAGGGTAAATTTGCAATCCACCGTCGCCTGTTGGACTTAGAGACGCATTTTGGCCAGGCAAAACGAATTATTGTAGACCAATACGCATGGGATGGAGCCATTGGGAAATTCCTCAACTAGAAACAGGCTCTAATCCCTAATCCACGGTTTCGAGCATCGATGCATGCAATAGCTCTTGCTATCCTAATATCATCCAATTGCTGCCATCATCCAGGTGCCTTCCATATTGTGTGCATTTTGGCATTCATTTGCACCTATTGTGCCATGGCTGCATCGTGTTGCAAGATCACAGCCCATGGCCTACATAATCACAAGAGTTGAGAATTTTAAAACATGTTTATTCTCAATTTCCGCACCTGTTTTAAGGACTATCCCTCTTATCGTGCTAGAATTATCATTGTCTATCATAACTAGAAGTGATTGAAGCACTCACTGCTTCATTTTTACGAAATAGAAATGTGCATTTGTGTTGATTCATGATTGTTTAATTATCGGAACTAGTGAACACCTAATTCCAGAAAAAAAATCATTGCAAAAAAGGAGTAAAACCAAGTCCAATACAAACCTCACCTTTTCATGATTGTTATTTAATCGTTAACTGTTAATGGCATCACTTGTGATGCTAAAATTATTGTTGTGAACTTCTGATGCTGAAATTATTGTTGTGTTGTTATGGTTTGTGCTCTTGTAGAACCCTGGCCAGTTTAAGCTTTATTCCGGAGGGCTTGCATGGAAGAAGCAAGGTGGAGGAAAGACCATTGAGGTTGATAAAGCTGATATCATTTCCATGACATGGATGAAAGTTCCCAGATCTTATCAGCTTAGTGTCGGGACCAAAGAGGGTATCCGTTACATTTTCAAAGGCTTCCGTGAGCAGGTAATATTTCCCCCATTTTTTCTCTAGCAAAATTAGGTGTGTCTATATCTGTCATGAAGAGATGCTAAAAAGTATGAGACGAATGCAGATGCGTCTGCGATTTGGTTTGTACAATCATAGTGATGCCTACTGCTGGATTTTGGTCTTCATTGGATAAGTGAAACATTATCTTCTTCCATTGTAACTTGAGAAATATTTGTTTCCAATTCTTTGTAGGATGTTAGTAACCTTACTAACTTCGTACAAAAGAACACGGGAATCTCTCCAGAGGAGAAGCAGCTTTCTGTCAGCGGCCATAATTGGGGTGGAATTGAGATTAATGGTTAGATGAGTTCTCTACAGTATGTTCGGTAGTTGGTACTCCGTTGCCTTTTGGTAAAACTTTGTTTGGTTTTGTTTCATTTTCTTGTTGTTCTCATTTCAGGCAATATGCTTAGCTTTAACGTTGGTTCAAAGGAAGCATTTGAAGTCTCTCTAGCAGATGTATCACAAGCTCAGATGCAAGGAAAAACAGATGTTGTTCTAGAGTTCCATGTCGATGATACTACTGGGGCTAATGAGGTCTGTGGTTTGCCTGGTTATGTTTCCTTGCATCCAAATTTACGCATAGTTCTGTAAAATGTTATTTGTCTGGTTGGCTTTTGGTTACTTGCTGGGTGTGTAGAGTTTGATGTAACTTATTTATGTCTATGAATCTCAACATTGGTGTGTATATTTAAAATTACATAAGCTATTTGTTTACTCTCTTTCTAGTGTCTCTTATTAGCTCCTCACCTATGTAACTAAAGATTGTGCTGCCATAGATGTTCTTTCAATCTCAGTTTTAGGCACTTTAAATCTAACTTGCTACATGCTTCCATGGTTAGGCCATATAGCCATTAGATAAACTTTTCAAGTCTTTGATTGTGCTGAATAGCAAATGCACCATTGAAGGCCATCTAGATGATTTTTCAGAAAATAATAGTTGCATTTTTTACACTCTACATTGAACTGTTGGACAGTGTCTATTGCTAATATGTTTCTTAAGATTATCAGTAAAACAGCTGACTGTAACTCCCTTTTCCATCCTTTCAACTGCAGAAAGATTCGCTGATGGATTTAAGTTTTCATGTTCCAACTTCAAATACTCAATTTGTTGGAGATGAGGATCGTCCTTCAGCTCATGTGAGTTTGCTCAATAAGCATGATATAATACAGCATGCATGCATGTGTGGTGCAAATATTGAAATATTCTCTCTTGTTTAGATTTTATGGCAGAAGATCTTGGCTATAGCTGATGTTGGTTCATCAGAAGAGGCTGTTGTTACATTTGATGGAATTGCCATTCTTACTCCAAGGTGGGAAAATCTTGTAACTGTAGACCATTTGCCTTTTTTAAAACAAGGATATGGTATTTAATGGTTATTTATTTTCTGTTTTATTAAATAGCTAACTGCTCCTTTTCAATTCAGAGGTCGATACAGTGTTGAGCTTCATATGTCATTCTTACGGCTCCAAGGACAAGCTAATGATTTCAAAATCCAGTATAGCAGTATTCTCCGCCTCTTTGTTTTGCCAAAGGTTCTATTCCTTCCATATTTTTATTGTGTATGGTGCTTTTTGTTATTGTGCTTATTATTCCAGTCAAGAAGAAGCTAATATTATTCCATGCTTATGCTTTTTCATCTACTCAGTCAAACAATCCTCATACCTTTGTGGTTATTACACTTGATCCGCCAATTCGCAAAGGCCAAACATTATATCCTCACATTGTTATTCAGGTATTGTATTACAAATTCATTTCACATTAACTTTGTTACAGTTCTCCTTCTATAGACATTTAATAACCATTTCCTTTATGAACAGTTTGAGACAGAGGCAGTAGTTGAAAGGGAACTGGCACTAAGTGAGGAGGTTTTGGCTGAAAAGTACAAGGATAGGCTGCAGGGCTCTTACAACGTGATATATTTCTTCACTTTTAAGAAACAAACTTTGCTTGCATTTGTTTAAGTTTTAACATTCTTCGTCTCAAAAAACTGACCCTAGCTCCTGTTGATTTTATTTTCCTCTGTTGGTGACACATGTTCTAGACTCTATTGTTTGTTGGACCTGTAGGGTGTAGCTTCTGCATGTGAAGTCTGAACCTATTGTTTGAAATTGATATTAAAAAAATAACAATTGCTTAGCAACAGTACTGATTCATTCTTCTATATGGTTAATTCTTGTTACTGAGCATGTCGAATTATTGATGTCGCGTCCCATGCCACTTCCTCGGTTTCGTCTCAACTCTTGGTTGAATTTCAGCTCAGATAGAATTGGGAGTTGTTTGTGAGAAGTAGTACTTTGGGTGAATTTAAATTTTTGAATTTTGAGTCAGTGGATGAGGAGGACAACTATTGAGGTTTTGACACGGGCATATAGTTTTTGCTAAAATTTTGAGATGGTCACACGGTAAGGAAGGGGAAAGAAGGTGTATAGACCGCCGCCACCGAGTGAAACCTTTATAGGAGTAAAGATCAGTACACATCTCCATTTTAATTATCAAATGCTCTTAACTGTATGTATTATTGATGATGTACTGCTGAAACACTGGGAACCTCCAATTCACTGATTACCTAACTTGTGGTTCATCAGACTATAGTCCGTGTATATATTTGCAAAGTTGCATGCAATTTCTATTTAATCATAGATGCCACTGATGTGCAATTCTTCTGCAAATATGTTTAGTGATAAACTGCTTGTGGTCAAGTACTGCAATTGAATTAAGCATTCTGTAGTCAGTTCTTATGTTAAGTTCATCTGTCTGTGCATTCAAGGTCCTGATCAAGTGATTGTCCCTTATGTTCATTTGCTACTTGTACCCTTGTTCTTCATATACAGTTGTTCTGGGATCTTGATTTATGTGTATAGAATTCCAGATAAACTAATGAACTCATAAAGTGTTTGATTTATCCATAGGGTCTAATACATGAGGTATTCTCCAAAATCCTTCGTGGCCTGTCTGGTGCTAAAGTGACGAGGCCCAGCACGTTCCGCAGTTGTCAAGATGGATATGCAGTGAAATCATCACTTAAAGCTGAAGATGGATTGCTCTATCCTCTTGAAAAGGGCTTCTTCTTTCTGCCAAAGCCCCCAACACTCATTCTGCATGAGGAGGTCTGATTTTTACATTCCTGGGATAATGGTTAGTTCTTCGTGCGGTTGTCCTGTGCTAAGCTGTTAATTACTGCAGATTGAGTATGTTGAATTTGAGCGTCATGGTGCTGGGGGTGCTAGTATGTCATCTCACTATTTCGATCTCCTGGTCAAGCTGAAAAATGATCAAGAACATCTATTCAGAAATATCCAAAGGAATGAATACCATAACCTCTTCAACTTCGTCAGGTATATGCCCTTTTTATCGATTTAATCATCGGCATACCATTTAATTTGTATGGAGCTCATAAATTCTTGTTTCTTTCTTCTTTCTTATTCAAGTGGTAAGCATTTGAAAATCCTGAATCTTGGAGATGGCCAAGATAGGACTGGTGGTGTTGCAGCTGTTCTTCAGAGCACTGATGATGAGGCTGTTGATCCACATCTGGAGCGAATTAAAAATCAGGCTGGTGATGAAGAAAGTGATGAAGAGGTATTGCCTGCGTGCAATCTTTGCTCTTTTTTTTCAATATTTTCCTGGTCAGAATACCTTCTTCATTTGCATATACATCTTACTGTAATTCTCTTTAACTTCAGGATGAAGATTTTGTGGCGGACAAGGATGACAGCGGCTCCCCTAGTGATGATTCTGAAGAGGGTTCTGATGCTAGCTTAAGTGGAGGAGAAACGGAGGTAACTAAATTTGTTCTTGCAGTCTCCTTAAGAAAACTCCGCCTGAACCAGAATATCAATAGTAAGACAATGTTGTAATGAGCTTCTTGTTTCAGAAATCTTCCAAAAAGGAAGCTAGTAGCTCAAAGCCACCTGCGAAGAGGAAGCCAAAGAGTGGGGATGTGGAAGGTTCAGAGAAAAAAAAGGCAAAGAAGAAGAAAGATCCTAATGCCCCTAAAAGGGCAATACAACCATTCATGTACTTCTCAAAGGCTGAGCGAGCTGTAAGTCACTTGCGCCCATGCATATTTTAAAAATGCTTTTGTGGTGACAAAATTGTACAGTTAGTTGCACACTTATGATTTATCAAGTCTCTGAGTCTTGCATCATTTTATGATGCTTTGTGAATTTAAGAACCAATATGATGCCACTAAAATCAGATTTCGTTTCTTTCATTGTAACACACACTATGGTTGCTTTGATCCCAGCAAGGGTAACATGAATTTGTTAGGTTGTAGAATCTATGTGTTACTCTTTCGTAAAATTTGACCTACTATTGGCAAATTAAGCAAGCAATGGAGGTATGCATCCTTAAACTTTAAGGGGCATTTTTCTAATGCAGAATTTGAAGAACAGCAATCCTGAATTGGCTACCACAGAGATCGCGAAGAAGCTTGGGGAGAGGTGGCAAAAGATGACAGGTAATATTTCTGAGACCCTTGTCTGTGTAACATGCCCCAAGTTAGATGGCAGTGCCGTGCAGTTCATACTGGCCATTTAAGTTTAGAAAAACAAAACAAATGTGGGAGAAGTGGAGAAATTCCGGCCTAATCATCTCGACTTTTCAAATTTGCAGCTGAGGAGAGGCAGCCATACTTCGAGCAGTCTCAAGTGGATAAAAAACGCTACGCAGAGGAGACTGCCGCCTACCGCGGCGCTGGTGCGGCTCCTGTGGATGTGGACTCCGGTGATGGATCGTCAGACTGAAGCTTGCAATTGACTGAAGGAGCGTAATGGTGAGATTATAAATTATAAATAGGCATCCGGTCTATCTTTAGCTGTAGTAACTAGTGAGCGTTTCCGAGTTTACAAAGAACAGTAGATGATGTACGAATCGTGTGGTTAGCTTTTCCGAGGTAATGTTGCTTCATTACGAATGGTCAATGTTGTTGTATGTTTGCTTGTTTATTCGCTCCCTGGGTGTGTGCAATGCAACCGGTTATGGGCTTTGCGCCCCGGAGTTGGTACGTCACTGTGCTGATCGATGGGTACTGCGAGGGTAGTGATGTGAAAGACTGCGATTGATGTTTTGCAGCTGATGGAGATGAACGCGGTCAAACCAGGTGTATGTCCAGATTGTACGTTCAATGAGGTGATCGGTGGATTCTGTTGGAGTGGTAAAGCGCATAGGGCGATGGCCATCTTGATGCTATTTATGACCAAGGTAGAGCGCATGAGGCTGCAGCTTTTCAAAATAAAAATAGAACTCTCTGCTCTCTTGTCAACTGGATGGCGATCGTGCTGAGAATGTGTATCCATGTCTATCACTCCCTCCGTCGCTAAGCTATCTATCACTCCGTTACTACGCGAGCTATACATACCTTAGCCAACTCATCCAGCAGGCCATAAGGGGAAACTAAAGAGAGATGAATTTCTTAGGATCAATGCCATCTACTCCTTGGCATCGATGAATTAGATAGCATTCTTCCTTTCCGGTGATGCGTGCCCTCGCACATGTCCCCTCCCCGTGTGATTGAATGGCATGCTGTGCTCAGGGGTAATCCTGTAACTTGTCCTTTGTTGGGGTTATAATCCTTCTTTTAATATAATATAAAGCATGATTTGTTTTATAAAAAAATAGATGGCGTCGATTGGAAGAGCTATAAGGGCATCTACAATGGTGAGTTAGTTATTGACTCATCCACCTCTCTACGTCATCTAAAATCGATTATCAAATAACTCATACAATGACGTTATCTCTTAAACTGACTCTACACGAAGAGTCCACATTAAATGCAACAGCGTACAAAGGCAATTTGGTTGACTCTAGAAGTTCTATTGTATTTAAGAGTCTTGACTCTTTTTATGGCATTGGGTAGAGAAGGAGGTATATGGTGAGAGAAAGAGCACAGTGGTCGTGAGCGAGAGAAGAATCGGGTGGAAATCGCATACATGTCGCACGATGTTTGTAGATTAAAATGATCTTTCAATCAATGTCTCTATATTTCTATTTCTTTTGTTGTCCTACTTCTTTGTCACTACTTTTTTCTGTTGTGACTTCTCTGCGTCGCGTTCTCTTCTCTTCCATACTTGCCTACTCCCCTGCAAGTTTGGTGAAGTAGGCACCATCTACCCTTTGCCAATGTTCCGATGTCTCTACGCGCCTCTACCTCTCTATAACCCCAACGTCATGGAAGCAACCCCCTCTTGAAGACATTGTGTAAGCGGCACACCACCAGATCTGGCGACGGATGACCAAGAGGAGGCGGCTGAAGGAGGCCATGATGGTTGGCACTCAGATCTGGTGACGAGCGGCCAGGAGAAAGCGACTAAAGGAAGTGGCTAGGAAGAACCGTCATGAATAGTAGAAGCCTATCTAGAGGCGAGGCTCTTTGCATCGCCCATGATTGTGCCAGGGCGTTGCCCGATGCAGAGTTGAAGGTGAAATTGGTGGCCACTGTTGTTGCACCTTCACCAAATGCTGGTTGGTGGGTGTGGGGAAGGGGATATGTTGCTAATGTCATATGCCTTCCTCTCGATTATCCATATTAAGGTGATGCACTTGATGCGTCGTTGGATGCAATGGAAACCATGTGCGCACAGTTTTCTCATACTAACATACAAAAAATTTACGTGTACACTTCAACGACACTCTGTACAATACATATCTCTACTCTCCTACAACAACTCATCTCCACATACTCATAAATCACTTATATGTCTATCACTACCTCACTCACACCTTTAATCATTCATCTTCTCCACTCTACTTCAGCTATTTTCTCACCCTACTCAACATTACAATACACCCCCCTACCTTTCTACCACATCATCCCTCATTACCCACCTACTCTATCTCTCTCACTTTAAACAACAAATTAAAAAATTCATACCTCCCTATCTCTATTCACTTATCCCCCTTACCTACTTCTCTCTTCTCAGTGCTCGCAACCGATGCGCACATGATATCGTACTTGAGCTTAGGTACGTCCTACTCTTATGCTGTAGTGAATTCTGCGCCATTATAACAATCTGTTTCTCGTATTGACGTACTCGTGCAGCGTGCGCAACACCTGGTTTCTGATACTCCATTAATAATCACACCCATCAACACTCGCCACCTGACGCAATTGGAATAACATTGCCTTTGTAATGTGTCTTTACGTATGATATCTTGTTACCACATGTTCTGTGCTCGTGCCTACTCTTGATGTCTGATCATTCCCGTCCCCACCTCGCACCGTACAACCACTCCAACTCTCTTACCGCCGTGACGCTCTGTGTCCATCATGATAAACTATGCCTACGTGCTGTACACTCGACACTCTGGAAAACACCGACAGGATCCTCTGTGCTACTCACTCCTGTGCCCCCTCACCCCACGGAGGTGTTTGGTTTTTTCAACCCTTCAACCAACTCTCATGATCGTGTTGCGTGGCAGTCCCCCCCCCCCCCCCCCCCCGCACCCTCCTTCCCCCTGTGACCCCCGCTCCTCCCTATCCGACACACCATTCCCCCCTGAGGAGATGCTGTGAGAGGGGATATTTGGTCGCCACCGCAACTGTGTGCTCAGGAGACTTGGACGCGGCGTTCCCCTGAACGCGCCAACGAGGTACGCCTGTGATCTCCCTGCCTATATTAGCTAAGAAATTGTTCTGATTCAGCTTGGATATTGTGTATTTTTGCCGTTAGTTTGACACACAGGCTTCTCTATCAGAGCCCACAATTCAAAATTACAAGCATAGGGAGTACGTGATGTGATAAGGAACTTCAAAATTACAAGCATAGGAAGTATGATGCGATTAGGGTACTTAACTTAATGCTATGTCCGTGTCCATTAGTTCAATACACTTGCTTCGCTGTTGAAGCCCCATTTCAAACATAGAAACATGGGATGCATCTGCGACGATTAATGTATTCGATCTCATGATACGGCCATGTCAGTTGGTGTGTATGCTATGGATTCTGTAGTTGTAATGGTCCAGTGGTAATAATGTGTGATAGTAATTCATTGAAGTGTCTTTTTGATGGGATAGTAATTCATTGAAGTGTCTTTTTGATGGGAAACATTACGAATAACTTATTGAAATCCAGAGCACTTTTAGTGACAAATCTGGTAAACCCTAAGGCCGAGGGACACATTTTGCTGTGCTGGATTGTTCCTGTTATTCTGGTGTAAGTTCTTTGGTAACGCGGCCTTTATGTTCCTTTCTCCCATTTTTTTCCTTTGCGCCGTAAATTCCTTGTCTTGAAAACTGTGAGAGAAAAAAAAACTTCATTCGAACACTTAAAGAGCTCGATGTGAAAAGCTCTTATGAATTTTGGATTTGACTTCCTCTTTTTATTGATTCAATGAAGATTATATCTTGTGCAATGCTTTCTGAAAGGAAGGATTAACTTGTAGCATGTTGCTTTGTATTAAAATTGAGGTGCATTCAAAAATATATGTTTGAACATTTGACGGGAGAAATATCCCAAGGTAAATTCGACTTATACTAACATTTTAACGGTTAATCTTTGTTCATCTAGACTTAATGTCTGAAAGTGTTACTTTAAATAATAGTTCAGTTGTTCCTGTAATTATGTATTACGTAATATCGCGATGTGATACATCAGGGTTGGCATCTGGACATTTAGAATGAAAAACTGTTGAGTATTTTTGGAAGTGCATAATAGCTGTCACAATATTATTGTAAGCCACAAGTGTGGCAGTGGCTGCATGGAGCAATTGCAATATTACATGCAATTTCAGTGTACTGCATGTGGCATTTAAACTGTTCTGATACATTCAACTACAAACACAGTCCTTTTTTTTTCCAATCAGTATTTCTTGTCATTGTTAAGTACGTAATTTGCTTATCTTTATAAGCATGTTATTCAATTTGTCATGGGAAACTTACGGTCTGCCCCTTTTAGGTGCGCCGTCTGGCTATGGAGGTACGACAGCTTGGTTCTTCACGTTCCATAACTGTTCTCAATGGAGGTTCTGGACAAACAGGTTCGTCTAGCTTGCTTGGAACTTTTTTTTTCTAAAAAATGTCAACCTGATAAATTGTCAAATATTATGTTTTCGACTGGGGATTGCTGGCTATCAGTGTTTGCAATACATTAGCCTATGTAAACATCCTAGTCTTGTCATTTGTTACTTCATTCATGGATTATAATCTCCGGTTGTTTCTTTCATCCTAATTCATTTCTTTCTATATATAAATATATTCTAGTCTTTGGACATGATTGTTTCATAGGACTTTGCTCCATTTTTTATTACTTTGTTTCCTTCTAGATAAGATGGAATTATCATAGCTAGTGAATTCAGCTTATGTTATTCTTGTATAGATTATTCCAGCAAAATTGGCTAACTAAAATTGCCTAGCTATTGTGTGTCCTGTGTGGTCAAACAAACTTTTACTGTCCGTGATGCTCATGGTGACAATGTTCTTAATCTTTTTGCAGGAGTATCAGGTCTGATAATACCTGCAGCAACTGTTGGGGCACTGGGTTATGGTTATATGTGGTGGAAAGTATGTTTCCTTCCGTCACGACTTCTATGTTCCTGTGATGCTCGCAATATCTTTAGCTGCCAAAATTGTAGGACCTATCTGCTTTCCCTGTTATGTCTACTATCATCATTTCTCAGGAACTCAATCTAGACTCGATCTAATTTAGCTGTGGTTCCTTGAGCTGCATCTTTTCTTCTCAAAACTATTTTAATATCCTCCGACGTTCAGAAGTACACCTATTTTTCTTGAAGAACAACTCATTTTTAAGTGTTGTCCTTCTCCAGGGCATGTCCTTCGGGGACCTAATGTATGTCACCAAGCAAAACATGGCAAACGTTGTTTCAAGTATGACTAAACATCTGGAGCAAGTTCAGACCTCTCTTGCTGTAAGTATTAATGGTGCTCCTAGTTCCTCATCACAAAAACATAGCCTTTATATTCTTTTAGGAATATGGAGTTAAATTTTGTTAGGTATTAAATGCCTGCTACTATGTCATTTTCTAATAGTACTACACTATTAGGATGTTCAGTTTGTAGTTTCTATTGTTTTCAAAATTAGTACTAATACTTTCATGATAAATAAATTCCCGTGCATAAATTTAGTGAACGGCTAACTGATTAGGACACTGTTGATTATGTTGTCTTGTTGCCTACAGACAGGGTAGCTATTGACAGCAACAACCTCTCTTTACTTTAACTAACTATTTGTTGGGTACAGAAAGGAGAGTTGTTTGACTGGGCTGCAATCCTATTTTCTTAACTGTTTGCACCAGCAATCTGAATGTTGCTTGATGCTTAAACTGATATTGGTTTGAGACTGTAGAAGATGTGCTGAGAATTTTCTTGCAAAGTGTTGGTTGTGTATTTGTGCCACTTGGTTTGATTGTCATATTTGATATATTTGTGTAGTTTCTTGTACAACATATGAGATTCTCAAAAACCAGTTTCGTGATTGTGCAGGCTGCTAAAAAGCATTTGACACAGCGCATTGAAAAGTTGGATGATAAATTGGATCAGCAAAAGGCGCTTTCTGGTCAAATAAAAGATGATGTACTTTCTACTTAACACCTTCATATGAATCTGCATACCTACATTTCTTGAAAGTGCATTCGAATTCAATAGTTAAAAGTCTGAAGTAGCATATGCGATGTGTCTAGGTGCAATAACTGACCATCTGTATAATCTTTTAAGAGGCAGAATTTTATCTATATTGATCCTGTTATACTGAATTAGACTATTTAGCACTTAAAAATGCATGGAGAGTGCATCGGTGGTGCATATGGTTTTCAGATATATACTATTCTATTCAGGTTACTGGTGCACGGCTGAAGCTTGAGAATATTGGTTCAGAAATCAAGAACATTAAGGAATTGGTCTGGGGTCTGGTAAGTGTATTTCTCCTTTACTGGTCAATGATATGATTATTGTTTTTAAGTTGTTTACATTAATCCTGTAATGCTTCTGCAGGATGAGAAAATGGACTCAATGGAAGCCAAACAGGTGGGTATTCACCTTAGAAATGTTTCTCTTGTTATTTCAGTCCGTTTAGTTTGCACTGTTTACTCTTAACAAAAGACTAAGTGAGGAATAATGCGTTTAAAGGCAGAAAGATCGGCACTCCTATTTTATACTGACGAGTGGTTCTGTGAGAAATACTTTATCACTTGAGTTGCACATAACCCTGAGTTACTGCACGAAGTGCTCATATCCCAGTCTTCATGTGTAGATATCAGCTAGGTTGAAGTTTCCGGGGAAGTCCTGAAAAAGCTCTTGAGATTTTATATGCATGGTGTAGATTGTCAAATTTGCACAATGACCGGAATGACATGCCCGCCCTGATCCCTTTCCTGTTCCAAGTGTTATTATCTTAAATTCTTAATAATAAAAATAGCACTTGCACCCGACTGTATTCATACTTTTGAAGGTTGAAGTTACCTATATTTATTTAATACGGTGAGCTCCTTGCACTTCAATTTTTTCTTATGGTGACTGATGGTTTTCTGTCAACAGAATTTTTCATGTGCCGGTGTGATGTACCTCTGCCAATTCATAGAGCAAAGTGGTGGGAAGCTTCCAGAACGCCTGGTATGAGCCTGAAGCATGTTTTAGAATTCTTGCTTCTGACATGAACTATCTGTAGTTCCTCTTCATTTTCTGATCTCTACACATGCATGTCTTGCACTCGTATACCGTGCCTTTGGTCGTGATTCATGAATTGCATCTGTTCATATTTCAAGGCAAAATTTGCAAATTTGTAGAATTCACTTGCCATTTTTTGTTTTAAGTTTGTATTCTAAGATAATTTACCGGTTACTCAAGAAAGGGAAAAGATATTTAGTGGGTGCTTATACTTGCAGTGTACTGTCTGCAGTTAAAGTAGTATTTCTGTTACTGATATTAGACGCATTGTAGGCTTCTACAATTGTTTGTCCATTTCATTTAACATTCTCCGTTGATGTGCTACAGGAAGGCTTGAAACCATCTGCGAAGCGTTTTGCAAACCCAAATGTCCTACAGGTTAGTCATAATGTTTTAGACATGGCAGTAGCCTGATGTTTTATCTGCAATCCTGCCTTCTCCTTGATATAAAGAAGTGCTTGAGCTTAATATATTGGAGTGGTCATGAAATTAGTGTGTTGTCAATCTCTTGGAGAAGTGTCCAGCTTTTCTTTGCCCTAAACAAAGTTAGCAACAAAGACCATACATTTCAAAAAAGCAACAACGACCACAAATGTCATTGATAAGCTGAATTTCAGTTTGGCTTAGGGTTCCTGGTACCTGGTGCTATGGGCTGTGTTTAAAGTTGCTTGCGAACTGCTACAATGAATATTTACTCCATTACTTTTCAGGGGTTGCATTTAGCCATAGAATCAGGGGATTATGACGCCTTCCGCAGTGATAAGATTAACAGGTTTGAGGACTGAGCCTCCTTATGCTGCGCACACATGATCTGTTTCAGTCTCAACATACTGAAGGAATGATGAAATAAACTCTTTTGCAGGTCCACCTCGGTCAAGTCTGTCAGCTAATTTTCCTCAGGGAGATATCAAGGGCGAGACATCTATCCAGATTCCTTGCTCCATGGAGCGTTGTAAAGGGAAATTCTTACTAGTTAACATGTAAAGAGTTCCAGCCTTTTTGTTATTTGCTTGCAGGAAGTGCCGTTAAATTTGAAAACGTATGCGATACTAGTAGCTAGGGAATTTCAGACCAGAGGCTATTCTGGCATCACTTGTGCCTTGGATTTTTAGGCAACACTTAACCGTAAATAAATGGACTACACTTCCGTTTGCTTTGACATTAACTACTTTTATTTGTGGATTGTTCCGCAAGATGTTGAAATATGTGAATAAATGACGCTCTCAACTTGCATCGGAAAGCATTGGTTCTGAACGTGCAGATAGCGACCGCTATTGGCACATTGTTTGATGTGGTCATGCTACGTTTTTTAGCGGTGTTTGGTTGGGTTTTTCAACAGCTTTTCAGTGAAAAAAGCTGTAGTTCAACCAAACGGTCAACTTTTCAATAGCTTTTGCTAATGGTAGCTGTGGGTTTTACAGTGCAAATTTAGTTGTTTGGAAAAGTTGTCTTTTGTTAGTTTTTTTTGCTGAAACTTCAGTGCTCATTTTCTTAAATGCTGTAGATGGTTTGGATCAATTAAAAGCCATATGTTTATTTTTCCACAGTTACAACAATTTTTCTAGATAGCTAGCCAACGGTAGCTTTGTCTACATCCACAGTCTAACCAAATAGGCCCTAAGTTATGTGTGAGTGTAGACGGTGTTCTCCCCAACCTAGATTGCCGAAATTTAGCTAGGCCTTTCCATTGCTAACCCAACCTTGCCCATTAAAATTTATAGCACAGGCCGAGCCCGAAGCTCGCCAGAGTAAAAGAGTGTTAGGATCAATTTATGTTGAGATAAATAATCTAAAATTTTTGCTAAAAATATAATTTAAAAATCATATTTTATTCGCAATAACTAAAAACTATTTGTAGAGCGGGCAGATAAAAGTAGAGCAACAATAAACAATCTAGAAAAGTGATTTATTTCTAGGATTTTTTAACTGACTAGCAAATGTGCCCGTGCGTTGCAACGGGAGAAAGGCCATAGCCGGCGAGGGAGCCGAGGCGCTCCGCGGGGGCGGCCGCGCCGGCGGTCGGGGCGGAACCAGCCCGCGCGGTGATGGTGGCGTGGTCGCTGTGGTCGCGGGGAGAGCGGAGGAGGCCGACGCGGGGCGTGCCAAGTACCTGTTCCTCCACACGTGCGCACGCACAAGGGCGCCGTCGACGAGTGCTACAACTGCGTGTAGTCGACGCCGCGGGGGCGGCGGCGGCGGCGGCCGAGACGGAGAGGCAGACGCCCTGGCCGCGGGCGCGGAGCGGGAGGCGGAGCGCGGACGGGGCGAGGGCGCGGCGGTTGGAGGAGGCGGGGAGGAGGAGGCGGTGTTGGGTGGTGGCGGTGGTCGGGGACGGGCTCCTGCGGCGGGGGCGGACGGGGACGTGGTCGACGCCGCGAGGGCGGCGGCGGCGGCCGAGATGGAGAGGTGGTCGGGGACGGGCTCCTGCGGCGGGGGCGGACGGGGACGCGGTCGACGCCGCGGGGGCGGCGGCGGCGGCCGAGACGGAGAGGCGGACGCCGTGGCCGCGGGCGCGGAGCAGGAGGTGGAGCGCGGACGGGGCGAGGGCGCAGCGGTTGGAGGAGGCGGGGAGGAGAAGGCGGTGGTCGGGGACGACGTTTGGGGTTTTGGGGTAGGACGGACGGGAGCGACGGACGAAGAAATCGTCTGTCCTTTAATATTAGGTAGAGAATAATCCTTTTTTATTTTTTAAATTAACCTGGTAAAAAAAATCAATTAAAACCCTTTGGGGGCGCTGCAGACCCTATCTAGGTGGTGGCCCCGCTGTGATGGACAGGTGATGTGGCCAGCGGCTGCGACGCCTACCTGTTCGGCCTATTTTTCCTTCAAGTCTCGAGCCTCTCTGTTCTGTCGCCCCCCACGCGCCGCCGCGTCTGCCGCCGCGTCTGCCACCAGCTGCCTCTACCACGCGGCTCCTGCCTCCACCGTGTCGCCCACTACGTCGCCTCACCCGCCGCCCTACCACTCTGCCTAGGGCGCCTCCGGGTGGGCCGGCCACCCAACCACCCCGGATTCGTCTGAACCACGCGACACAAAGTAATTTTTTGGCAAATTTTAATATGACGGAAATTGGGATGAAACTGCATGAAAATTAGATTAGATACAAATATGTATAATTCTTGATTAAATTGTGTGTCAATGCGTGATGAGAATTGCATGTCATATTAAAAATGATTGGGATTATTAGTTAGACGTCGAAACCCTTGTGACATGAATTTTGTTTGTCAATTTGCGATGAAGATCTATCTGTTTAGACCATTACACTTGATTGAGTTTATGTGTTAGTGAGATATTGAAACCCTAACATGCAACGAAATAACTCCATGTATACATTATATTTGTATTGGTTGATACAATATTTAATGATGGAGGGACACTATAAGTACATCATTATTACAATTTAGATGTATTAGTTATTAAATTTGATATTGATGAATTGCATATGTTTTGTTAAAATGTAGATGGATAGAATTGTTCGGGTCTATAATTGCTCTGAAATATGCGAGAGGGGCGGTACCAACATTGATTTGGAGTCCACAACAGCAAGGTAGTTATTTTTCAGGGGCACCAACACTTAGTGAACTAGTAGCAAGGATCCAGCATGAATTTGGATTATTTGGAAGTTGTATTGAAATAGAGGGACGATATAATACTGAGTTCGGTATGAAGAGGTACTCTTTGATGATGCCCATTCGATCACTCATTGATTGGGACACTTACAGGGAAATTGTGAATGGTTCAGATGTTAGGTCACTCGAGGTTTGCATATGGAGAGGGCAACATTGTTCTGACGGGTCTATGAACGCTGTTGAGGGAAGTCCAGATGAGTTCACAACATTTCTAGATGTGGGAATGCAAGCTAATCACGAGCTCCCTTTTGTTGTGAACGTTTCGCAACCACCTTTTGAAGAAGTTTCTCAACCACCCGCACATGAAGATTTAACATCATAAGATGGAATAGTCGATGTGATTGCATATCAATTGTAGGGACTGTCGACACATCGTACTTACATGGCACCACCTTTCAGTGCCGGGGTTTCAGTAGCCGTTCAACATGCCCAAGAATTAAGTGGCCCATCATCATGGTAATTTTGAGGAAGCAGTCATGAACAACTCCAATGACGGTGAAACTAGCTTGAATGACACTGATGGCTGCACAAGTGACTCCAATGAGGATCGGAGCTCTAGCGAGGATGAAATGTCCGAACCTTGTTTCACTCCTCAACAAGCTAGAGTGGTAACCGAGGTAATAGGCGAAGAGCCCACTCACCATGCTTTTGACAATGTTTGTAATGTCGGCAGTGCCATATGTAACAATGGCCTGTTGAAAAATTCCGTGATCATGGAACATATTAGATGGAACATATTAGGAGAGACGAGGAATGCAATTCAGCACTTTTGGTGAGTTGAAGGACTTCATTGCCGATTACTTTGTGAGGCACCATAGGCCATACATCGTTTATCACTCTGACATTAATAAGAGGTACACGGTACATTGCTAGCGAGGATCTGCATGGAAGGTGTGGGCATGGTTGTCTCGCATAACCTGTGGAAAATCACACGCGTGAGTGCGCCACACACATGTGGTATGTCACAACCGTCAGAGCTACATATACATGTCACAACGAAGTACATTGCTATTCACATAACTGTCATGGTTTGTGTTGGCCCTAATGTTTTAGTAGTTTCTCTAATCGAGATGATATTTGCCACCATTTGTTATCGGGTGAAGTATGCGAAGGCATGGAAAGCGAAGCAGTTGGCCATGGAAATATTACGGGGTGACTAGAAGGAGGCTTATGCTCGGCTTCCAAGAATATTGACCGGTATGTAAGCTACAAATCCGGGAATACAGTTCTATCTGTTCCACAATAACCGCACAGTCGTTGACGATGGTGTTGTGAAACATGTTATGCAACACATGTATTGACACTTTCCACAATGTAAGGTAGCCTTTTAGCACTGCTAACCGCCGTCGTGACAGTGGACACAACTTTTTTAACCAGCAAGTACTATGGTTGCTTGATGATTGCCATAGGTGTTGACGTAGAAGATCAGTTGATCCCACTCGCGTTTGCAATCACGGAGGGTGAGAACAATGACAACTGTGAGTAGTTCCTATGCATTGTTCGCACGAGGCTTGCTGACCCATCCCGTGAGTTATGCATTATATCATATCGACATCAAGGCATTCTATACATGCTAACCTTTTATTTGTACATTGACAATTGCAGGATGGCTCCACACCCGCACTACCCCCTTCTTGACCTACACTACGACAAGGATCACCGTGCACGCCGACTCACCAAGTTGAAAGAGGTACGAAACTAAAATTTTGCATGCATCTCTATATTTATGATGTCGCTTTACTTATTTCTCATAATTATGCATGTCTTCTTTGGCTACAGGCATTGCCACCTTTACGACCCTGGGAGCACATGCCTCTACGCTGGGATGACCATTACAGATAGTACGTTTGGGCTAACTGGGTTCCTTCCCTAGCCCGGTTGCTCAACAAGGGCCGGGTCCAGATGTTTGTGATGTTTCAAATATGTGTCATGAACTTGCAATTCAATAACTAGATGTCCTATGCTTATTTTATGAAAAACTCGCTCGCCCCTCATTTGTTTCCACCTAGTTGAGTATGACATGCCTCACAGGGTGCAACGCTAGTTTGGGAGGATGGAAGACTTCCCTCCTGTGGAGTCTAGCACGTCAATAGGGTTGCACAAGTAAGTTTGTAATTTCTATTTACTGTGAGTTAAGTTGACTTGTTAGTTACATACCTAACTTGCCCTACAGGTTTGACAAAAGGAATCGGTACAACGACAACAACTGAGCGCATAGACACCGAGTCTACCTAGAGGAGTGGGTCGAGCGTCAGCGCCGTTTGCATATTGTGCACCCGTGCACGACCCGTCGCACTACGCAGAATATCTGCGTTGGCTTTATGAGGTTTCTAGGGTCAAGCTTAACCTGCCTTCCACAAGGTAGAGATCGACGAGGAGGTCAACGTAGCTGATTTTGGAGACAAGTTCAACGACTTCAACATGACTGGGTCACAGCTCAAGAGGGCGCCTCCTTCTGATTATGTGGTACGCAACCAGCTTTTCGGTTTGAACACATGGAAAATTTTCCTTTCTATTCATTGCTATCTTCTACATATATGGCATATTAGGGAACCCAGTTGGCCCGTATGGTTGCATAGGCTAGGGAAGTACTGTCTGTACCGCAAGGGTCCGAGCGGGAGGTGGCGCGTCTACGACAATTTATAAGGGTAATTTCATCTCCGACTTTAAATTTCTTGATGATTTATTTATCGATGCCCGTTCATTCTTCACTTAGTTCCAAATTTTGCGGGGCATTGGACAGAAATGCAGTGCTTTGGCGGCAAAGCGAAACTGTCGCGTCACCGAGGATGTGGTCCACCGTGGGCCATCTGGTAGTGCCACCTCACAGTGTGCTCCTAGTACCGCCTTGATGGCGGGCGGCAGTTCTACACGAACACCAGAATTGACGGGCTATAACATCATACTGAACCAAAATAATTTCAGCTATAACATCATACTGACCCTTTCAACTTAGCATCGCCCAGGGGTGCCTCTTCCTAACCTGTCCGCACAGGCTGCCAACTGAACAGAAAATTGGGAACAAAAAATGCTCAGCTCTACCAAAGAGACACGTCAAAAGAGATAGAGATAGAGAGAAAACATCAATGTCTGGAGTCAAGTGAAAGTTTACTGGAATACAAAACATTTATTTGATATTGCTGTTCCACTATGGCTTCCATGTTTGCCTGCAGAATATCAGTGACTGTCGATTCAATCTATTCAATTGAAACAACCACCCCTGCAGGAAAAAGAAATTGTGCAGGCTAGTGAAAAGAACTGTGAATTGAAATGGACAAAAGCAGATACGAACTTAGATTCTGTCCATTTCTCAGGCAATCATCAAATGTCTAAACTAGGATGCCATAGACTTGTCACCATAGCAGCTATACAGTAGTCAAGTATGGTGTCAATTCTCAGCTCTGTCAAAGCTTGTGGTACTACATCTTCAAAGCTATAAATGAAGAAAAATACAGGTGGAACTCGATGCAAGAAAACATACCTACACCACAAGCCTGTTCAAACTTCGGTATATCCAACGAATCAGGACCCAAGGTAGAAACAAACGACAGAGCGGCATCTAATTGCGCATTTGTTGGATACTTCGTCGCGACCTGTTCCATTGCACAATCAACCCAACCTCTCAAGTCACTCAGAAATCACCATCAAAGTTATATCACTATTCAGTATCAATAACGAAGGATGCTCAGTGTAAATGAGATTCTCCACAGATTTGTCACACCCAGTAACACCAGCCTGCGGCATAAGCAACAGTGAACAGAGAACTCCATGGGAAGGTGCGAATTTAGCGCTCGTCGGCTCAAACCGAAGCGGGAGGAAGCGATCCGAGGCGAGCAGAGGGTACCTCTGCGATGACGGCGGCGAGGTTCGCGGTGACCTTGCGGTTGGCGAGGGCGTTCTCCGCCATGCGCTGGTCGAGCCCGATCGCAAGGAAGGATTCCAGCTGCGGCGTCGGCGGCGGCGGCGCCTTGCCTCGGTCGTCGCCGGTCACCATCTCCGCCGGCTACGGGCGCAGCTCCGGCGAGAGCGCTGAACGCGTGAGGAGGTCCCGGCAGGCTAGACGACGTGGGGCCCGCTGTCAGTATAAAGCCCACTGGAAAATGGATCAGGTATCCGTATTCAGGCCACCTGCAGTCCGCAAGCTATGTGGGCCGTCGGATTGGAAAATGGACGGCGACGGATCGACCCTCCAGTGAAACTGAAAAAGGACATGCACATTCTTGTTTATGCGCGTTTTGGGGGCTGAAATGGTATGCAGCGAGCATCTACGGTGATATACCAGTTGAACCTAAAACTCCACTAATTGTGGTAGAAATTTGAAAGAAAAAAACTGGTTGAAGCACCAACGGCAACACACAAACAAAATCCAACAAGTTTGAGAGTTCTTTAACTCATCAAACATGTCTCGAAAATTTGAAGCCAAATTCAACACACTCCGGGAAGCTGAAGAAAGTGATCACACTCGGATCAAATAACTGAAACTTTTTTTGCGGAAGGAAAATAAGTGAATCTGAACAAAGACATGCCACACATAACATTCGATCATTTTTCAGTTGACATCTGTAACCTCGAGACATCAGCTGTAACATAAGCCTTTAACAGCTTACCAACTTAGGATGTTAATGAAACGTCAGCTTATCAAACTGTCCACAAATTACTGACACAACATCACTGAAACGTTAGCTAAGCCGTTACATAAACTAACTAACTAATATTTACCTATCATCTGAACACAGGAGGTGCAGCAAACGGAGAACGTAAGTGAGCAGCAGAAACAAGACAATATGAATTCATCAGCAGAGACCGTGGGCTGACTTATGATGCAGCAAAGGGAAGAATCAATGGCCCGGATTAAGCAATCAAGCTATAACGCTCCAGGTTCCCCTCCAGCCAAGAACTTGTGGGCCCACGCCTCGAGGTACTCCTTACCCATACTCATGAAAAAATTTCGATGCACTTCAAACTCTGGCTTACAAAGATAAATTCCAACTGATAGTCTATCAGCAGGTGTCAATGGAATTTCCTTTAGCATGTTCCACAGAGGAGCATTCGGATCTGATGATGTTGGTGCTATCCGTATTGGTTTTGGAAGACTGTTGCAGGTTCCTACTAAGTTACTGTTCAAGGCATCCGTTTTCCTGCCATCATGTGGCGCAGGGCCCTGCAGCTTTAGATTTGGTTTTGCTTTGCTGACTATCTTGCACTTCTTCAAGCTAGGCTTGAGAGCAGCCATTGTGCTCTCAGCAAAGGATCCAGATGGCTCGGCAGATGGTGCACTTGTGCCTGACATCACTTCGCAAGGCACCGTGCCAGCGCCGCTACATACTGCAACCTCATGACAGCCATCTTCACCCTCCAAAACAACTTTGTCCAAGCCTGCCCCGTTTGTGTCCCTTGTGTCTGCATAAGTGACCACCATGTTCAATGGGTCCTGGGTTTCCAACTGATCATCATTTAAGTCAGCATCTGTAGATGGGTCTGTCATAGAGGCACCATCGACAGGGCAATCGCTGAAGAGAGCTTGCAAATGATCGAAGAACGGAATGGGTTTAGCGAGAATAGCACGTTCTGCTATCTATGCAACAAAACTATCCATTAGTGCACTGGGAAAACAATGAAATATTATTGTCCTTTCTAGCGATGCATACTTACAGGTAGAGCAGCCATAGTTGAAGAAGGTAGTATTAACATTTTGTGTTTCTTGTCGAACCTGCTTCCATTCTCATTCATATGACGTGCCACAATATTCCAAACCTCCTTGAAACGCCTTAAGTGGCGATGGACCTGATCAACAGTGTAAGCTGACTTGAATCTAGCATTTAGTGCAGCTTGGCAATAATGGTGGTGCATCTTCTTGAATTTGGTCTTAGGTGGCATAACCTTCTTCTTCTCAAGGTACCAATCAAGCAGAAACTTTGACATTACTGTAGGCCAGTTTGTGGCTCTTGCCCTTTTGGTTTTAAAGTTGTTCTGGTCTTCACCTAGGTCCATGATGTGATCTGCAGGAAGTAGGTACAGCGACAGGAATTAAGAAGATTCCACTGTAATGTTGAAGTAAGGTCGTTGATAGGAGGTAAATCATACTTATGATTGTGTCTACAATAGTGGAAACTAGAAATGATAATTGAAGTGCAACATAACTACAGAAGTAACAGTAGTGGCAACAAGTGGTGCAAGCATCAATAAATAATTGCACTCAGCATTGTTAAATAGTACTAGGGCACAAGAAAAAAATCAATGTTCTCTCCAAATCCACGGGGCAGAGCGCATTATACTACCCATTGGCAGCTCAACTCTGCTAGGTCTGTAACTACACTTATCAATCCAGGAAGTTCTTATACTAACTTTGGTTGCTCCAAATCCATGAGGGAGATCAATGTACCCATTGGTAGTTTACTTCTGGCTGATCTATAACTACAGTAATTAATCTAGGCACTTCTCATACCAACTTTTGTCATCATACAAGGTGATGTCTACACTGTTAATAGTTATCTTACTGCACACAACAGAACATGACTTCACAAACTTACTTGGGTCCTATGTGGGACAAAAAGGTCTGTGGGTAAGAAATCTAAAACAATCGTTCAGAGTTCGCTCACTTCATTGTCATGCAAAGATAATATCATTGGTGGTGATTGGACAATTCTTGGTGGTGCAGCAGGATGCCTCCCACCCTCATATTACACTAATGTTATTCAACCTCTATATGGTGGTAGTATACTAGGCCCAACTGTATACCTTGTATAAGTTAAGTAGTACATACCTACATCAGGTAAAATTAATCCTGTGTAATCACGTTGTGAACACTATTACATATCTCATTCTCACGCAGTCATGGTATCAAGATTCTCATTCCATACCAACAGAACTCTGAAATCCATTTTGTTCAACTAAGGCTACCCTTGGTCCTTCTGTTCCTGCCTATGTTAAGGACCATAAATGATGGTTGACGCAGCAGTAACTATAGGATCACATGTAGGAACACATTGAGGAGATGTAAACCATCCCTCACTGAACATCAATCTAATTTTATTCATGTTTCAAAACTCAAAATAAATCCAATGCAGCAATGTATTACTTCCAATCAACTACCAACAAAACTCCATCCGGAACAACCTTGGTTGCATATGTTTTACCACATCTAGTTGCAGAACTTATCATTATGACAATAAACCACACAAGGCAATGCAGACTGCTCTATACCAACAAGATATTATAAAAGTGCCAGTAATAATCTCAATGGTTAAATAACTATTTAATACTTGTTTGAACCACAAATGGCCATTTAGTAGTTGTTCAAACATGCATTTAAATAAAAATTGTATAAATATTGGCTATTTAACAAGATGTTAGACAGCATCTAGCATTGATCAGAGTACAACACTATAATTCGATCTGGTAGAAATCGTGTTGGCTGCATGTCTAATTAGGGGGTACACAAAATATATGCACAGAGATTGTATCAGGGAAGGCTATGTTCCACGGATCACCGAAGAGCATTGCATTAACAAACGAAACTAAACCACGCAAACCCAAACTAAGCAACCGAGGTTGGCTCTCGTCGATTCTTCGAAGATAAAGAGAGAATTGCATCCATTGATGCCTCGCGGTAGCTCTGAAAGAATCAAATCACCTGAGCCCCCGGCGCCTTCGTGGTCTCCGGACATCGTCTCCGTCGCCCGCCCAGCGATCCAGGAGACAGGGAGCACCCCCAGCGCGGCCGGCGATTGATGTGGGGGGTGGGGGGGTGGGGGGAAGAAGAAGGCCCGCTGCTAGCGAATCGCGTGCGCCTGAGGAGAGAGGAGAAGGGTGGAGGCGGTGCCGGTGCGTCTCCCGGCGGCGAGGTGCGCTGCGCTGCGCGCGCCGCTGCCGGATACGGCCTGCGACTGACTGCGAAGACGGGAATTGGGGATTTTGTGGGGCGGTCTGCCAGGTGGGGCCCACAGGTGCGATGTGTACGTATAACGAATTTTGTGATATTTTGCTTTTCTCGGGGAGAAAAGGTATTGAGGTACTTTGCTATAGTTAGACATACTCGTATGTATATTTTCCGTTGGCAGTTATACCCTGTTTGCATACATGGTTCTCCAAATTTCACACTCACAGACAGCTTACGAAATAATTTAGTTCTCGTAGGAATCTAGTAAATTTTCTAATTTCGACCGATGTACATTTAGTTTTTATAAGGAATTGAAATTTTTGAAGAAAAAAAATACAAATTCTGAGGAATTTTTTGACCTTCCAATTCTGAAGAATTGGTGTGGAGAAAAATAAGATATCTATTACGAAATATGCCTTGCTATCATTACATAGGAAATACGATCTTGTAATAAATTATTTGCAGTTTACAACCAAGTATATGAATGCGGGGTATCAACCATCCAGCCTAAAGTTTGATGAAAAATAAATCAGCCCACCGTGGGGCTGAGCGCTCGCTATACCTTTATAAAGAAAAGGTCTCGCAGAAAAACTGTACCAGCCGGGTGAGGAACAAGAGACTACCACCATTTTTGGGATTTCCCCCAATGGGGATAGTTCTCCTCACCTCCAATGGCCAATCTGGTGCTGGGAGGCGGAGAAATTCCAGATCAACACTTGGCATGTAGATTAGGTCCTTCTATGTTAGGTTTGTATATCTTTAGCGGCGACTCCTGATGAAGGAGACGGTGTCATACGGAATAAAGGTCTCCAAGGCTCTATCGTCATCTTGCCAATGCTAGGGAGCTGGTGTGTTTTGGTCCCGTGGATCGACAGCTCCTGATCTGGTGGATTATTGTCTAGCACCTTGGCCTGACTTTGTGATGGCGGCGGTATTGGTGGTGCTTAGTTGGTTTTGGTTTTCGATTGTCCCGCTTCATCCTTTTGTGCTCTTGGTGTTCTTCCCTGGCGGTCCGGTGACGAAGCAGTCGTTCCGCAACCTGCTTTTGCGAGGGGTTTGTCCTCGGTCATAGTGTGTTCATCGATATTAAATTACCATCTATTAGGATGGGGTCTTTAAAACCTTTAAGGTTAGTCCAGTTCATGCAGTTTGATTTTCTTTTTTTTTGTCATTAGAGGTTTCGAGAATTATTGAGATGCGAAGAGTGGAGTTGGAGATGACGACTTCGGCGAATCTCTAATGTAATTGTTGTTTTGTACCAAAGGTCCATATTATTTGTGTCTGTTACAGTTTATTTGATCTCTTGTGTTGTCTATGCTAACTAATAAAAGTCAGATTGTTGCTTAAAAAATATGGTGTACCTTTATTAGACTTGAGTCCTCGGTTAACTTAAAATGTTTGACTTGACAGTATTACATTTTAAGCCAACACGTATTGCACTGTAATAACTCAAATTAAACTGACAACAAGGTACTAAATGTCAAGGCATCAACAAAAATAATGCTTTAAACGAGTTCTTCTCTAAAATAAATAGTGCTTGTTGGAGTAATAAGATGAAAAAGCTAGAAATCAAGGAGTCGCAGCATTATTAGACTGTAGAATGACAACACATGATTATGTTTTGGGAAACTTTTCCGTCCATCGTCCAACGTGTCGCTTCGTCGGACATGGGAGCCATCGCCCATGTGTCCATATCTCCTCCATCACTCATCCCTTCATCTCATCATTCCAAAAGAATCCAATGTACCTGGAGGAGGCGGCGATCCGGCAACAAGGAGGCACTCTAGTAAGGAAAAGGTGGAGCTCCGGCGACGAGATCTGGGGCGAGGAAGAGGTGCTCCGACAGGCTACGACGTATAGGGAGATGCTCCGACGAGACATGTCGTGGAGGTTGCACCCAACGAGCTTAGAAGGGGAGCTCTTTTACAGTACCCAAAATGAATATAGGCCGTTCATTTGTTTAAATCTAATGGCTCGTATTATCTGGTACTCCAACTAGACTTAAGGAGTACCACCTCTAAAAACTTTTTAAAAATTAGGGAGTACCTTGATATTAGGGATAAAATTGAAATTATCTTTTTCTCAAAAAAATATTTTCTCATTTTCTAATCTCTAATTTTATTTCTCATTTTCTTTAAACCCGTTTAACTGTGCGCCCGTTGCCTCCGTCATGCTTCTCGTCGACGGCGTCGTCCACCGGCCCCCGCACGCGTCCGCCGGCCACCTGCTCCCGCCTTGGCCCCCCGCGCCTCGCCCGCCCGCAGCCCGCCCACACGTGCAGCCCCGCCTGCGCACGGCTCGGCCGACCTCCGTGCCTCCACCGTCCTCCGCGCGTCCAGCCCTCGGCGCCCCGCCCGCGCGCGTGTCCGCTGGCCGCCAGCTCCTGCCTCGGCCCCCCGCCGGCCTCCGCACCTCGCCTGTGGGCGCCTCCGCCGGCCGCCCGCCCGCGCACACCTCTTCCGATCGCCGCGCCCGCCTCGGCCCCCCCGCGCCCTGCTTCCGAGCGCCTCAAGCCTCCGCTGGCCACTCGCGCCCGCCTGGCGCTCCCGCCCCTCTCCTGCGGGCGCCTCCGCCGGCCGCCCGCCTCCTCCGGCCGCCGCGCCCGCCTCGGCCCCCCTCCCCCGCGCCCCGCTTCCGGCCGCCGCGCCCGCCTCGGCCCCTCCTCTCCCGCGCCCCGCTTCCGGCCGCCCGCCCGCGCAAGCCTCGTCCGGCCGCCGCGCCAGCCTCGGCCCCCCGGTGCCCCGCTCCCGAGCGCGTCGACTGGCCGCCCGCGCACGTCTCCTCCGGCCGGCAGCAATGGGATAGCTAGGCAGCACAAAGTCTAAATTACCCCTAAATATGAATGGTTAGATTTGTTGGTACTCCTAATCCCACTTAAGGAGTACCATGGTACCGTAAAAACTCTCTAGAAGGGAGTTCGTCAAGGTGGCACTCCTGCGGGGAGTGGTGCTCCGCTCCGATGATATCATTGAGAGGGAAGCGATCCAACCAGCTCCGCGTGGATACGCTCTGTGGCTGTAGGGAGTTGGTTGGGGTTTTCTCAGATCTGGAAGATGAGTTTTTTTGACATTTTGGGTTGTTCGTTGGAACGCCGGTGTTTCGATGTGCAGTCTATTTTTTGCATTGTTACACCAGGACATTTCTTGATGTTGCCCCGCTATATTTTGGGATGTTGCCGTGTATACTTCTATAAGCTTGCACCGAAAACTTTTGATTATGAAGTATGCTATTTTTGTTGTTGCACCAATTTATTGTCTAAATATTCCATCGTATTATTATCCCATTGTTGCACCATTACACATTAACACTCAGGTACTGCATGTGTCATTCTCAGATGTTGTAGTCTGTTATGTTCAATCTTGCAGCAAAGTTTTTTTGGTGTTGCAGTACATTATCTGACGTTTTGTATGACGCATTTTTCTAGAGTTAATTTCACAAAATTTCACATTTGTTGTATAAACTATCACAATACTTCATATTTAAGAAATAGTTTCGCAAAACTCTACATTTAGAGTCACGGTAGATAGTAAAACTCCACATTCTATATTTTACAGTTAGTTTGAGTAGTAGAGTCCACATGTAGTGTCTTGCTACTCTCATCGAGGTGTAACGGAGCGGCACGGTCGTTGCCACCTTAGCATCCAGCGTGGATGGTTCTCCACATGGGCAAGAAGCACATGCGGCCTATCCATTTCACTTTTTCATTTTTTGCTGCCTGCCAACGTGGACAAACCCTAGTCACGCCGGATGCTGAGGTGGTAGTGGTCGTGTCACTCCATTGCACGTAGATGCATGAGTAACAGTACACTAATGGGTGGGCCCTACCAATCAAACTAACAATAATAAAAATCTAAAATGTGGAGTTTTAGAAAACTATTTCTTAAATGCTGTGATAGTCGTTTAAAAAAATGAAGTTTTATGAAATTAACTTATTTTTTATTTTTCTTTTTGCCTAGTGATTTGGGATATCTACCGGTTTCGGCGCGTGGAGGGGCGCGAGAGGAGCCTAAAGCCTGGACAACTCCATCGAAATGAGCTATGCGGCCACGAAGTGAGCATGCGTACGGGGGTTGAGCGATGCGGGAATCCAACGGGTGGGTGCAATTCGACCCTATACGGGCGTGGGATCTGACGTCCCACGTTCGGTGGCTCATTTAGAGCATCCACGATACTTAACCTCTAGAAATCTAAACTTTGCCACGTAAGATCTAAACTTGTAAATCTATTTTAGGACAAGACTAGGCAGCGCGACGTGTGCTAACTAGTTATCTGGTACAACGCTTACATGGCAACTTCCTCTTATCCTACTACATCTAAACTGTCACTTTAATTAAAGACTCCGAGAATTAAAAACACTTTATCTCACAAACTGTATATCGGATTGATGATCCGTTTCTATTGTTAGCTTCGTCACGACGAGATCTTCAAATCTAGATCCCATATTGATATGTTCCGACGAATTTTTTTAACGTCAGTAGTTACCAAGTTTAATGAACGAGTTGCCTATGTTGTTACTGCTGAGCTATCGAGTTATATTTATGTAGTTACTGAATTAGTGACCATTATTGTTACACCACTCAAACTTGTATTTCAGTGCTCCGATGGTCTAATATCATCAAGTACTACCTAATAGCACTTCATTATTCCCTCTATATACTTGCATAAGCTAATGACAAATTAATTACTATCTGTAGCCATTCGCTAATAACCTGGTAAGTGTTCATTTTTAACTTGGTAGCCAGTACATTATAACCTGAAAACATTTTTATTTTTGAAAATGTCCGAGGGCCACATGGCTAAGACCCTCATCGGACAAATCTAATACTTTGTATAGGGATAAAAGAGGTGAGAGGTAATAAAAATAGTTTTATTTTTTCTATACTAAAATACCTTCATAATTTGGTTTTGAAAAGAATTTATAAAAATCAAATCAAGAGATAAATATCAATCCAAAGTCATCCATCGGTACTCACAATTTGGAATTTAGCCAACTTTTTCCTTAGCTCTCAAGGCAGCTTAAGCAAACCAGGGAAGCAGCCATATATCAAGCCAGCATGAGGTAGGAAAAAGAATAATTTCCATCGGAGAAGCCTAGAAAGGCTCTGTACAAATAGTGCTCAGGCAGCCAAGTAGAGCCAATTCCTAGCAGTAGTCGCCACTAGGACTAGTTAGGGCAACCGGAGGACAAGCTCCAGGAAAAACCAGAGTGCAAGAACTCCAAAGGCAGCAGGGTACATTGAGGAGGAGCTCCAGAGAAGGAGCTAAACCAAGGTGTGAAGGCCACCAAGAACTAGGGAAGAAGGGGGAAGACCACCAGAGCTTAGGACAGAAGAAGGGAAGCCAGCTTACCTTTGTCCAAACCGAAATACGGTAAATATTCCTTCACAACCAGCATAGCCTTGCACATAGATATATATATATAGTTGGAAGCTGGATAGTATTAGAGAACCCTCAGAATCTAATTGTCATCATAGGAATTTCATAGGAGACTCGGTAGTGTCTGTTCTTAATTTTTTTGGCACCATAAATGTCTCAAACAAAAATCCTCAAATTTAGATTGCATCATAGGGTTTTTCGTTTAGGCAACTAGAGTGTAGAATCTGTTCTTATCAGATTTTCACTTCTTCATTCCTTCTCAAATCCTTTCTCAGAGAGAATCATCTCAACACATCAAGGCATCTATTAAGCAACATAGTAGTTCTCTGTTCTTATTCAAGTATACCTATCTCTACCCTTTTCTCAAGTAAACAAACCATCACAGAATTAAGACCAACATCAAGCTAGCATCCTGTTCTTTCAATTGAATAACTGACATGCATATATATGTAAAGAGCAGAGAGAAGTTAAATAAGGTATAGCATCTGTTCGTATCACAACTGGGCATTACCAGACTTAATCACAAAAGGAATATGGGATCAGTGAGGGAGGCTAAGACCAAGTGTAGTAGTTCTTTTCAGTGTTAGGTAAAAACAACACCAGAGAATGAAAAGAATAATATCTGCTCTTATGGCTATACACAAGAAATATTTCAGATATTAGCATGAACACTAGTTAGCTAATGACCAAATGATAGTATCTGTTCATATCTCGTCTATCAAGTGTAGCATCTATTCTCAGTTTTGTCAAGAGCATTAAAAATAATAATAATAGAAACTCAAGTGAAGAGGTAAGATAAACTAGGATCAAGTAGTAGTCTGTTTTTATCGCAAGCTGAGCATACAAGACTTCAAATTGCAAAGAGTCCATCCTAGGGTCACGTATGAATCATGCTACTAAGGTATCAAATGGACCGAATCATGCCAATCTCAGATTCACAAGTGCTAATCGGGCCTGAATTGATGGAACCCTAGGATTAGGGGAATTGGGGTTTAGGCAGGGAAAGAATTGGGGAGAGGAAGAGTACTTACCAGAGAAAGGGCACCGACGGTTGGCGAGCCTCGGCTCGCCACCGACGGGAGGCGGGCCGATGGAGCCCCGGCGGCGGAGCTGCGATGCCGGCCTCAGCCGACCCAGGCGGCGGCCGAGGCTAGGCATCCGGGAGCAAGAGCGTGGCGGCGCTCGTGGGGCGATGAGCGTCCGGGCCAGACCGAAGCGGTAGCATGCACCAGGAGAAGGAGGGGGCACTGGAGGGGGAGGCCAGCGGGAACCCCGACGGCGGCGGCGTGAGGGGTCGAGGAGGACAACGGGACGACGGGGTCATTCCGAGGTGAGGCAGCCAAGACCAGTAGGGTTGCGCTGGTCCGAGCAAGTGACAAAGGGGCCAGAGGCCGAGGCAGCGGCGGATCCGAGCGAGGCCGGGGAGCCGGCGGTGTCCAAGAGGAGGAGAAGGCGGCGCTCGGGATGCTTTGAGAAAAGAGGAACCGGTCGGGTGCGGCGTCCAGATGCGGAGAGAGAGGTTGGAGAGAAGAAGATGAGGGAGACGCCGAAACGGGCCGGGTGGGCCGGCCGGTGGTTAGCGCTTTTAAAGAAAAAAAAGGTAAAGACATAAAAAATAATAATAACATGAAGATTAGAAGAAAAAATATATATATATTAAAAAGTATATGTATATATATTTGTGTGTGTATTTTAAATCCTTTCAAACGGGAAGGGAATTGCTAGTAAATTATTTCACTCTCTTTTTAAGCATAAAGATAAAGAAATGGAGTGTGTGTATATATATATGTATATGTGTTGAAAAGTTATAATTTTGGAAAAAATTACTTAAGGGAAATTTCTTGAGAGAGAATCCAAACTTAGTTAAAATTTAGAATTAACTCTAAATTGAAATAACATGTGTTATTCTCCCATAAAGAATTACAACCTAAGCTAGTTTCTTAAGATCATTGCTTGCTTTCTGAAATCAATTAGATAAAGATCTAATGAAGGTCTTAGACTTTAAGTAAAATGAACCAAAGTAGATTAATAGATGAGAGATCAACATAAGCTTGGTAAAATAACAAAAATTGAGTTATACTTTTAAGAACCTAAGAGTTTTTAGAAAAAGAAATGTTAGGGTGACCTATACCTAATTTCATTAGGATATTCAATATACACATCATCTCATGCATACGATGTCATTTGTATTCACATTTGAATCTTTTGAATAAATCCTTATCGGACTTTATTGCTTTTTATCAGAAGCCGGAGTTCAGCAAGCAGGCCAGTCGAACTCCACTACCTACTTGTTACCAGGCAAGTCCAGTTTCTTGTTCATGTCTGTTGAGAATGATTTACAAAATTTCCCTCTTGTCTATAACATGCACAAAATGAAAACATATTTTCTAAAGATGAATCAACTGTTGTTTTATTTCGATCGCCGGTTTTTGGGCGATAACATGATGGGTGGTGAAATCCTGGGAAGGTGCCGAAGGCACATCGGAAGGCGGATTTCATCACACGGGTTTGTTTCATATAAGGTTAAAGCAAGAGATGATCGATTGTGCTTAAGCGCCGTAGCGATCGTGCAAACCACATACCCTGTATGGGCGGGGCTGAACCACAGTACCTTTGCCATAGGTCATACTCCCCCGGGAAAGGAAGACCTCAAAGTTGGACCTGTTGCGTCAACTGTTGGGAAGGTGGCGTTAGCCGATGGTTATCCACAATACGTTGGACCTGTTGTGTCAACGTGAGACCGGTAGTCCCTGGCCTGTTGTGCGGGACTACGACGCGGGTTATGACTGAGCGGGCGGTGAAATGGTTCTGTGATTTTCCGGTCTGGTTGTGCATGTGATGACATGAACACCACAACTATTGGTCGTTTGTGGGTACAGTTGTGCACCTCTGCAGAGTGTAAAGAATTGTGGCTGAGTCACTCCATGTTCCTGGTTGGAACTGCGAACGCGGCAGGAAAGGGATCCATTGGGGATCCTAGCAGCTTGTAAGACATGAGATCATAGTTTCTTAAATTAAAACTTGACTCTCTTACCTTTCAAAACTGCATTGCCTTTGGAGAACGTTGCTGTTCTCAGTAGATAGTGTATCAAATACATCTTTGCTATTTCTGGACTTGTTGAGTACCTTCTGTACTCATCCTTTTATTCTAATTCCTTTGATTAGACTGTGAGCCGACGTTAGAGGTGGAAGTGATCTACGTTGAGGTCGACGAGGATGTTTCCGAAGAACAAGCACCGAAGAAGAAGGACGAAGGCGTTGACTACTACGTCGAGTTCCGCGATGAGAACAATGCCGAGTAGACTAGTAGGTCGAGTGAGACGAGGGAATAGGAAAGACTTTTGCTGTAGCCAGACGATAAACGGTTTTAAATTCCCCGTATTTTTTGGAATCATTTTGTAAGACTTCATGTTTTATTCGCGGTTTGTAATCTAAGTTGTAATATATGGACCGCTGTGACGCTTCTGTTGTGCCACTCTGACGGCGTACCGCCGCAGAAACATATCAATATGAGATCTAATTTTGAAGTCCTCATCGAGATGAATCCAACAGTGAAAACAGATCACAAATCGGATTAACGATTTGGGAGATAAGTCATTTTTAATTTTTGCATTTAGCATTAGATGCACTGATATCATCAAATCCGGACCCGTCTCGTCTAAAATAGTCTTAACCCAATGGACAATAGCCGGCGCCATCCTCTTAATCCAATGGATAATAGTCAGCACCATCGTTTGATCCAACGGACAATAGCTAGCACTATTGCCTTGATTTAACGGACAATAACCCGACACCATCGTTTAATTCAACGAACATACGCGCGTGCTGCGGAAGCCCTGGATAAAATTTCCGTTTATTTTAATATCATATAAATTAATGAGAACATATTTAAATATGATTTTTTCTCACACCTTACTCCCTCGCTCCTTTCTATCTCCTGACATGTGGTCCTTTCTTTTATCTATTTCCCCTCCTTTTTGCTATAAACCAAGTCTTAGATATTAGTTGGGTCTTATAGTTATGTTCCGTTGGGTCGTATCACAGGAGTATTCTTTAAGATCATTTATGTATACTCTTATTCAACACATTCAGGTCGCACGTTGAACGGAAATTCAAGTATGGACTAAAGGGAGAAACAGCAGGCCGGTTAACTCATCAGTCAAACGGCACTTAATCACCCTGTCTGATTTGTGCTCTGACACAAGACCCAGCAAGAAAAAAAATCCACTGATTTCGATTAATTCAGCAATTAATCTTGCTGCGGCAAAACAAAATTAAAGGCGAAAAAAACCGAAGAGAGTGAAATTAAACAGCAGTCGCTCACCAGATATGATACATCTAGTTTTCTAGTGTACAAGGCTACAAGCAGAGAGTATAAAACGGAATTAGTATGTGTAGCACGATGGCTCAGAAGTGCAGTGATGCGCCTGCTGAGTAGGCGGCCGGCGGCGAGCCTGCGCTGCGAGGCGGGCTCTTGTACACCAGGGCGGCGGCGGGGGTGGCGTGGTTGTGGACGCCGTCGTAGGTGGTGACGACGTAGCGAGGGTCGTCGCGGTCCCTCTCGACGCGCTTCTTCACGCCGCAGCACTCCGCGGAGCACCGGTAGTAGTTCCTCGGGTTCGGGCTGTTCTTGACCGCCTTCTTCCCGTACTTCCTCCACTTGAAGCCGTCGTCCAGGATCTCCACCTCCGACCTTGTCCTGAACCCGATCCTCCCGTTCACCCTCGCGCTCTTCCCCACGCCGCCGTCGCTCTCGCATGCGCTCCTCATCGTCTTGTCTCCGTGATCACTATCTTCTCCGGCGCCGACGAAGAAGCCTGGTGCTGTGGGCGGCGAGTAGTACTCGAAAAGGCTGTGATGATCATCGAGCTCGACCAAGAAGTCGCCGTCGCTGCTGCCGGTGGCGCCGGTGGTCGGGAAACTCGGCGCGTAGTCGGCCAGGAACGGAGAGGAGTAGGGATAGGCGGAGCTGAATAGAGCTTCAGGGTTCAGTCCTAACGAAGCCGCCATTACTATAGCTAGCTACTTGCAGCTGCACCACTAGCTAAGCTAGTTGCTTGTGTAGATTTGCCTTGTATCTGAATAAAATTTAGTCGTGCGAGCTTTGGGATTTATACATCCGGTACTACGGCTCCAGCACGTGGCCAGCAAGGCTTCGTGGATGCTTCCCAAAGCTGATCCGAAGGTTCTCAGTTGCGTCATATGTCAATTCATTGGACTGGTTTGCTTTGTGGGATACGTCACATGTCAATTCTACGACGATTTGATGTGACACCACCTTAAGCTGCACTTGGCACGTATCAATTTTTTTTTGAGTCACACGTATCAAATATTTTGGCATTACGTTATAGCGTATTTTTCGCAACGAACGGTATTTGCATAAAGGAGGGACAAATGGACCCGGTGTAAATAAGTTTTCGAACTTGTGAGGGGTTATTTTGTAACGTGTTAGTCCATATGCCCCTCGAGTCAGACCAAGAAGATTACTATATATGGGCACCAGGGCCTGCCTCAATCACCATTCGGTCATGTCTCGACATCCGTAAGATCATATATAATTGGACGAATATGGAGGCAATGCTCAAGTGGGGATCGACCCATAATAGTTTTCTCTACTTTAATTGATATCTCCCATCCGCTTTCTCAAGTCTAGGTCTATATGGCTGTATTTAAGTATAAACTTACAGATGATTTGTTCTCTCATAAAACAATGGAACTGATGATGTCAATTCAAGATATCCCCATCATGGACAAAATATTTGATCTTTTTGGTTTCAGCTCCTCTCTCACAATGCCTTTCGGGTCAATTATTCGAGAGGTAGGCATTGCTGGATGGCGACGTGCTTGTCATCTAGATTGTTAACAGAATAGTTATCCCACTTGTTTAAACTCTCTTATATTAATTTGCACGTGCTGTGGAATTTGGATCTTGTTAGTGGAGGGCAAATGGAGATCAAAAGGATCATTCCCTCTGCATTTTATTCAGTACCTTTTTAGAGGGAATTTTTCTAGTCCTTTATGAAAAAGCATTTTCCCTTCAAATATAGCTATGAATCTAATGAGCTATTGCTATGTTTGAACTGATGATATTTCACTTGAAAAAAGACATTTATAGAGTATTAAGCTAGAGCTAACTAGTCAAAATTTGTACTGCTAGAGCTAACTAGTCAAAATTTGTACAAACTTCTGATAAGAATGTCAAAATTAGTACATCTAAGACCTCTCAGATCCTCCAGATCATCGGACGAAGTTTCATCTCTTATGTCCCTTCTAAATGCTATTGACTTCCCCACCCTTACTTCACTTTTTTTATTTCGCATCTCTCATTGAAGAGGGAGGAGAGGCGTATAGGAATTTTTTGGACATCTGACAACCTATTCGTAATCTAGGTAATAAGATTTCTTCCTCTTATTTCTACAACCTCCTTTTTTTTGGCGGAATCCAAGCTAGTGAATCCTCTCTTCTCTAGAACAATGCAGCCCCAATCAAGTGTAAGGTGTTTGCCTAGCAACTCATAAACCAAAAAAATCAAAGTAAGAGTTGAGTTAAGGAAAAGAGGCGTACCCATTGATATCAACTGCCCTTTTGGCTGCAATGTGTCAGAATCAGTTGAATACTTTGCCATTAGATGCCGACACTCACGTAATGTTCGGGATGCCTTACACATGAATCCCCTGAGTATTGAGCATATAGACAAGTTGTTCTCTGCAGGTACAAACGCTCCTCCCTCCACCGCTTCTCAAAGTTTGTCCCTCCACCGCTTCTCAAGGTCTGGGGAATGATAGTTATATGCTTGATGTGGAATATATGGCTATCAAGAAATTGAAAAGTCTTCGACGATATTGAAGTCTCCCCCCGACACACTTTCTCAAACATCAAGGACATGCTATCTATGGCTTAAAAGAACCAGAAAAGAGGAACAAATAACCAGCATCTATGTCTACTTACACATTATCGACTCCAACTCAATTGTATTCTAACAAATGGTGGTTTTATCTACTCATGCATGAGGATGCATGTATCCTCTCTTGTACCCAGACACTTGGTTTCTTTTATCAATAAAAAATTTGGTAGGGCCATGTCCTCTCCCGTTCATTCAGAAAAAGAATGTCTATGCTGTATTCTGCCGTAATACATATTTGACTTTACCATTCTAATTAAGGAGTTAAAAATAAGTGGTTAAATGGCATGGATCAAAAGTTGGATATATAGCCATCCTTCCATGCTTATCATAAGATGAAGAAAACGTGCCTCGTACAGCATACGACCAAGGGCGTGTTTCTCGTTGGTGCCTAGCCAACTTACAAAAAATTGACTAGCTAAAATTTTGGTCATGACTTTGGACATGAAAAAAATTAACAACCATCCAAATAAAGACCAAATTTGGAGATGGCCATAAAATTGTAGGATAGATTTTGTGCACAGACCAAACACGCCGCAGATTTATACGTACATTGCATCTGCATTGTTTTCTAAAGCTTACGTGCATCGCATTTACATGGCCTTTTAGAGCCTATCTACACGCATTTGGGCAGTGCTTCATTTTTAGGTTCGTAAGAACTCATGCGCTAGCAGCCTTCCCCGTCCATTCTAAGTGACCGATCACGGGCCTAAAATTTTGGTCCGGTGATGCACATAGTTTAAATTATTATAATCACTATAAATTTGCCTATGTGATGGCAAGGAACACTACTACAGAAAACTCTATCATAGATGGTTCAAAAATCCTATTATAAACTGTTTTCTGAACCATATGTGAAAAAAGGTCAGTGATGACAAGGCTTCATCACAGACAGTTCTTTGCCTATCACAGAAGATTATTCAAAACCGTCTATGATTGATGTTTTAATATTTTTTAAATATTGTGATTGATCCTACATTTCAGAATGATTTACAAATCAAATTACATTTGGATTACACAAAAAAGCCACAAACATAAACGTCTCTGATTATTGGGATTACATAGAATAAGTCATAAATATGAGCATCTCTAAACGTTTGGATTACACAGAAGAAGTCACAAACATTAGCATCTGTGAACATTTAGATTACACAGAAGAAGTTACAAACATGAACATCTCTAAACACAAAAGGCATGGATTACACAGATCGCTTGCCTTACGAGAGGAGTCGATCTAGCCGTGGAGGTCGCCCATTTGTGGTAGCCATGGAGGTTGCCGGCCGTCGAGGAGCACGATGCACAATCAGATCAATTCCTTATCTTGGCCCCTCCATCTCCATCTCCTGGTCAAGTCAGTGATTTATATAGCCATTCAGCACACTGTGTTTTAGAAGGAAGAACCTGGAAGGTATTGAAGTGATAGATAGTGGTGAAGTCAAAACAACCTGAACTGAAGTAATCTGAAATCAGTTAAGTAGCAAGAAACATGCATCGACAAAAGGTAGGAAATACCTGTGAATTTATCAAATAATCTGAACTGACCTTACCAGTTGTGGCCGCATTTGCAGTTGTCGCTGCTCAGGAAGGGAATTGTTGCAGTTGCCTCTCTGCGTGGCTACTCGGGAAGGGTACAGTAGTGGCCACCTCCGCTGGCTCTTGCGCTGCCATCTTGTGGTATGTGTGTGTGTGTGTATGTGTGTTTGTGTGAGGGAGAGAGTGCCCAATGTCATTCGTACCTCTGCCTCGAGTTTCCCCGTGAGGCTATTCACAAATTTCAGATCTGAGGGATTGTGAACCCAAATCAGTGGGAGAAAAGACAAGAAATAACCTTTTTTGTAGCTAGCATCCAGCTTGCCCTAGCTCATGTGCTGATGCCAGTGGCCTTGCTCCTGTTGTTCTCCCCACAAGCGGCGCACGAGGCCTTCTCATGCCGCTCTCTCACGTCCATGGTGTATGAGCCTACTCTCCCCACTCGAGGGCCATCTCTATGGCTTGGCGCGTGGTAGGAGCACGCACGTGGATTTGGAGATGGGCGGAGGAGACATGTGGTCGTGCGTGCATACGGCGGCAGCGACAGCAATGCAGCGCGGAAGTGGATGTAGTTGGATTGATGCACTGGGAAGGGGAATGAACATGTGTAGCTAGGGTTTGCATGAAGCGATGCGGAAGGATTTATATGAAGACATGATGGGTGAACTGTAACGCCCTGATTTCTAATAATAAAAAATTTAGGGTTAGCAAAAACTTTTATTTTTAATAAAGCTAACTTAAGTGAGCCTAATAAAAACTTTTGTCGAATAGTTGTCTGAGCTGGATCGTAAGGATGACACGAAGCAAAAGCTTCTGCCTTTTCTCTTGACTCCAATCTGCCGAAACCCAAAGCTACTACTGCAATACCAGGCCACCTCTCTTCTCTCGTGCAAAACATGCACCTCACCTTCGCCCCCATCTTAATCCAGAACCCTAAAGATCGAGGTCCTAACCCCTCGACATCCCTCATCTTCACCTTGCCATTGTAACCCTAGACCGGCACCCAAAGCAATATGGTAGCAAGACCTATCCGCAACATCAACACATATATATTGGACAGAGCCACTTTTCTCAGGTCATACTCCTTCGCCATGATCCCCCCTATTTCTTTTCCACTCAAAACGCCCACATATACGCTAAAATTATAAGTATATGTGTACACATACACTCGGTGCATCTTTACTAGATCACTCCCAAAATGAGCTCTGGACAGAAACGGACCATGAAATATGAACCCTAGAAATAATACTCAGAAATGTCAGAATAAATTCCCTGAGGACTTGTATACCTATGCCAGACAAAACATGCACAAATGTGAGGACCTTCACTTCAAAAATATTAAGATGTCTCAAGTATGGTTTCGAACTAACTTTGAAATATTGAATGAATCCCCGAATCTTGGACCTTATAACAACCCCAAAATTATGGTGGGACACTATACTCATGATAAGATCAAATTCCTGCCCAAGCATTTTGCTATATTCAAAATTTCTAACAATACTAATATGCATTGAAGCTCAATTTTAGAATTTAGCTCAAACTCCACGGTAATAAGTCCCCAAAAAGATTTCATAATCTTTGTGAGATAATCTTCATCATATATATATCGAACCCGTGCCCAAACATTATTTCAAAACGTTGTAATATTTCATCTATATCTATCCAAAAATCCTCAACCTTTTAATAGGGTACTCTTCTATTACGAAGAACTCTTTTTTTTTGTAGTCAAAGCCTGTAGCTCATGTTCAAAATATTACACACAAAAAAAAATTACGAAACACCTTGGGCTTTATCTTTGCCCTACTCGGTTATTTCCTGTTATCTGAAAAGCTGCTGCCCTTTCTGCTAAGGCCACATTTCTCGATGTACCTAGCCAAACCACCCTCCCCTCTCTTACCCATGGGACCCGCCCCACACCTCCACTCACTGCCCCCACCGGTCAGCACCATCTTCCCCAATCCCATCTCTTTCCCCAATCTCTCTTTCTTCCCTCTGCTACCCGAGCTCACCAGCTTCCCTCCGAATCGCTCCACGCCAAAGGCTGCGCCGGACCCTCCTTGCTCCTTTGCTCCTTGGCCGGCCGCCGGACCTCCTTCCTCATCCACTGCGCCGGCCACGTGCTCTCCCCCATCTTCCCCATTTTATCTCCCTTTCTCACTCCAACCCGAGCTCCCGGTGCCTTGATTGTCGCCTGACCGCGTGCCCGCTTTCCTCCCAAGCTCCAACCGAGCCAAGCCAAGGGCGCCCCGACAGCCACCTCGCCCAACTCGCCGCCCGACCCCAGCTGTTTCTCTGCCACGGCACGGCCGCACCCGTGCTCCTCCCCATTCTTATCAGTCCTTTCCAACTCTTATAAAGCCCGAGCTTCAACCTGAGCAGCATCACCCATCCTTGCTGCCATTTCTCCCTCCTCTAGCACCTCCTTCTCCCAAACCCCATCCTCCACGCATCCCCGAAGCAGCCAAGCAACCGCCAGGACTCCTCCCCGAAGCGCCCGCCGTCGAGTGCTCCGTCGGTCCCCTCCACCATAGCCACTGGCTCGTACAAGTTGGAGCCACCGGATCTTCATCCCGAGCCACAGTCGCCAAGTTCGCCGCTTCGGATGTAACCATCCCCGCCGCTCGCTGTTGCAAGGACTACCCCCAAACGACTCCTCGCCATTGCCCCGTCTAGAGCCGCCGGTAAGGCTTACCGAGCCGGTGTCTAGCCCCGTGGCCACCGGCCGGATCTACCGCACCCCACCCGTCGCCACCAGCGGCGAGCTTCTCTCCGTCGGTGCCCACGTCCCTCTCGACTCGGCAGCCACCAGCCGCTGCCCGCCACCAAGTACCCAAGCTCCCCGTCAGCGAGGTGAGCCGCTTCGCTGCTCTCCCTCTCTCCGCTCCCCTTCGTCGCCGTATCCGACGGGCCTTGGCCTCGGGCACTACCGCCGTGTCCACCAGCCAAGGTCTACCCCCATTCCGGTAGGCCGACTCCGAACAGGGCGTCTACTCCGGCCAAGTCCCCTCTTGATAAAACTGAACAGGGCGTCTACTCCGGCCAAGTCCCCTCGTGATAAAACTTTGGGTGTCTTGATCTTTTGACGAGAAATGCACATCGGTTTGACGGAGGTGACTCTGACAATCCGGCTATACTCGTACGACGACGGAGCACTTAGGCAATCGCTAAACCAACTCTCGGAGGTTATTAATCTTGCCGTGGGCACGATCAACCTGAACATAAGGTTCTTTATCCCTGCAAGCAACCGAAGAACGATAAGAATAATTGAAGACAATCTGAAATTACAAATATAGATGAAGTACGATATATTGATACGGTGGAGTTCTGCAAAGTAGTCGAACTAGGTGGTCGCAAGACACAACTAGAAAAAAATATTGTTTGCCTCTAGGTAACAAAACAATGCTTAACAAAACCCAAAGCTAAAGAGAGAATCCTAGGGGTATATAAAGAGAAGAGGTGATCTGTTACATAGACAGTCCTGGACTGTTTTGGCAATTGCAGCGTGCTCGTAAGGGATTTGGAGATGGAGTTAGACAGGTTGGAAAGAGCACAAAATAAGCTTTTCAAAGAGTCTAAGATCATCCAAATCGGAATCTATATGCCCGAGATATAGGCTTTTGAAGTCAAGGCTGTCTCAGGAATCCGAATCAGAGTCCAGAACTTGTTGGACTTGATCTCTAACTCTTCTTGGATCAAATGTGACGTGTGACAACTCTTTATACAACACAAATCCATGTGAGGCATCTTCATAGTCACATGTAACTCATTTGCTCCTCCTCCCGAAAGCTTGAACTTGGCTCCTTGCTTGTTCTTGATGATCTTGACGGATCTATTTTTATTCTTTATAGCTTGAGCAGCGGACGTAGTTGAAGTAGTGGAAGCAGAGATGACAGTGGGTGCATCCATGGGAGTCATGTCCTCATCATCCTCCCTTCCTTGAAAACAAAGACGTCCTCGGCATTGCATAAGCTGAAAACCGTAAAGAAAGCATGTATGCAGCATATATGTATCTATCAATTATGGTTAGCTCTTCATGGTTAGCTTTTCATGGTTAGCAATTACATCCAAACCAGAATTGAAAATGTGATACTTCATGGTAGATTTCACAAGCATGTTTAGTGTCATATCATTTTTAGATTTCTAGCAAGCATTGCAACTCAATTTGCAAATATAAGTAAATAACTTGTCTTTATGATGAGTATTAGCAACATGGATCATGAGCTTATCCAAACTATCCATACAACAAGTATTACAATAAGTTTTATAAGCATATGTGAAGTATTCATCATAATGTTGCTCAAAAATGTGCCATCGAAAATTATGTGAATGCACATTTAAAGAGACGAAAGAATTATCACTAGCATGCTGAAGTTTAGGATGTGGAGGAATATAAAAATTTGTGGTAGGATACAACATAAATCTTTGAATGAAATTCTCACATTGCAAAGTTGACGAGATTGCAAATTGTCATCGTCGGAATGAGTAAGTTTATCAACAATTTCAGCATGGGTGATGCAAAAGCTATGCATTAAAATTCCACAATTTACACTATATTCTCCAATCACATTAACTTGATAGCACGGAGTATAGACAGAATTCCACGAAGGTAAACTTACAAGTTCAGAAACTTTTATTAGAGCGCGTGAAAATTACATAGGTGTGTCAAGCGTAACATAGCACATTAAATTAGAGAATATGGCATCAAATTCTTTTTCAGGTGCTACTAAATTATCACAACCTATTTCAGAATCATTCAATTCATAAGGCTCAACTTTTGGCGCTGCTAGACCATCATAGCAACAGTTCTTAGTATGAGAAGTAACCAAAGTGGTAGACTAAATATCACCATTTGGGAGGCCTAAAACAGTACGGTTATCATCTAGGGAAAAATTAGACACACTCAAACCTGAAATTTTAGAATTCATTTTATCCACATCAATATTTGGTGCATCCAAATCAGTATAGAAAATATGAGTTTCACATGGTGCACATATATCAGCAGGTATTTCAGTTATTTCATCACATGGCAAGCTCAAAATAGCAAGTACTGCATTGGTTCCAGAAAAATTATCATGTGATTCTTGGGAAATAATTTCAACGTGTTTAATCAATTTCTCATGAGGGCTAGTAACAATTTCAGCACATGGAACACTAATTGGAACACTAACGTGTGATTCTAAAACATAAGTAGCATGTTCATCATCTAGTTGTGGTGTAGATATAAATGAAGCGTTATCACACAACTCTTCCTTATCACAAGGAGCATTATGTAATTCTTTACAAACGACATTCTCAACTTGTGGTAAAGGCAAAGTAACAAGTAGTTCCACTCTAGGTTGCTCTAAAGTAGTATGAGTAGTGGACAAGTAGAGTTCATCACGGAGAGCATAGGGACTAGAACCTTTAGTAGGTTGCAACATGGGAACTTGTACTTTGTGTTTGTTGACTTCATTTATCCGTCTATTGATCACCTGTTCAGCTTTGCAAGCAAGACGAAACTAACGATCGATAGAAAAGTAGTCTTTATGCATAAGTTCATCCTGAATGTCATGGTTCAAACCTTTCCAAAATCTATTAAGAGTAGCTTCATCACTTTCATTGATATTACAACAAAATAAGTAGTATTAAAGATCTAGATAGTACTCATCAACGGTGTTACTACCTTGTTCTAAATGTTGCAACTTTTGAAACTTGCTACATATAAAAGAGAATAGTACGAAGTTATATCTCATTGCAAGTTTTAAATCATCCCAAGTAGAAGGTATATAATCAGGATATAATTGACAATATTCATCCCACCATATAGAAGCAAAATCACTAAATGTACTAACAACAGCCCATACTTGCTTATGCTTAGGAAAAACATGACTAGCAAATATTTTATTTAGTTCTAATTCTCAATCGAGATAGAAATTAGGCATATTACAACACTCAAATATTGGCATTGAAACAACATGATCATGTACCTTTTCACGTTGTGGTACCTTTCATGAAGATAGTCGTACTTGCTAGGGTGGTGATGAAGGTGTGCTCATCTCATTGTATGGCTCATCTACCTCCACTATGGTGCTGGCCCAAGATTTGCAAACTTGAACATCTATCATGGTTAATAGAAAAGAAGAACAAAATCACCAGTATAATGTTCCTATCAACTACTACGATGTGGCTACAAGTCACTCTAGCCGTTCACAAATTTTTACAAGTTCTTGCCTAGCAAAACAAGGGGTGTCAGCCATTGGCGGTGTCAAAGTCTTCTCGAAGATTGGATGAAACGATTACCCGGGGACCGATAAGCCTGTACGAGGTAGAAAGTGGAGCTTGGGAGGCTTTATGTGAATAGCAAGGATGACAAATGATCAAGTAGCTATGCAAAGTTGAAAAGATGCTAAAAAATACTAGTCCTTTTTGTTGGACTTAGATTAGAAAGAGTAAAATTTAACTAGGCCAAGATACTGAAGCGATAGAATCAAAGGAAAAAGAGAAAGCAATGGGTAACTTTCTGAGGTTTTTTTTTGCAGTGGTCTTCTATGTGGCTTCTTACTCTTTTTCTATTTTTTTGAATTTTTTTACACCTCAGAAAAATCCCAAACAGAGCAAAAGATATGCGCTACACAAGAAAATAGGATTCTATCGCAGGACTGCCACGGCAGCAGAAAACAGCAGAAACCTTGCTGTCGCAGGAAATCGGCAGGTGTTTGAAATTTAAATTGGCTTTTTCTCTCAAATCACTCGTCGGATTAAACTGAAAATTTAACAGTAGACTCCTGGATTTATGTTTGATTTTACAGAATTTTTAAAGAATTTTCTGAGCAATTTAAATTTTCAGTCCGAATTTGACTTGGATTTTGAATCCGAATTCAAAACGAGTTAAACTTGAATTCCAGTCTGATTCTTGGTGGGAGATCTGTCTAGGGGCAGGATGTGGGAAAGCCCTTTGGGTCAGCCAAGTCCTTTTCCAATTGTTAGAGATAGAAGACCAAGCCTTACAAGATGATTTCTTTGCCTAGTTCAACTTGAACTCTAAATCAAAACATTTCCTGTTGTGTTGGACTTTTCAAAAACTTTGTAGATCTAATCCAATCTATTGTTGGTGGTCAAGCGAAGATGCAAGTGACCTTGGCATCGTCTCCTTGTTCTTCTGCAAGACAAGGCCGCAAGGGAAGCGGCGGTGGCAGCAACATACGTCGTGGCAGCAAAGATGATACCATGGCAGGGGCTGCAAGTGTAGCGGCACAAAGTGATAGATGAGCGGCAACGGCAGAGGGTGGCACGGGCTGTCGTGGAAGAAAATTGGCAACAAAAGCTTGTCACGGCAGCAACTCTTCTTTCATTTTCTTTTTCTGATTTTCTACAAGGACGAACTAGAAGCGACAAAAGGAGATTTGATCTAGTAGAAAACTTTTAACTACGAACCAATCTAAACCACCAACTCAACATGATTAATGCAGCAAAAATTTAATAATGTAAGAACTACAATGAAAATTACAAGGCTCAAATTGGTTTGGACAAAGGTAACCTAGACTATTTTTTTTATTTTTGGCTGAGGTAGACAATAGGTAAAAAGATACAACTAATCTAGTAAAAACACTCAAACTTTCTCAACGAGAAACTTGGTTTGCTCTGATACCACTTGATAGAACTTTGGGTGTTCTGATCTTTCGATGAGAAATACATATCGGTTTGATGGAGGTGACTTTGACGATCTGACTACACTCGTATGACGATGGAACGCCTAGGTAATCGCTAAACCAACTCCTAGAGGTTATTGACCTTGCCGTGGGTATGATCAACCTGAACACGAGGTTCTTTATCCCTGCAAGCAACTGAAGAACGAGTAAGAATAATTGAAGGCAATCTGAAATTGCAAATATAGATGAAGTACGATATATTGATAAGGTGGAGTTATACAAAGTAGTCGAACTAGGTGATCACAAGACACAACTAGAGACAATGTTGCTTGGCCCTAGGCAACGAAACAATTCTCCACAAAACCCAAAGTTAAAGAGAGAATCCTAGGGGTATATAAAGAGAAGAGGTGATCTGTTACATAGACTGTTTTGGACTGTTTTGGCAATTGCAGCGTGCTCGTAAGGAATTTGGAGATGGGGTTGGATAGGTTGGAAATAGCACGAGATAAGATTTCTAAAGAGTCCAAGATCATCCAAATCAGAGTCCGTATGCTCGAGATATAGACGTTTGAAGTCAGGGTTGTCTCAGGAATCCGAATCAGAGTCCAGAACTTGTTGGATTTGATCTCTAACTCTTCTTAGATCAAATGTGACGTGGGACAACTCTTTGTACAACACAAATCCATGTGAGACATCTTCATGGTCACATGTACTTCATTTGCTCCTCCTCTCGAAAACTTGAACTTGACTCCTCGCTTGTTCTCGACGATCTTGACGGATCTCTTTTTATTCTTTATAGCTTGAGCAGTGAACGTAGTTGAAATAATGGAAATAGAGATGACAGTGGGTGCATCCATGGGAGTCATATCCTCATCACCTCTGCCTCCACCGTCTACCCCATCTAATCCCTACCTTCTCTCTCCTGACCGAAGGAACCGATCAGCACGAGCAATGGTCGGTTAAAAATGGCTAAACAGACTGTTAGCTGCTCCCACCCGTCAGAGGTAATAAAAAGAAAGAAAGAAAAGAAAGACGTATTCTAGTGAATACGCCTCCCATTTCTAAATGCGCATTTCTCCTGCCACTCGAACCAGAGTACGCTACCTTGGTGGGAAAGCGTAATATTCTCTAAGTGCTCTCGGGTTCCACTCCTCCAATGCTGAAGGCGCATTTCCAGATTACGTCTTCGACATCATTATTTTTCCCCTTCCAGCAGACTTGCCCCCTATCTCCTACTCTTTCTGCAAAAGTTCGGAAGATGATATCTCATCCATCGTAACTTCGAGTGGAGCGATTCTTTTTCTAGTAGTCTTCTAAAAATCAAAACCTAACCAACCAATCCACTTTCATAATTTTTGAAATCATTTTGAAATTTAAAATTTGAAAATATTTCACTTTAGGTTTAATATGCGTATCTCCCTCGATATTAACCCGATTAGATTGATTCTTTTTCCATAAACCCCCTAAAATAAATGATAAATTTTACTTCCAGTAGGTATATGATTTTAAAATATTTTTAGGACTAATACTATAACGGGGTATGCGAAATGCCTAATATGCGTTTCCGCTAACTCGATAGAGCAAAGAAACCCTAGTCATAATGTGCCCCTTAACTGATATCTCGCGAAGAATAACCTAAAAACCTCCAAGTCACCTTCTACAAACATTTCAAGATGAATAACTACCTTAACATGCCACGAGTGTGTGCAGCAATGCTCTGGTCATGTATTAGTTGATATTGGGTTTTGCTCGCATGGTCATTTATTTGACGTTTTTCTGATATGTAGTTACGACGTAGCGGTACCTTGTCCGAAGGAACCAGACTGTATCAATTACGCTAATAAAAATATACGATGCTAAATATAATCGACAACTGCAGTCCGCCAAAAAAAATCGAGTGTCGTGATTCCAATCCAAAGACTTTCCCAAAGTGTCTTGCTTAACTCGAGTGGCAAAATACGGCAACGGTACCAAAGAGGTTCTAAAATTTTGGCGACAAGCTAAGATCTCTAATTTATTTTTTAGCTCAAACACATCATTTTTTTACTGGATTGCTCAATCCAATAAAAGAAAAAAAACATTATCTTTGCTAAGAAAGCCACTGACGCGAAAGGCAGCTAGCTTGCAAAGTTGAAGCGAAGTGATGTTGACATCGCTGCTGCCTCCTCGTCGGCCGCCCATCAAATCAATCAAAACGGCCTTGATTTAACTGTTTTAGCTCCTCGTCACATCGCAACGTAAAAAATAATTCCCGAACGATAATTTTCTTCTCGTGATAAGCTAGACAAAAGACGCATGTTATTCATCATGCAGCAGACCCACGATACAGGTCTATCACACATCAGACCACAATAGAGGTGACTCTCACACACTCGACCATGACAAGCTGGCTACTATGCAGATGGCTACGGTAGCAGCGTGTCACGCCCGGACAACGTGACAGGGTGCTGTCACGCCGTGATGCGCGTACCGCGTGGCCGGCTTGCCGATGGGCGTCATATTGCAGGTGGGACGTGAACAGGTGGTAGGGCCCTTGATGTGGCCCGGTAGGTGCAGGCATTATCGTTGCTGCTGCCGACAGGGGTCTATCGTGCCTCCCGTGAGCGATTAGAGGTTTTCGCGAGTTTTTTATTGGCGTCGTGGTCCTGCCCCTCCGCATGTCGCTCTCCCCGTCCTCCCGTGCGCTGCCCCTTCCCTGCTCTCACTTACCATCTATAGAAGAAGGAATAGAGAAGAGGAGAAGAAGATAAGATGAGAAGATGAGTAGGAGAAAAGAAGATGACACGGGACACATGACTGGAACAGGGATACGTGCTGAGTCACCACAGAAAGACTTTTGGCTTTAATTTTTTAAAAGAGCTAAAATGCAATTAAAACAAGAACTAAAAGTACAATTAAAACTAGACAAGAGACTAAAACCCTGCCATTGTTGAGTTTGACTTTGGCGCCGATCGCTGCTGTCGCGCAGCTATCGTCGGGTTCCCCGATTGACTAGCACGGACTGAGACTTTCTGTATCTTGCTCTCTTTTGCTAGCACAGGAGTAGGGAGTGTACGTGTGGCCCGAGTTAGCTGCCTTGCAGCTGGTCTACTAAAAAGAGCCGGTCATCATTTGCCATATTCCCGTGAGTAAATTTGCATGTGCAGCCCCAGCATCCCAAGCTCTGAATATGATCTGGTCAGCTACACTGGTCTTTAGAGGTGGTGGCCAGGAGGTCTTCGGCGGACATGGATGACACTTTAACAGTGCTACGTGTGGATTGACCTTGTTTCAGATATATTATCATTTTTGATTGAGAAATAGTTTATTTTAAACCCTGAACTATATTAGTTGGTGCAATTTAAATCCTGAACTATAAAACCATATATATTAAATTATGAACTTTCTAAAACCGTTTAATTTGAACTCTATCTCGGTTTTGATAGTGATTTTATATTTTAGTCTTTCCAAATAAATCTTTAAAAATTCATGGCGTAGAGAATTCTATGAAATAATAACCTGCAAAAACACATTAAAAATGACTATTTATGTCCTATGCAACATGACCAAATTTTGTTATTTATCTCTTATCTTTTCTATATGGAACACAAATGATGAGTTTTCACCCGTTCTCTTTTTATAGCATTCCTCACACCGATGAATTATTTCAGATATTTGGGAACATTGGTTTACAAAACCACCTTCCAAACCTTAGCTCTTTTCTAGGGTGCTTTTGCACCCCCCTCGTTTTAGAAAATTTGATACAAATTTATGAAGTAGGGAACGCCATTATTTGTTTACTTCTTGTCAATTTTGCACATGATGTAAATAGTAATATTTTTGGATGAATTTTTACAAGTTATCATTTCATAATATTTCCTACATTCATGAATTCTTTACTAGTTTTTGAGAACCCCAAAACATAAAACCACTGTGCAAAACCAGCCTAGAGTTCAGGTTAAACCGTTTTAACAATAAAATTCTTCCTTTATTAAAAAAGAAAGAGCTACACTGAGCATTCAACGTATGGAACCTGGGTTTAAACATCACAAGAAATACCAATGCCATAAATGAATAACAAGTAAACAAAACAAGACATTATGCAGGAGATCATAGGCCAAGGTTCCAACAGAAACTCCTCTGATGCATATCAAAGTATCAGACAGTACGAACTGAAAAGGTCCAACTGAGGAAGCTTTTAGTTGTGAGCTGTGGTGGACTTTTGAATAGGCAGGCGACACGGTAGTGTTTCCTCGCCGCCGCCGCAATCACCGGCCCCGGCCCCAGCCTGGGGCCCTGCTCTCGATCTCTCTTCCCCTCCGGCAGCCGCCCAGGCGGTGCCCCAGGTTTGGATCCTTGGTGTGTGTGCTACTTCGAGCTAGCCCTCGTCCTCCCGTGTCTCTGGCGGCTTTCTGCCCCCGGAGTCTTGTGTCCTTGCTGCCCCGATCGTGTGGTGTCGATGGCGAGCAAAAGTGCCCCACCGTCCGGATCGGGAAGGGGAAAGGCGAAGGCGACGGAGAACCCGGCCGAACGGGATGAAGGGGTCGAGTCCATGATGGACCGCCTGAACCTGCTGGTAGACGAGACGGAAGCTGTGGAGATGAGCGACGACGAAGATGATTCTGAGTCGCTGCTAGAGAAGTGGTCACTAATAGGTAAAGCTCTGTCTCCTTCAGTGATTCACATTCAGACTACTTTGGCTGCGATGAGGCCGGCTTGGGGAAATCCCAGGGGATTGCGTGCGAGATTGGTGGGGGACAACTCGTTTGTGGCCGATTTTGGTAATGAGGTGGATAGAGATCGGGCTCTGGCCGAACGCCCTGGATGGTGGGCAGACATGCTGTTCTGCTCCAGCACTACAATGCCAGGTTGCGGCCGTCCGATATCAGGTTCGAGGCCATGGTGATTTGGGCTCGCATTTTGGATTTGCCGCTTGGGCTGGTTGAACAGCAGGAAGGGGAAGAGAATTGCTGACCTGGTTGATAAGAATTGTGTTCTGGATGTGGATGAAAATGGGGATGCTGCTGGTACCTTTCTCCGGCGCTGGGTGACAATTAACAAGAAGGGGGATAAAAAGGAAGAGGTGAAGTTTGATCTGCAATATGAGAAAACTTCCCTTTTACTGTTTTAGTTGTGGCCTCATTGGACATGGCGAGCTGGAGTGCCCTCACCCGGCGAAGAAGGATGCACGAGGTTTGCTGCCTTTTGATAGGAACCTTCGGGCATCGGAAGAGCGAAGGAGGAGGCTGCAGAGTTTTGGGCAAGCTGCAGCCTCAGCTTCTTGGAAAAGTGACTCAAGGGAGAAGGATTCTAGGGACAAGGGAGGGAAAGGGAAAGCCCAGCCTACCTCTGCCCCGAGTATGAACTCAAAAAGCTCTGGCAATTCGATACTTGGAGGCACGCTGAAAATAGGTGAACAGGAGGTTACTTCTCCAATATCGAAGTTTGTACAGGCTGCTGATACATCTAGAGTGGTCTCAATTGCAAAGAAGTTGTTCTCGGGGGAGAACTCGGGGGAGGAGGTGCTCAAGAAGAAGCGTAAACCTTTTGGCACACTGGGACCCTCTCCGGCCGGTGAGGTGGGCCAGATGGATGGCGAGGACTTGTCACGTGCTATGGTACTGGCAGGAGGACCGAAAGGAATGCTAGAGGAACCTGATGGTGAGGTGGGTGAAAATGTGGTGGAGCAGGTGAAGAAACAAAAGCAGGAGGACATCACGTTCTTTGCTCGTCAGGCGGAGGCTGCAAGCATGATGCAGCCCCGCCATCTTCAATGAATCTCCTGAGTTGGAACTACCGGGGTTGCGGGAAGCCTGAGGCAGTTCCAGAGCTCCGCCTGTTGGTGGAGCAACAACGTCCCGATGTCGTCTTCTTGATGGAGACAAAGATGAGTGAGGAAAATGCTTTGGTGGTGAAAAATGAACTTGGTTTCCCTAACGGCTTTGCGATTAAGTCAGAAGGGAGAAGTGGAGGCTTAGCCTTTTTCTGGAGGAACAATGTCACGGTCTGGCGGAGGTCTTGCTCAAGATCTCACATCGACGTGTGCATTGCTGACGACAATGGTGGGCTTGGCTGGAGACTCACCGGTTTCTACGGTGAGCCACGTCGGGAGATGAGGCATAACAGCTGGTACTTAATGAAGTTTCTGTGTCGAGAGCTAAAGACCCCATGGCTCTGCGTGGGCGATTTCAACGAGATTTTGAATGAAGCTGAGCACCTTGGCGCGAATGAGCGCGCTGAGTGGCAAATGGCGGGTTTCTGAGATGCAGTTGACGAATGCAACTTGGGAGACTTCGGATATTCTGGTTTGCCCTATACTTGGGACAACAGGCTGTTGGATATTTGATCTACAGGTCAAGAGGTCGGTTTGCTCTGATCAGAGGCAAACCGACCTAAGCCAAATATCAGATGGACGTTCCCCCTCTGTGGGTGCTCTATATAAGGGGTTAGTCCCTAACCGTGGACGTTAAGGAAAGTGCTTCAACCCTAAGTTCCCCAACTCAACTGATAAAACCCGAGCACCCAACAGAGGGAAGAACAGTGCCGCATCACCCAAACCCTAGAAGCTCAAGAACAGAAGAAGAAGAAAAGTAAGAAGAGATGGCAAGCTCATCCGATCAAGGTACTCATGCCCAATTCTTCCTCTGTGGTTCAATTTCTTGAGCTATACGATCCACCAATCATCTAACATTGGTATCAGAGCAATAGCCCTAAGAATTGAACCCCTTTTAAGACTCATTTTCATGCTCTCATGTTTCTATTCATGCTCGGCTAAAAGAATGCCCTAAATCCTCTAAGCTCCAACCCTAGCAGTGCACCCTCTCCTCACCAATTAAGCTCTAGGGCTTCGGGTCTAAGCAATAAGAAGAAGGGGATGAAGAAAATCTAAGAAACCCTAAGCACTTTTCTTCCCCAATCCCGTAACCCTAAAACCTCAATTCCCCAAATTAAGCAATCCCTAACCCTAAGTTTGAGAAATAAGGCGCGGAGGACTTACCTGAGGGTTCCGGTGGTCGTCGCCGGCCACCGTTGCCGCCGCCTTAGCCAAGCGAAGGCGCTTGGGCCCTTACCCGAGCAGCCTCGCCGTCCGCCGCGCCGGAGGGCACCGACGAGCACCGCTCGACGGAGACGCGCGCGAGCCGCGGCCCGCACGTGACTCCGGCGAGAGGAGCTCGACGGCGCCGGTCTTCTCCTCCCCGAGGCAGGCGCTCCGCGCCGCCGCATTGCCTCGCTCCGCTCGGGTACTCGCCGCCGTCGCTCACTGGTGAAAAGGAAAGGGGAGGGGAGAAAAATGAATTAGGGTTTGAGGGGGAGGTCGGTGGCCGGGTGGTTTTGTTCCCCCGCGCATTCGCTGGTGGCCGTCGGATCCCCATCGGACGGTACGATGGGGTCGGCAGAGCTGCGGGCCAAAGAGGCCGGTGCGGGAGCGGCCAAATCCCGGCCCAGGCCCAGGTTGCCGGACCGGGAGCCCAGGCGGGATTAAGAGGAGCGGGCCAGGCCGACTGAAGCTCAGTTAGGGAGGGTTTTAGCCCATTTTTAATTTAAAATTATTAAACCCTATGGGCTGAATGGTATTGGATCAAATTAAATTCTTTTGGGCTGAAATAAATGATTTTCTGAGCTGAATAATAATAAATAAATAAACAAGATAAAACATAAATGTTATGTCTTGTTAAATAATTTTTATATTATGTTTAGTTATTTGCAAGAATTTTTGGTGTTATTGTGATGCATACAATTATGATTTGTTTTTGATTATAAATTCCTTTTAAGTATAGTCTTATATTATGCTTAATTATTCCTAAGATTTTAGGATTAATATTTGGATTTTCATTATTATTGCTATTACTATTATTGTGATGCTTATTAAATTATGCTTGGAATTTACTTTTCCGCTGCAATATAAGAAACATGAATAAAGTTCTCTTTATTAAGAGTGGATAATATTTGTCATTCTGGCCAAAGCTGATTGACGAATATTTTTGACCACAAAATTTTATTAATTCTATTCATTTCTGGCCAAAGCTGATATGGACTAGATTAATAAAAGAAGTTTATATACAAAATTTAATAAAGTGTGACTGGTATTCATTATTCTGGCCAAAGCTGATTAGTGAATACCTGTTCGCAAAATTTTATTGTTCCTATCTATTTCTGGCCAAAGCTGATTTAGATTTGATCAATAAAAGAAGTTTATAATAATGCTTACTAAAAGCATTTAAATTTTCTTTATGTAGCATCTAATGCCTCTCAAATTGCCGGAATAATCAACGGCATTGAGCAACTAAATGGAAGCAATTATGCTTCATGGAAAGAGAAGCTCGAGATAACTCTGGCTTTGCTGGATCTTGACTATGCTCTCTATAATGATCCTCCTGAAGCACCTACGCAGGGTGTTGAAAATTATGATTCTCTGAAAAGAGAATATGAAATTGAAAAGACTAAGTGGGAGCAGTCGAATCGTAAGTGCCTCATGGTGATTAAGAGCTCCATTAATATTAGCATAAGAGGAGCTATTCCTGACTCCCAGACCGCTAAAGAATATCTTGCCAAAGTTGAGGACCAGTTTAGAGGTTCTTCTAAGGTTTATGCAACTAGCCTTATCAAAAGGCTTGTTGATGAACCATATGATCCGGCTGGGAGTCTAAGGGAACACATTATGAAGAAATGTCACATGGCCGCCAAACTTAAGACAATGGAAATGGAAATCTCAGATGGTTTTCTCGTCCATTTCATTATGTCTTCTTTGCCCCAGGAGTTTTCTCCATTCACAATCAACTATAATGCTATGGATGTGAAGTGGGGCATCGATGAAATGATGGCCAGATGTGTACAAGAGGAAGAAAGGCTTAGAGCTGATCGAATTGAACATGTCAATCAATTCAAGCACTCTCAGAAGAAGAAAAATCAGAAATTCATCAAGCCTAAGCCTGTTCAGTTCAAAAATAAGGGGCAATCTTCTAAGCAATCCCAGCAGAACAAGCCTGAGAAAGCTTCCAATGCAAATGAAAAGGATCCAGAAGGATGTCGTTTTTGTGGAAAAAGCGGACATTTTCAAAAGGATTGCATTGGCTTTATGAAATGGCTCAATAAGAAAGGTACTGATGTTATCTCATTCATAGATGAATCCCTGTATACTGATTATGCCACCAATACATGGTGGGTTGACTCAGGAGCAACAATTCACGTTGCAAATTCTTTACAGGGATTCGATATGAAGAGGACCCTAAGAAGAGGGGAAAGAAGAATTAGAGTTGCTAATGGAGTTGAGGCTGAATCTGAGGCAATTGGGGAGTTTTCACTCACACTCCATACCAGATTCACGCTTCGACTACATAACGTTCTCTATGTACCCTCTATGAGAAGAAACTTAGTATCAGTGTCATGTTTAGATGATGATGGCTTTCACTGTGACTTTGAAAACAAGAGATGTATAATTATATATGAGAATAAAGATGTTGGTCTTGCCATCCGACAAGATAAACTTTATCTGGTTTCCCTCAGTGATACCATTAATGACATTGATTTCTCTTCAAAAGAAAACATCGGTACCAAACAGAAACAAAATAATAATGAGGCCCTGTTTGTTTGGGCTTTTTTTTGGCTTTTGGACTTTGACTTCGAAGCCAAAAAAGCACCTAAATAGGTGTTTTTGGCTTTTGGCTTTTTGGAAGCCGAAACTACATATTGTGCTTTCGGCTTCCAAAAAGCCAAAAGCCAAAAGCACTTATTTAGGTGCTTTTCTGGCTTCGAAGCTGGCTTCGAAGCCAAAGCGCAGAAGCCAGAAAAAGCCCAAACAAACAGGGCCTGAGACTTCTTCGAAATTATGGCACTGTCGTTTAGGCCATATTTCGAGGGGGAGAATTGAGCGTCTCATTAAAGAGCAAATACTTCATCCTCTGGATTTCTCAGATGCGGACACTGATCATTGTATTGACTGCATCAAAGGAAAATATACTAAGAAAATCAAGAAAGGTGCAAATCGAAGCACAGGAGTCTTAGAGATAATTCACACAGATATCTGTGGTCCATTCAATGTAAAGTCAGTGGATGGTTTTGATTCATTCATAACATTCACTGATGACTACTCTCGTTATGGATATATTTATCCTATCAAAGAAAGATCTGAGGCATTGGACAAGTTTAAAGTCTTCAAGGCTGAAGTTGAAAATCAGCATGATAAAAAGATTAAAGTTGTAAGGTCTGATCGTGGTGGTGAATACTACGGAAGGCATACACCTTATGGCCAAATTCCTGGACCATTTGCTAGGTTTTTACAGGAAAATGGCATAGTAGCCCAGTATTCTGCACCGGGCGAATCTCAGCAAAATGGAGTGGCTGAAAGGCGTAATCGCACTCTTATGGACATGGTACGAAGTATGTTAAGCCACTCCACTCTACCCATTAATCTATGGATGGAAGCTCTAAAGACAACTGCATACGTTCTTAATAAGGTTCCCAGTAAATCAGTTCCTAAGACACCATATGAGTTATGGACTGGGAGGAAACCAACCCTAAATTATCTTCATGTGTGGGGCTGCCCTGCTGAAGCTAGAGTTTTCAATCCAAATATGAGAAAATTAGACCCCAAGACAGTCAGTTGCCATTTCATTGGTTATCCTGACAAATCTAAGGCATATCGATTTTATTGTCCAAATCAGTTCACTAAGTTTGTTGAAACAAGACACGCTGTGTTCTTGGATGATGATATGATCAGTGGGAGCATGACACCCAGGGAAATTGATCTGGAAGAAAAACGGGATTATGTGTCAATTCCTGTGATTCAAGAACCGGTTTTCCCAGTGCATGCTGATGTTGCACCTCCAGTTGAGAGGACTTCTAATGCAACACCTGCTGAGATCCCTGTGACTACTTCAGAAGTCACACTTAATAATCTTCCTATAGAAGAGACTCAGCAGCCTCCAGCTGTGACTAATATGCCAAATAATGAACCCGTTAGAAGGTCACAACGGGTCAGAAGACCTGCTATTCCTAGTGACTATGTCACTTATATGAGTGAGGATATGAATGAGTTGGAATTGGACGATGATCCTACCTCATTTAAGGAAGCCATACAAAGTGAACATTCATCTGAATAGCTTAATGCTATGAAAGATGAAATGAAGTCTATGAGTACAAATGAAGTATGGGATTTAGTAGAAATTCCTGAAGAAGCCAAAACAGTAGGCTGTAAATGGGTCTACAAAATCAAACGTGACTCCGAGGGGAATATCGAAAGGTTCAAAGCAAGGCTCGTAGCAAAAGGCTTCACACAGAGAGAAGGCATTGATTACAATGAAACATTTTCACCTGTTTCTTCTAAAGACTCATTCAGGATCATTATGACGCTTGTGGCTCATTATGATTTGGAGTTACATCAGATGGATGTTAAAACGGCATTCCTAAATGGCAACTTATATGAAGACGTTTATATGGCACAACTGGAAGGTTTTGTTATGGAAGGAAAAGAACATTTAGGATGTCGACTTAAGAAGTCCATTTATGGATTAAAACAAGCGTCAAGGCAATGGTATCTTAAGTTTGATCAAATCATTAGGCAATTTGATTTCAAAGAAAATGAGGTGGACAATTGCGTATATGTCAAGTTCAGGGGGAGCAAATATATCTTCTTGATACTATATGTCGATGATATACTCTTAGCCAGTAGCGATAAGAATTTGCTACTGGAAACTAAAATATTTCTCTCCTCCAAATTTGATATGAAAGATCTTGGTGAAGCCACTTATGTCTTAGGCATTCAAATTCACCGAGACAGATCCAGAGGAATCTTGGGGCTATCTCAAAAGGCATATATAGAAAAGGTACTGAAAAAGTACAATATGCATAAGTGCTCAGCCTCGCCTGCTCCTATAGTCAAGGGCGATAAGTTTGAGACTTTTCAATGTCCGAAAAATGAATATGAATCTGCGCAGATGAAGTCAATTCCATATGCTTCGGCTATTGGAAGCATAATGTATGCACAAGTGTGCACTCGCCCTGACTTAGCATTCGTAACCGGGATGCTTGGCAGGTACCAGTCTAATCCATGACTGGATCACTGGAAAGCCGTTAAGAAGGTCCTACGCTATTTGCAAGGCACTAAGAATTACATGCTCACGTATAAGAGATCTGATAACCTCGAAGTTGTAGGTTATTCAGACGCTGATTTCGCGGGGTGTGTTGATACTAAGAAATCCACGTCAGGATACATCTACACCCTTGCAGGAGGAGCTATATCGTGGAAAAGCTCCAAACAAAGTGTTACTGCATCGTCGACAATGCAGGCTGAATTCGTGGCATGTTATGAGGCTACCGGGTAGGCTGTATGACTGAAGAACTTTATCCCGGGATTAAAAGTGGTTGACAGCATATCTAAACCACTCACTCTATACTGCGATAATCAACCCGCAGTAATCTATTCAAGTAACAACAAGTCAAGTGGTGCTGCCAAACACATTGACATCAAGTACCATGTTGTGAAAGATAGAATCCAGGATCAGACAATAAGCATTAAGTACATAAGCACTAAGCAAATGTTAGCGGATCCACTTACAAAGGGTCTACCACCCAATGTATTCAAAGAACATGTTGCCGGCATGGGTTTGGTAGAAAGCCCTTGATCCTGGAATAGTTGGAACTATTATGACACCGTCTCCCTATAACATAAGAGGACTCATTTTGAGATCGAATGGGAACCATAGTCACTTGGTTCAGCAGTACTTAATTGACTGTTATAATCTATTGTCTTGGTGTACTATTCTATCAAAGGATGAGTCTGTAAGTTTGTATAAGTTTAAAGAAATAAGTTTATGGAGCTCCTAAGTTAAAGAAGTTTCTTTTGATGTAAAGTAATGTACTATAGTCAATAGGTTCAGTGGTACCTTATATTGACCATTGTAATCTTTTGTCTTGATGTATTATTTTATTGAGAAATGAACTTGTAAGTTTAGCCTTACAATCAAGGGGGAGAATGTTGGATATTTGATCTACAGGCCAAGAGGTCGGTTTGCTCTGATCAGAGGCAAACCGACCTAAGCCAAATATCAGGTGGACGTTCCCCCTCTGTGGGTGCTCTATATAAGGGGTTAGTCCCTAACCGTGGACGTTAAGGAAAGTGCTTCAACCCTAAGTTCCCCAACTCAACTGATCAAAACCCGAGCACCCAGCAGAGGGAAGAACAGTGCCGCATCACCCAAACCCTAGAAGCTCAAGAACAGAAGAAGAAGAAAAGTAAGAAGAGATGGCAAGCTCATCCGATCAAGGTACTCATGCCCAATTCTTCCTCTGTGGTTCAATTTCTTGAGCTATACGATCCACCAATCATCTAACACAGGCAAGATGGTTCTAGTAACGTTAAGGTTCGCTTAGACCGGGCCCTTGCTAATGGAAAATTTTTGGACAGGTTTGGATCCACTTCGGTGAGGCATATCCAGACCACCTCTTCTGATCATTGTGCCTTGCTAGTGGACGTAAAAAAGGAGCCGCCTGACCGTCGGGCGAGACGCAAGCGTCCCTTTCGATATGAAAATGCATGGCGTCGACATGAGCAGTAAAGTAAGTTTGTTGAGCAAATGTGGAAGTCCCAGCCGCCTAAAGGTGGCCTAGTTGGTATGGCAAACTCTCTGAGGCAGATGCGGGAGCAGTTTTCTAGCTGGAACCGCGAGGTTTTTGGTGCAGTGGGAGCCCAGCTGCGACATTTGCGTAGGGAGCTGGAGGACCTGCGTGGTAACTCTCTGCACGCTGGTCCGGGGCAAAAGGAAAAGTATATCATGAGGCATATTGATGAGATGCTTTCAAGAGAGGAGGTGATGATGAAGCAGAGATCCAGGGTCCAGTGGCTAAGGGAGGGAGACCGAAATACAGCGTTTTTCCAAGCAAAGGCTACTAACCGAACCAGAAGAAACTGCATTACGGCATTGACAGATGATGATGGGAGGGTGGTCACCGAACAGCAGGAACTTGAGAAGATGTCTGGGGAATTCTTTTCTGATATGTTCAAGGCACAAATTGAGTTGGAGCCTGAAGTGGTCATTCAGTTTTTGCACCAGAATGTCACCGAGGAGATGAATGATGGGTTGTGTGAAGTGTTTATGGCTGATGAAGTGAAACATGCACTCTTTATAATGGAGTCAGATAAAGCTCCTGGGGAAGACGGCTTCAATGCGGGATTCTTCCAAAAACACTGGAGTCTCATTGGTGAAGCTGTGACAAGTGCTGTCTTGGACTTTCTGAATGGCGGTCTCCTTTCAGAAGATATAAACAAGACCGTGTTGGTGCTTATTCCTAAGGTTCTTCACCCCTAGAGGTTAACTGAGTACAGGCCCATATCTCTTTGCAATGTTCTTTACAAAATCTGCTCTAAAGTGCTTGCGAATCGTTTGAGGCCTATTCTTGATGAGCTAATAGAAGAAGAACAGAGTGCCTTTGTTCCAGGTAGACTGATAATTGATAATGTGGTGACTGCTTACGAGTGTATTCACTATTGAAGAGGAAAAAAGGGAAATCAGGAGCCTGTGCGGTCAAAGTTGATATGGCCAAGGCCTATGACAGGGTGGAGTGGGAGTACCTTGAGAAGGTAATGCAAAAAATGGGGTTCGCAAGATCTGTGGATTGATCGGGTCATGCAATGTGTCCGCTCAGTTTCCTTCTCGGTCAGAGTTAATGGTCAAAACTCAGATTTCTTTAAGCCTACTAGAGGAATCAGACAGGGTGATCCCATCTCACCCTATTTATTCCTGCTTTGTGGAAATGGTCTGTCTGCAATGTTGAAAGCTCATGGACCAAGGTATCTTGCTCGAGGTATAAGAGTCAGCGTTCATGCCCCTTGGTTGTCACACTTATTATTTGCAGATGACTGCATCATGTTCTGCCAAGCTTTGAGGAGGGGGGGCGGCGAGACTTCAGGCTATGGACATGTATCACCGGGGTTCTGGACAGTTAGTCAATAAACAAAAGTCAGCAGTTTTTTTCAGTACAAACTGTGAAGATGACACAAAGAAGACTGTCCTGGACACTTTGGGCATCTCTTCCGAGGCCCTGGGGGAAAAGTACCTTGGGCTGCCTACGACATTAGGCAGATCCACCATTGAGAGCTTTGAATATATCCCTAAAAGGGCGAGGAAGATTGTTACGGGATGGGGAGAAAAGATGCTTAGTTTGATGGCCTGAAGTGCTTCTGAAGTCTGTTGTACAAGCCGTGCTCACGTATACTATGACCTGCTTTGAGTTAAGTGTTGCTACTTGCAAGAAGATAACAACCTGCTTGTCGAATTATTTCTGGGGCGGAAGTTTGGACAAGCATAAGATGCATTGGCTACGTTGGGAGGACATGACAAGAGCAAAAGCTATTGGAGGTGTGGGTTTTAAGGACCTAAAACTTTTAACTTAGCCATGTTGGGAAAGCAGAGCTGGCGCATGGTCACAAGGCCTATTTCCTTATGTGCCCGTGTCCTTAAAGGCAAATATTTCCCCCATGGTGAGTTCCTCTCAGCTACAAAAAAGAAGAACTCTTCCCACACTTGGCGAGCTATTCTGGCCGGGTGTGCGGTGTTGAAGAAGGGTCTTATCAGCAGAGTCGGCACAGGGGAGACAATTGATATCTGGCATGACAATTGGATCCCCTCTCTTCGGCGCCTAAGACCATTACTCAAACCTCCGGACTGCAACATCAACAGAGTGTCGGAGCTGATGGTGGATGGTGGCAGCGCATGGAACAACTTGCTAATTGAGGAGGTTTTAACCCGGCTGAAGCTCTTGAGATTCTAAAAATTCTGCTAGGGCGTTTGCAGGAGGATTTTAGTGCTTGGGCCTTTGAAAACCATGGCAACTACTCGGTTCGATCTGCTTACCGAGTATTATCCGATGAAAAAGCCTAGCATGAGGATGCAAGAAGGAATACAGCGGCTAATTCCACGGCGTCCACAACGCCGATGTGGAAACAAGTCTGGAAGCTGCGGGTTCCTCCAAAAACTAGATCGTTTTGGTGGCGGGTGTTGCATGATTTCATTCCTTCTCAGGACAAACTTCGTCACAGACACATTGAAGAGAGGCCAGACTGTTTCCTGTGCGGAGCCAGAAGGGAAACCGCTTTCCATGCTATGATGGAATGCCCGAGAGCTCGACAATGTTGGGAGGAGATTAAGAAGGTCACCGGGATCAAAATGCCGAGACTGCATCCTCTGACCTGGGGCATATGACATACTGAACCCGGCGAGATGCACGCAGGACCAGGCCACGCTTATTCCTGTGCGGCATGGTCTATTTGGAGATATGACAATATTCCAAACTCTGGTTGCTGAAACACTTGCTCTCCGGGATGGGTTACGACTTGCGATGGAGGAAGAATGGCCTGATGTTGCCTTTGAAACTGACTGTCAGGTCCTGGTGGAGATGTGGAACTCCAGGAAACAGAACAGATCTGAGATTATGGGTCTCCTGTGTGAAATTGAGGAGCTGAGCCAAGCCTTCTGTTCCTTTACTCTGTTTTTATTCGTAGAGGCGCTAATTTCTGTGCACACGTGTGTGCAAAGCTCCCCTGGTTAACGACCGGAGGTTGTGGCGTAATGCTGCTCCGGATCAACTTGCTATTTGTATACAAACTGAGAGTAATCGTGAGCAATAGAGCTGAGCTCCTTTGATTGCCAGGTCCAACTACAAGCAACAACGGCTAGCCTACCACAAGTACCGCCTCTTTCTTTCCTACCTCATGAGTCATAATCATATGTTGGCGGGCTATGAACTGCCGCAAGGAAGGCAACAACCTAATACTATGCCAACCTGGGCAGCCAGCACCAAGAAGCAAATACCCGCCCCGGCCATCTCGGCTCACCAGCAACATGCTATAACTATACCAAATTTGACCACGAGCCCGGCACATATGCCATTGTTAAGTCCTTAGCATACTGCCTAATTTATACAACAAAATGCTCACCAACGATAAGTAGGGCACGAGACCTGAGTAAAAATAAGCAGGTCATTTCAGATGAAGCCACATCACAAGGCGAACACATGCTGGTGTAGTACGGGGAATTTGGGGTAGCAGCAGGGCTGGTCATAGCATCATAGGGTCGCCAGATGAAACAGTGTGCATGTGTGTGTCCCTTCCATTCAGTTCCCTTGATGAATCCATGTCTGCTGTATCTGGGATTGTAACGTTTCAAATAAGATAAAGACCAGAGCAAGAGGTATTCATGAAAGATGTTTACAAACAGCCAACAAAATGATACTCTACCAGATGTGGAGTCACTAGGGTGGCTTGTAAATGAGGAGCTTCTTTGAAAATCTGCATACATTCATGTTTTGCAAGTAAGAAATGAAACTAACAAAGTAAAACTGTATAACAATCTGGCATAATGTACACATGTGTCGTACATGGTATATACAGTGGAAGCAGATGCACATGAATTTTCAGAACATCGCAGCTATGCTCAAAAAATCTAACAGGTAGTCAAAATCAAAAGAAATGACCAAGTCGAATCAAAAACAGCAATTACTACCGAGCTAAAAGGAGCAAAATTAAGCAATAAACAATATCTACCATTGTGCTAATTGGGGCAAGATAAACCCATTTTTAGCACTGATCTAAAGGGGCTAGATAAGTCTAAATACCAAGTACAACTCAGTAAAAGCAGATATCTTTTTTCCACGAAAATGTGGTCTGAACAAAAAAGATCTAATCCCTCACTCTTTACTTGTGAACAATTTGTATTAATAAAACGAATGTAACAGATATCTTACCATAACATCTTGGAACGAACAGAAAAACAGAAGGTTAAAAAGAAAAACAGTGTGCAAATCAAATGCAACCAGATCTTTGTATTTGCTGAGATAAGATTATTAGTTGCCAGTGTGAAAGAGAGAGGGAGGGAGGGAGGGAGGGAGGGAGGGAGGGAGGGAAGGAGAGAGAGAGAGCCTAATGATCTTAGCAAAAACTGCTAGCAGTGTCAGCCAGTTATAATAATCATTTTTTTAGAGAGCCAGTTATAATAATCTTAGCAAACCATTCTAAAGGACGAATGATGTCAAAGAAACAAACCTTCTAAAGGACGAATGATGTCAAAGAAACAAACCTGCAGACTGGTGCAAACCTTTCACAGCTTCAAAGTTCTTGTATGTATACCCCACAAAGCTAAGATCTTTAGAATTAAGCATCGTCTGCAATGATGTTTCAAAACAATGACAAATAATTTTGGAGTGAATAAAGAAATGATGCATGTAATCTGTTACAATGGCTGAATCGATGCCTATCCATGGACAGGACATCTAAAAGTGACCACTGACAAAGGTGACTAGGAAACTGCCTTTTCGCTGGGATTAGTGCAAATTAATAAAACCAGGTGGACGAATTTTCCAGTGGAGATTAAGTGACAGAAAAAGAACTTCCCCTTCCCATATACATGAATCCTGATATGCTAGATAGTTAGAATCATTAGAAAGGCTAACCAATGGAATCGTCAAACTTCATGGAAAATATCATGCATAGTTGCAAAACATTCTATGGTAAACTTGGGTGCACCTACATCATCAATAAAAAAACGATGTTCAGTGATCTTACATAGGGTCAGTTACTCATATGCAGTAGTAACTAATCCAATGATTGCATCACAATGAATCACTCACTTAGTTGAGCTGGTGTAAACAGGATGACGGATAACCCTGCTATGGATATATACTTATACTCAACCTGGTTTTTCTCCACATAAATATTAATACACATAATGACAACATTATAGAATAAAACCCAAAAAGAGCACATTATCAACGTATTACCAAGAATATTACAGTCAAAAAGATGATCTGAAAATGGGAATGCAATGCTGAACACGCTTTCAGACTAACTCTGTTGAATATCAGATTTAGTACCACGCTAAGGGCTCATACCTTCCTTGAGGACCCTGAATCTGCTCTAGCTGGAGCAGGATCTGCCTGCAGAGACAGTCAGGGAAGGAAGTGATTAATATAATTTATGCACAACAGAAAGACATATGGAGTTGAAAGAACGACATACTGAATACGAAATGAAAGATTCCTTGAAAATTGAGTGTTAACTAATGAAAATGGATTTGCTTACTCCGTCAAACTTCTGGAAATTTTGTGTATCCAATTCATCATTTACTTTAGGCTTAAATGCCGCCTCCATTTCATAAAGCTTATCCCATTCAACTCCACGAAACCAAGGATGAGCCTAAGAAAAGGAGATAAGAAGAGAAGTATATCAACCAAAAGAAACATAAATAAGTAAAATACTCTTAGATTGAAAATATAAGTCCTTTTTGGACAGTGACATCTTCTACAAGGTACCACTTTAACTGCTAATTTATATCATAGATGTTGCTACAAATCACAAAAATTATATGTATGAGGCTATATTTCATGATAAATATAGTAATACCAAATTTCATGTTGCCAGTTTAGATACTCCATTGTATATTGATTGATAAACAAAATCTAAAATTGTTTTACCAGCACGGATTGTAAGGCAACTTATATTTGCATTTAGAGACAGTAGTTAATAATGAGAGACAAATACCTTTATTTGATCTGCCCCTCCGTTGCCAATCCTGTGGTCGACATCACATAATAACAGACAAATAAGATCCTTAGCTTCAGGGGACACCTTGAATTGTCTGGAAATTTCAAATAGCTTCTCCAATGCACAATCTAGGTAGTAGTGGGAAAGCAAAGTCACTAGAGTACTTTAAAACAGAAAGTGGAAGCACCTATAGGATTCGGACACTACATCATTTCTCATGTTATATATACCCAAAAACAGAGGTTAAAAATATACAAGTTTAATATCAATTCACGAAAACCAAAGATGAGCAGTCTATGATTTCAAATTATAGCAGCATAAGAAGGTACTTAAGAACTAAAGAACAAGAAACTTTGCCTTTTACACATCCTCACACATAGGATCCAAACATAAAATTTTGTATTATTTCACAAACCTTACAGACAGACATAAGTAACAACACATTACATATAGAAATGTTCTCAGTAAATTTAGAACTTACCACTTAATCATAAGCTGCATATAAACTGCAATAGCAACCAAAATAATAAAATTGAACCACTACACTACAGTGTGGCTACTGTGAAGAATGAGTCAAAATTGGTATACACTTCAACGGTAAATCTATTGTATGATAAAAGCTTATGATGTGTGGTTAAAACTTAAAAGTTCTACAACAAATAGGCTAAGAATTCCCACTAAAAGAAAAGTCTATCCCTCTGTTTGGTGTGCCTACTGATGATGTGTGGTTAAAAACCCTCAGGAAAAAAAAGAGAAATAAGCTAGAAACTCTCACAAAGAAAGAAAGAAATCTATCCTCAATTTGGTGGGGTTCTAATTATGGCTAATCCACATCGATTAGATGTTATCTGAGGGTCCTAATTATGGACAATCCATAACCACTAGATATTATCTGCGACATATTTAAACTCAAAAGATAAGAAAGAATTCTCAACCATAAAGACAACTCTCATAAGATATATTGAAAGTCATAAATACGAGGGAAAACTAGAACCATGCCACTGCAAGTTTTGCAGTTTTGAAAAATGCAGCTGGCTGTGAGGCCCACATGGCATATTTCAAAACTGCAAACTTAGAGTGGCATGGTTCCAAGTTTGCAAGTATACAATGCGCAATTGCATGGGCTTAATAATCTAATTCTAGATAAAATTTTCAAAAGCCAACCTTTCGGCATGTAGTTAGTGGATCATCAGAATAAAATGGTGGATACCCAACAAGCATCTCATACATGATTGCACCAAGGGACCACCTGCATGTAAATAGAAAATAAATAGTTATTCAAAACAAGAGAGACGTTTTTTTCTTTTTGCTTTTGAAAATCAAAACAAGAGATAACTACGCATGGAACATGAAGGTCTTAGAATACCAGTCGCACTCTATTCCGTATCCCTTTTTTAGTAGAACCTCTGGAGCAATATAATCAGGTGTCCCAACAGTCGAAAATGCCTGAAGATCATTTAGAATGGATGTAAAAAGTTATTCGACCCTACTTTTTCCCTTTTGGGAAAAGATTTTGAGAATTTATGCTCACAAAATAAGAAAACAAAAACAAATGGAGTTGTATGTAACTAGTTAGATGCTCAGTATGTATACACACACCAATTTTCTCCTGTTCTTCTGCCAGTGCTGAAGCTGTTCGTTTGGACTTCTCCACCTTCTACCATTTGCTGTATCAGATAGAGAACGATTGATGTCCATCGACTCCCTAAGATTTTCATCGATCATAGGTTCATCTTCATTTAAGGTTGACAATTTTGAACAGTCAATTGGCTTGCATAATCCAAAATCTGACAACTTCATGTGACCATTCTTATCAAGAAGCAGATTATCAGGCTTGATATCTCTGTAACGATATAAACCAAAAAATAAATTGAGTACACATATAGAACATACTGAATCGCCTTTAAATCAGATTCGGAAATATGTGACCTGTGGATGTAGTTATGTTTATGAATAGACTCGATGGCAAGAACAGTCTCAGCAATATAGAATCGAGCCACATTTTCAGTTAAGGTATCCTCTCTCATGAGGAGGGTCATCATATCACCTCCAGGAGGTACTCCATGATAAGGTAAAGGTACTCAGCATCTTGGAAAGAGTAGTATAGCTTCACAATGCAGTGGCTACCAACTTCAGCCAGCAAGTTTCTTTCAGCCCTAACATGCTCCACCTAATAGAAATAATGAAAATATTAGTTCCAAAAAGAACGGAGCAACTAAAGTTACTAAATATTCCCCAAATGAATAGTTGAAATGTTTTAACCAAAAGAAAAGAAATAAGAGTTGGAAAAATAACATATAAGGTATATCACATTAAACTAGAATTCATGAAAACAACTCTACCTCAAAAAATGCTTAAGGTAATTTGCCTTTATAGAGTAGTAACAATTATGCGCTTGCCGTGTGTCCGCGCCCCTGCGCGAGGTGGGCACCCCGTGACGGCTCCTAGTGGCGCGTGGAGGTTCGGCATCTTGTAGTGGAGGCTACCCCTGAGGTGGGATGGACGACGGCATGCTCGAAGCGCTGGCCCCGACACGACATTGGTCGTGCATCGCTGTCCCCAGCCCTTGGTCACTCTAGCCCAGCCCTCGGATTCCTGAGAAGGCTGCATGGGCGCTGCCGTTGCCTTGCCTTGGACCACCGCGCAACCTTCCGCTGCCTCTCCTACCTCCGCTCCGGCCACAAGGAGCGCGACTACCGCTCCCGTCCTTCGATCCATGATTCCCCCTACAGCGATCCGCCTCCCACTCCATGCCATCCAGCGTCCAGGCACTCTTGGGCTACGGTGGCTGTGTAGTCGGCAAGCGACGGGGTCCTCGTGCATGATGCGACACGGTGTTCACACTCCCCTGACCGCCTAATTGGGGCTGCTGGCCCCGAATTTGGGTTGGCCTCTCTGGGTGTGAACGCTGAGTCGGGCGGGCCGAGCACACTCCTCTCATTGTTCTCATCGCTGGCGACGTCGCTCCGTGTCAAGCTCTAGTGTTTCATTTCCTGCCTCATGGAGCAGGCGGTCTAGAACCTATCTAACATCACCGCCTCCCTTCAGCTTTGCTGCACGGGTGGAGAGGTCGGTTGGAGGTTTGAATCACGTGTTGGCAACTGCTGGCTTGCCTTCCGTCTACTCTAGAGCCTTGTTGAGGGCCAACACTCCCCTCGACTGCCAGGGTGCGGGGATGGCTGACCTTTTCGGCCCGTGCTCCTGATTGTGGCGCAGTAGTGCTCCTCCTTTGGATTTGGTTGTGGCTGCTGAACCTTGCTAGTCCGCGTCGGCGGTTCTAGGGCGTGTCTCGACAGCTGACCCATCGCCCTCAGACTTGGAGCTTCTGCGCGGCAACCCCTGTCTAGGGATGTTGTCCCAGCGGCTACGCCGGTGGCTATCGCCTCTGTTGCTAGCGTTGGAGAGTTAGGTTCCAGCCTAGTCACCGAGGATGTGGGGAGCCTGCTGCCGAGGCTAACCGGTTGGACCTTGAACACAATGTCGATGGCACCGTCTTGAGGGCTTCCTCTGCGACGAAGGAAACCATCGATGCCGCGGCTGCTCCCCAGGCCGAGATGGTGGATCCTGAGGTCACAGCTGTTGACAACACCGCGGTAGCATCCCCCGCTGCGGAGGAAACCATAGACGCCTCCCGGGTTGCCGATGGGTGCACGCTCAAGGAGTTCCTGGTCCTAGTCATTAAGCCTGTGCCTGCGCCAATCCTTGCTACACAGACGACCACCCATGGTTGTGGCCAGGGTCGTGGTGGCGTGGTGCCATCTGCCATGCTGCATCGCAGTGGCTGCATCGCCAATCGGAAGCCTCCCATGGGCAGAGCGGAGAACATGGCCCAAGAGCTTCTTGCGATCGTCTGCAGCATCATGCCCCCAAAGCGTTGTTCGACGACAGTGTCCGCAAGGAGTTCTTGGACCTTTTCAATGCAGCTCTGCCACCTGATGTCATTCGAGCGATTCTCGAGCTGGTCGAAGACGCAACGAAGATAAGCAAGGTAAAGGGGAGCGCCAATGCAAAGGCACTCAAGGCTACGTGATGTCGACGCTGCTCATTGTGGCCGGCTTAGAGCTGATGGAGTCCATGGGGGCATGTGTGTGCATGTCTAGTTGTGGCGGTCAAGGAGGTAGGCCATGTCGTGTGGCTCCTTGTTTTCGTTGTAGTTTCAATGTGTTTTGTGTGTTGCGGGTTACCAATGGTCAACTTTGGGTTTGCAATGTCTTACTTAGTAGGGAGTAATCCGTAGGTGGTTCGGATTTTCCGCCATGTTCCCTTCAAATTTCTTATAATGCACGGCACAGCTCCTGTCCTTGGTTGGCAAAAATGCATAACATCTCTGTCACAATTATATATCAAAGAATCCATAGAACTCAAGGCTAGCATCAAAGTATACCGAAACAGAAATGTTCTACCATATCCACAAATAATAATAAAGAACATAAAATACAAAATAAGTGGTACAGTGTTCTTATCCTACCTGACCCTTGACAACCATTTCAGATTTCTTGAGCTTTTTCATTGCATATATGTTACCAGAAGATTTTTCCCGACATAGTTGAACCTGTCAAAACAACAAATTTAAGTCCTCAGCTAAAGGGGTTAAAAGTCCAAGCATGACAAACAGTCATATTGTAAACATCAGGAATTCCAGAGAGTTGATAGATATAGGAAATGCTACATGTAACTGACTGGCACCACCAATGTAAAAGATACTGGCATACCTACTATGTTAATTTGGGAAATGTGAACTGCTTATGAGCAGATACGATACATTTAATAGGAAATAAAAAAAAATCTAAACTGTCTAAAATGACTTAGAAGCATGCTTGTAGACATTGGAACATGCAAACCTCCCCAAAAGCGCCTCTTCCAATGATGGTGAGCAGCTCAAAGTCATCCACGCAAATTCTATGTCTTTTAAGTCTCATGTATTCAGTCTCCTTCCTCTGCAACTCCTTTATTAATTTTATTTGCTCCTCCCTGGGAACTTGTGAAGAAGCTAGCTGTTGTTCCAAAATCAAGCGCCTGCAATGGTATAATATGCCCAAGTTTCAAGTATCAATATAAATGGAAGCAAACAGTGGTGGGCGATAAGAAATGAAAGATACAATTCCCAAACAATGCAATAAACCCAAGGATAAATACATACTCCATACAAAAGCACACTACAAAAGGATGACAAGAAAGAGAAAATTCCCATCCCCATTTAAAATAACAGTGCATTATTCTCAAGAAGGTCTAAGAGTGCCAGTTTAGACTTCAGTTGGTAGTTGAAACCAAGGTGAAGACAGAATGAAAGAAAATGTGTTTCAACTAGATTGAGTGAGCTAATCTCAGGAGATATTTGGGATGCGTAGTGCCTATTAAGTTGATTCGGTAATTGCTTGTGTTCAGCACTTCAGCACTGTGTAGCACTGCGAAGTGTGAAGTGTTGATCTTAGCTTGTGGAGCTAGCTGCTGGTTTTCTTTGATTGTGTGAAGGGGATTTGCAATTCGGAGTGTGAAGTAGGTATGATTGGAAGAGGGTGTGGACAGGAACAAAGTTCGGATTTTATGTTTTGCTATTGCATGTGACCTTGTGGTCATGTATGGTTCTTGCACTTGATGCACATGGTTGCATGCCAAATACTGTCAGTTTGTGTCTGCTTTGGTTCTATGTGTTTGAAGAGAGTGTTAACACACTATTTGTTGATTTCAACTCCATTTTAGTGTCGACAAATGGCCATGAGAGTGTGTGTTCTTACATCAGGAGTGGCACAAAAGAACAGTCTTTAGTAGGTCTGTCAGCAAGCAAATATGTGAAGGAAATTCAACTCAAATTATAACACATGCATACAAGTGGATCCCCCTTAACTCATTTACTTTTTTTTTGGGCGAGGACTCAACTCCTGTACTTGTAGTTACTTGCTGAGTCATTAAAAGCATCAGCTTGTTTGTCTGATTCTATTTGTCGTGGCGTGTGTTTCTTGCCAAAAAAGTTCTTTTGCACTTCTCGAATCATATCACACCTGCACTCCTTAGAACACATTCTCATGTTCAGTTGACAATTGTTAACATGTCACTGAAGCCCAACTTATAGCATGTCTGTGCACATGTCAGCACACAGTCCACCCAAAAAAATACACAAGACATCACTACTGAGCATGAAGTAAGAATCTAAAGTTCACGCAAGCACCAGTATGTCAACACTTTGTCTGCAGAATAATCATAGAACACAGATCCTGTTTCCATCCAGGCGTCTCCCAACAACTGATCCCAAGCTGCGCAAACGCTCTTAACCAAACAAACGAAAATGGGAAGCTACCCGACAAGCTAAGCTCGAAAATTCAGACTCTACATTGCCACGGGCTGCTCAGCTCAACGACAGCAACGAGCAACAGCTCAATCCACTAAACAGATACTACCAAGCATCTGAAATCCCTCACCGAATCAGCTCGCTCCAATCTACCCTCCAATCCCACAGCCCAAAGCTCAGTAATAGTAGAACCTACAGCCACTGAGATACATTCTGCGACGAACTACCCTAAAGTTGCCGAATCACCACTAATCCAGCTAAACATGCAGCGCAAGCTACAGAAGCGTATAAACTCCCCGAATCTCTGAGCTAGCTCCAGTCCCTGGATCAACCCGCCCCGCTCCACGCGAGATCCAGCTAAATCGCACGCCGTCGAACCGAAAAATCGGGAGTTTAGGGGACAAAATCAAGGAGGGGATGGGGGCGATGGTACCTCTCGTTGCGCTGCCGGAGGTTCTTCATGCGCTCGCGGTAGTCGTTCTCGATGAACTTCTTCGCGGCGGCAACGCGCTCCATGGTGCGGCTGGACCCCACAGCCTCCTCAGCCGCCGCCGCCGACAGCGGCTCGTCCCCGCCGCCACGCGCCGCCGGCAACTCCTCGGCCATCTCGCTCTCCATGCTCACGCCCGCCCCCCCTGCCTCCTCTCTCGTCTCTCGCTTCTCGCTTCTCGCTGTCGCGAACTCTAAGTCAAAATATAATTTTTGTTCTCTCTGTTTATTTTATCTTTCCCTTTTGGCTTGGCAGGCTCCGGAACCTGTAAATTCTGTGTGCGAGGGTGGTATGCGTACGCGTGGCTGCTTCTTCTTGATTGGTTTGAGGTTAGAGTTAACTAATCACGCTCTACAGGACGATTACAGGCTGGAGACAGCTGGTAGTAAGCTCAAACGGACTACGCTTGCTTCACAACAGCTCAAACGGACTACGCTTGCTTCACAACAGAAGGGATATGCTGCGGTGCTCTTCAGTGGAGTTGGAATGGAACAACCCGAGGTTTAGGCCTGACTTAGGATGCAGGAATTTCATAAGAATTTCATTGATATTACTACCTTCGTTCCAAAAAATAATATTTAAAATTGAATATTTCTCTATCTTTAATAAAGGAAATTAGATTGATTAGGCCAAAACTGTACCACTAAATTTGTTACGATAAAATAAATAGTTTCACAATGTATATTTTTATAAAAATTTTAGTTACATAGGCAGATCAATCCAGTTTGCTTGGTCCCGAAACATAATTTCTTTTTTATATTTTTATTCTTTATCTATATGTAAGCTAAATATTATTCATAGCATCAATAAAAAATCCCCCAATTTTTAGAGCTCCTACTTATTTTCATCGGCTTTGAAATAGTAGAAATAATTGGGAATCCTAAGAGTGTGTTTGGTTGAAGGAAATTGAGTAGAGGAACAAGAGTTTGAGGATTGTGAGTTATAAAATCAATTGTTCGGTTGGTGGATATGAAAAAAATAGGAGAGACGACACATGAGAGTTGAGAGTCTGACTCTCATCATTTTAATAACAGGTTAGGAGTGGAAATTGGGAAGGAATTACTCTCTACAGTTCATCCCAGGTCTTCCTCATAACTTATATTATCCTCTAAGCCAATTCATCATGATTTTCTGCTAACCAAATATGAGAAGAAACTTCCATCTTAAATTCCTACTAGTAATTCTCATCGTATATCAAACAAGGGATTGAAACTAAAAGTCAATTTCTATGCTCAATCTAAGGCCATGTTTGTTTGGACTGTAGCTTATTGAGAAGCAGTTGGAGTTGGTAAGATCTGGGAAGTAGCTGGAGCTAGTCAGCTGGTGGACAGTAGCAAAGCAGTTGGCAAGGGTATTTTTGGACAGCTAGTGGACCTATAGTTGGTGATGAATGTCTAAAATATCCCTGTCTGCTGAAGAGGATGTTTAAGACTTGATTATGCATTATTTATGTGTATTTGCTCTGATTTAGCACAAATGACATGCTTACCATGCGATTGTAGTGAAAATTAGATGTTTTTGAATAATTCTTCGCCTACTAGCTTATGCTCTATTCTTTTGCCTTCTATTTGTCTGTTGTAGTACTATTTATGTCGCCTTCTGAAATTATTTTCATATCAATTTCTTTACTTTTGTCATCTCATTCTTTAAATAGACTCCATTTGTTTTTAGTTACAAAAATTCCACAAAATGTGCAAAACAATGCCTATCTATCTATTATATCGTACAAACTTCTGTTATGTCCTAGAAGTTGCTGATGATAAAGAAATGCTCCACTTGTACCAAGATTTACCAAGGATATTGCAACATTTTCGTTCCTACCATTCGAGGTCCTTATGCTCCACTTGTTTCAAATAGAACATGGTATAGGCTTGTTAAATTGCTTTCATTCATACGACTAATTTTTCTCCAACATACAACTAACTTTGCACCGTCAATCAAGAACATCTAAGAAAAAAATGACAACTCATCCAACATTCTTTGCACTGAGAGAGAGAGATAGAGAGAGAGAGAGCCACACTCGGGAGGGAGGTCAAGGAGGCCAGCGATGTGGGCTTCGACAATGTTGGCATCCAGTAGGACCTCAAGCGGCGGCTGGGATCTCTGGCGGCAGCGGGGATTCGATTGGGAGGATCTCGGGTGGCGGGGATCTGATCGGGCGGTGGCGAGCGGAGGATAGGGTGGGAGGGAGAGGCGTGGATCCACTTTGGCAGGGCAGAGGCAGGCGGAGGACGGCCCGGGAGGGAGGGATGGGGATCCGCTCGGGCAGCGGTGGAGGCTCACGGAGGAGGCTGCCGGCGGCTGGGAGTGTGGCAATAGAGGGTGGCGGCAGCATCCCTTGTGCCGCTGTGTGGAGGAGTGAGGAAACCCTAGGCTAGGCTACGTCAGATGAATGGGAGGAAAGAGGTGCTCGGGGAGAAAAATTGAAGAGTTTTCAGTTAATATACGAGGTGTCATTTTTCTGTAAATATTGTCAACATCGAGGGTAGCATGGTAATTGAGAGTGCAGGAAGCGGGGGAAAACTACGGGAAGCACCTCTTTAATGCTTTTGGCTTCATAGACGCAATTTTCCTAAATGCTTTTTAGAAGTATTTCTCAAATTTTGATTGTTTGTTTAGACTTGTACTTTTAATGCCTAGAAGCACTTTAAGCACAAACACAAGCCTAAACAAATATAGCCTAACAAAGTCTCTCTTCTAAATTCTCATTCACCTTCCCTAGTGTTGCCAAACAGCCGGAAATCTATTCCATGCACATGCACTATCATGTCTTACCATGTGCTCATGTCGCTGCTCCGTCAGATCCGATCCAAGGAGTCATACTATCCGTTCACATCTCATTCCTTATCTACTCTCGCCCGCCCTTTTTTCTATCAGCTCTCGTTCACCACTCTCGTCTCATCTCCGGCGAGTCAATCGCTACTGACGCTACACTCTTGTCATTCCTCCACTGACACCGCCGTGTCCTCGAACATCCACTTCTAGTCGATGCTCTCCCTCGATCTACACTAAAATCAAGTCGAATCAAATCTTTAATCCTTCAATAGAGTTCATCTTCTAAATATACGTTCCCCTTTACTAGTGTTGCCAAATAGCCCGGAAATTTATTCGGTGCACACGCACTATCGCGTCTTACCGCGTGCTGACATCACTTTTGTTTGTAGGGACTCTCTCTAGGTTAATAGAGCAGTTATAATTCATTAATTGACATGATCTATTTTGTATTTTTTAAATTATCTATTTGCATTATTTGTGCATCATGTATTGGTAGACACCAATAGCCGTAGCAAAGATAGGTTCATATATTGTACGAAAACATTTTATTGGTTTCTGTGTCATAAGGAAGTAAGTTAATGGTATCAGAGGATGTAAAATACTAATTAAGTCACATCCAACAATTTAGAAGTAATTATCTATCTAATTAAATATACATGTGGGTGGTAGAAGTTTTTATCATGTCAAATAATCTAGACTTTTATTTGTCATAGCTGCAAAATGTGTAGGATATAAGTTATTTAGGCCAGCTTTATTTCTGTTTTAGTTTCAAAGTAGTTTGCAGCATTCTGGGGATTATTTTTGCTTATAGATATTATCTTAGCTTTTCATGCATGTTTATGTTAATGGGTGCTAAATCCTCCAACCTTGTCTTTTCTTTGTGTGAACTGGATGTAGTTTTCTAGAAAATTGATGTAAATTTGTTGCAGGTGGATGTAGTTTCCCTACTAATTTGAGGGGAATACTGAACACTGAAATCTAAACCCTAGCCTTAACCAAATAAACCTAAGTCCTAGCTCTAACGGCAAAAATCTAAATGCAAATAGTTACATCACAAATTGATTGTTTGTTACTTCTAGTTTCAGTCCTACTTAAATCTATGAATGAATCAACTTACATCCAACATAAATAAAAGCAAAAAAGCAAAAAAAAATACGTTATCAAAGTGTCGGTATAATCCTAAATCTTTAATTTTGTACATTACTAGGTTCCTCCACGAGTTTTATGCCTCCAAAGTAAGCCTGATTTCTGTACCTGATGCATGTTCCTTCCTGTTCTTTTGCAGAGAGGCCCAAGTCTCCATTGCGATGATATTTTTGTGTACAACTTCCAGGATAATGCAACATGCGCATGGCTATTTTTTTTCCAGAAAGGTGTTGGAAGGCGTGTCTTTCCATTTTTGGTAATTGTCGTTGCTGTCGGAAGGGTACAGGCTAAGACTACTTAGCTACTGTGCACAACGGCTACGATCTTGGGAAAATGTAAGTCAATGATCAATAAGTTTGGATAAAGAATTTGTTAGGACTCAAAATCCATAACAGAGAATCTTAAGTAAAATCACCCGCTAAGTCAAAACGTCAACCCTGACCTCAACCCTTGGGCACAAATTCCAAGAGAAGTGGAGTGATACGGTTTTGAATAACCCGAGACGTCAACCCCTAATTTGCTCCGGCAAACTAATGCACAGATTAAGTAGGATAATATGGTCTCCTCACTCTTTCTCACTGAGCCAGAACATCAATCACAAACTCGTTCTGGTAAATTAATGCTCGACTGGAGTAGGATGATATAGTTTTCCAAACTCCTAGTGGAAGAGTCACTTCATAGGGGTGATTAAACCTAATAATTCTATGACATAGACTCTGAAACCATACCCGCACCATGTGCTTCAATAACATACACGCAAGGCACATGAGGCAGGTGAGAACAAACAAGTATCACAATAGCAACTTTACGACTGAAACTTCAATAATATTAGTTGTTCTTAAAACTTAACAACATAACTCACACAAAGAGTTTATTACACAGCGGAAGGTTTAATATGGCTAAGAAGCCGAAAAGTAGGGCCAAAAGATGGTAGCAAAACAAACCAAGCTACCGAACCCTGGGCAGGACTATTGCTTGAGATTCCCAGCGACTAGTCGTCCTAGGCGTCGATCTCTACATAGAAACCATCCGTTGAGGGAATGATTTTATCTGCACAAAATTATCAATAATTGTAAGGTGAATGCAAAAATTATACTCTGCAAGACTTATAAGGAAAATTAGTAATAGATACAACATCTATCAATAAAGGTGTATTTGTGGACTATTTTACGGAAAGCTGATTATTCTTTCAATAATATTCTTAAGTAGAATGAAATTCGACGACGAGATTACATTTAAAATAGATGTGTCGAATCTTCATGATGAAATCTATTGCAGATGTGGCGTACCCGGTTTTAGGGCCGGATACGTTTCCTGTGTTTACTGTACCGATCCCTGGATCAGTAGTCGGTACACACAAGAACTTGATAACATCCTCATACAATACCGGATATCTTACATAAATAAGCCATTATGGTCTTTATTCAACAACAGGGCCGATTGGCCGAATAGGAAGTAGCAGCGGAAAATAACAAAGCGCGATTATTGACCCATCAATATGCCCATCCACAGGCAACTGACTGGGGAGAACGCCCTAGCTCTCGTGGTCGCTGATATCTTCCTCGGAGCATCACTCTCCTTCTTCATCTGGCCAAATCAACAAGCCAGGTGAGTACATTGAATGTACTCGCAAGCTTTTTCCCTCGAGGAAATAATATGGCATAGTTCATGCAAAGGGATATCTCAAAGGAGAGCTCTAACCTAGGTTTCATGTTGTGCGGAAATGTAAGTCTTTATTGTAAATAACAGTAATAGATTGAAAGCGAACTTTGTAAAACAACGATCCCCAACGTATCACATCGTCCTCCGTGGTAGCCCTTGCTATCTCTCCTTTATTTCCTCAGCGGGAGAGCCGCGCTCATCACGGCTTACCCTTTCGACTTCCGTTCACACTACCCCGGCAGTGTAGCTAGCCTTTTCTTCAGCAATTCCTAGCTACCAATCCGGGTAGCGTAAATTGCACTCTGTGGACACATCATGCCCACGTCCTTAATCCCTTTTCCCAGCTTTCACAACCAAAACATATTCTAACCAGTGTGTGGCCTTACCAGTTCATGTCCATGACCGAGGACGCGGCTATTCGAATAGTTTTTAACACTCTGCAGAGGTTGTACGGCTTTACTCACAAGATGTAGTTCCCCCTGGGCATGCTACCGGTCGCATGTGTCCAGGGTTTGTACAACGAAACCCTTCTCCCGTGTTCATGCCAGAGCCGGACTCGCTAGGAGGACCACCCGATCCTCTTCATCTCAAATGACAGATATGGGACTCTCCCCCTTTGTGTCGGACCATGTTCCACGTACCTTATAGGACTCTACTGAGCTTTTCCCTCACAATACGGTGAGACCCATGAAGAGCTTTCCCCCTACTCAGTTCCGTGGAGATCCTCTAGGGATTCTACGGATCCACTAGCACTTCACCTAACTTCCCACGATTCCGGGCTCCGGTATTAGACGAGGTACCAGGTCCAGTCCTTCCCATAAAGGACATGTGGACGTACGGTGGGGAAACTGATTCAGCGGCACTTAGGTTCGGTCCTTAGCTGATTCGAGCGGAACTCCATAACCAACCAACCAACTCCACGGGTAGCGACCGGCTACCCGACCATTCCTTCCGCAAATAGCAACCGGCTACTCTACCTCCTCATAACACCCTTAGCATTCCCGCCCGAATCCAAATTCCTTCATCATTTCATGTGGGGTTTTCATAAATATTTCCTTTTAAAAGATTTCCTCGACATGTATAAACAAGCCGAGGTTTTGATCCCATATCCCTCCCGTACTTTGTAAACTTGTTTTACTAGAGCAGGTCTAAGCACAGCTACTGCTTATATTCCTACTACCTTGCCGGTCGATTTCGGCCGACTAACTAGACCTAGGGTTACAAGGGACGGATTTCAAACCTAGGGCTTATGCATCTATTCGGCATAACTTAGCTAACATAAAGTATCGGTGATAATAAAATAGCATGCAGGGTTTCGTAAACAAAATAATTAAACGTTGCAAATATGGGATTCGACATGTTCAAGGAGGGAAAGCTTGCCTGGCAGTTCCGGGTCCTGTTCCTGTTCTTGGCGTGAAGGTGACGTCGGATCCTCTCGTGGCACGTACGGCACTCCGTTAACTATACGTCGAGAAAGATCGGCGAATAAGAAGCAAGCGAATCAACTCCAAATAAAACTCCAAGAACGTGCATGATTAAACTAGTGAAGTGCTGGGGTCATTGGGTTCATTAGGTTCCTATTGAAACTAACCCTAGGGCTGCCGGAAGAAATTCTTCGAATGCGAAGGTTGCATAAAATGACGACGTGTTTAGGAGGGTCTGGACTTTAAGATTTAGCTCCAAACTATGTGTCCTATCGAGTTAATAGAGTACCATGCACTTGCCAATATGCTGGACAGAGAGGGTATTATGTTCATGCTGAAAATAATACTCTCGGTGTATGTATATAAGGAAAAGGGAGGAACTAGCTACACCTAATCTCTACGCTTATTGCTATAAAACGGTTTCAAACTTCAAAATTCCCTAAGAATTGGAGCTTGGATATATATACTGGAGACATCAGAACCGGTATTGTATATGCAAAACTAATTCGAAAGGACTTTAATCGGGTAGGAAGACTCGCGTTGCTAGGGTTGCGGGTCTGGGCTACTGCTTTTACTAATGCATGGTTGCTGGTGGTATTTTAGTTTATCGGCGACATGGGTTGATCATTTTGGTCATTCTGGAAATCATGCATGCATTGTACGCGTGGATTTTTAGGATAGATTAAACGATGCCCTAACTTAAACCCTTTTATTAGAGCTCTGAAACTAATCTAAACTTCGAATACTTTGCGAACACAAGGGGTGGGACATTCGACTAGATTATTTGGAAATTATATATATATATATATAACGTACATGCGATTCTAAAGAAAATGGGAATGAACCTTAAACCCTATTCCTATTGCTTAGCTTCAATATACTTTTAAGTTTTGACATGTGATTGAAACAAAAGTTCTGCATGTGTTTAACTTCCTGGACCCGAATTAATCTTTGCTAACCAATCAATTTGGCTGTGCTAGCTTTCAAAAGCAACCTACTGACTTAAATGCGCTTCCTTTACAACTCACCGCGTCTTACCACTGTTGGAGGCGGAAAGGAAAAAGGCGTTTCCTCTGGTTAAGTAGTTGGGGTCTTACTCGTTCAGGGCAGAGCTCCTGAGCTCACTTGCTCGGAAAGAGCGGCGGCGGCGGCGTCTTAGGCAGGTGGCTCCCGGCGGCGGGGCTTGATGGGTAGGCTGCCGGTGGCGGTTGCAGAGCCGAGGAGAGGGGAGGACTAAAGGGAAGAGGCGGGGCTCCGGATTGGTCGGCTCGGTGGCTTGGTCGGCGCAGGTCAGGGGAGGAGGCGGGTCTGCTCCAAGAACAGGGGAGCTTGGCGGGCTTGGCTGCGGCTGATGGGAAGAGGAGGAAGGTGCTGGAGCTTGGGGATGCAAGGCGGGTGCCCGACCATCCTATTTATAGAGAGCTTGGGCGGGGTGGCGTTGGAGCCGACGCCGGGCTGGTCAAATCCGGCCATGGCGACTGCCCCGAGGCCGACTGGAGCTGCGGTGTAGACGGGACAAGAGCGCGTGGGTGGCCGGCGAGCGGCGCGCTGGGACGACGCGCGGCTTTGGCATCAGCGGGCGGTGCGTCGAGTCGGCGTTCGGCGCGGCATGGTCTCGACGGGCGGCGCGGGTACGGCGCTGGGTTTGTGGCGAGAAGCCCTCCCGAGGACCTACAGGAGGCGTTGAGCTGGGCGGAGAGAGGGGACAGCTCAGGGCAGGGCGCGGCAGGTACTGGTGGCGAGCTCAACGGCGGGCGGTGCGCTGAGGCAAGCGGCGTGGCGAGGGATGCTCCCGAGGCTCAGCTGGCCGGTGAGCTGGACAGGTTGATGGAACGGGTCATGGCGTGCGGTGGCAGACTCCGGTGAGCTGGACGACGCAAAGGGCGGCGGGCGGCGTGGTCGTGCATGTGCTGGCATGCTGGTGCTGCCCCAGAGCGTGGCCATCTCGTGCCAATGGCTGGCATCCGCGTGCCCCAGCCTGCCCAGGTGAGTGTGTACGTGTCCCTCGCGCCAGGGTGAAGAGGGGAGGTGTCCGAAGGTTTTGGCAGTATGATTCACGATGTGCTGTAGGAAGAGTTGACGACTCGCGAATGAAATGTTGTGTCAAGGGATAAAGCTAACAGGAACGGGACAAATTTGTGCAACCAAGGCAGTGTCAAGTGCTCAGGCGTGCTGGAAGGATCGGGAAGAGAACCCTACAGCTGGTTGTGATCTTCCCTTTTGACTGGGCTCTTTCTTTTATGCGTGAAGTGTACACGTATAAGGTGTTTGACGCTGGCCATGGGAGATTTTGAGCTAAGCATGGTTGTGCTGTTGTATATCTAGGTTCGTGAGCAAGTTGGGACCATTGCGTGCTTAGTTGGATTTTTTTTTGATCTACACTTTTATAGGTTGCAGTACAACGCACATTTCTGCCCTAGGGTTTGTTATTTCCAATTGTTATTATCTTTGAACCGGCTTGCATATTTTATTTTATATTTGCATTGCATATGACATCAGGTCGTTACATGAATTTATTCGTAATTAATAGAGATGTCGAGGATGGATGAACTTCGCGATTAGGGTTCCTGTGGTAATATGGATTTAAATAGAGAGGGGGCATCGGACCGAGGGCTAGGGTTCCTAGGTACGGCAAGGTGGAGTGGTCGTGGTAAGTCTCCAAGGATTCCCTCCCCTTCACTCAGGCACCTTCGGTGATGGGGTGCCGTAAGTGGTTTAGGGTATTCTGCGGGTGCGATGCTAGGGTTTACTCGAGTTAGGGTTTTCCGAGTGCGGTAGAGGGAGGCAGGGGTATAAGGTCTGAGATAAATCCTTTATCTTGGTTCTGGATGGGTCGGTGGTAGGGTACCGTCGACATGGCGGCGGATACGGTGCGTGCATTGCTCTAGAGTTTTAGGCGCGTATATAGTGCGTGTGTGCGGGTTCATGTGTGTATTGGACGCATATTACGGTTTAAACATGTCCAATTGATATGCGATTATACCGGTAAGCGGGATTACGGAGATTGGGGTGTGACAGCAGACCACCGTACACTTAAACCCTTGATTCTTCCTCAACCACCAGGGAGGAAGCAATCACTAACTCCTCAACCTTAGAGTTGGCATATTTTAAAGTAATGTTGTAGTTGTCTAATTCGATGCGGATTCTTACCAAGCTGTCCATAGCCGCGGACACGGCTGTTCGAATAGTTCAAACCCTGCAGGAGTGTACATCTTTACTTACACGTATCGATCGGCTCTCAATGCTAGGCCTAAGACACACTTCACGAGGTGTGTTAGCAGAGTGTTATCGAATACGACCTTTACAATGTTTTCGACTTAAGTATGAGCCACCCTAATGGGTTAATCCGTGTACACCAGTCCGGCTGGTACCCCGACACGGTCCCAAAAGTTGTAGCAGGTGATACATCCCCGGTCCCGGACCGTATGTAACCCTTACACTTATATTGAGGCACCACATCACATCATTTTTCACACACCCGGTAAATGGAAACGACAAACTATGCAGCTCATAACTTAAGTCTAGACAAATTACTCAGTCGTGGATGGCCCATTATACCACCCGTGTAGAAGTACACAAATCTTGGTTCAAAAGGACACCGAGAACCGGTCCTTGTGGGAAAACGAGACAACCCACCATGCTCCCAGCCATGGCCTCTCGTCTAACCTGATAATGATTAGTCAAGTTCATTATTTAACTTCCGGTGAACAGCCATCTACCATTTAACCCATCCGTGATTGTTGGTTTGTCTGTCATCCGAGGAATTATGACTTTTACATGTCTAAGCATGTCTAAGCATAATTAACAATATAAGCAGTATAGAGGTGTTAACTACACTACTCTAATTAGGTTGGGTGTGTGGTGTTGATTGGGCGACAAAGTAAGTTTATGCAAAGAATAAGGTTAATACTTAACGGAAGTATAATTTGAACGCATGTGATAATGAATTTGAAAAAATAATACTTTGCAACTAATAGGGCGATCGCAATATGTTCAAAGGGGTTGCTTGCCTTGAGGTTTGGCAATTAAGTCTTGCTCTTTCTCGGGGTTATAAGCTTCAGAATCTTTCGGCTCTATTGTGAAGAACGAAAACACCGGAAAAAGGAGGTGCAATAATAAACATCAAAATGGTAAACATCCGCATGACATGAAATGTATGTCACAGCATAAAGGATTCAAAATGAAGACTAATGCAAGTGAAATCAATTTAATCGAAGTCCGGACACTGAATATATTGCGATTCAACGACTCCGGTTAATCGGAAAACCCTAATTTGAGTTTTTAGCCATTTACATTTTTCCTAGCATGCAAACATGTATCAAAATGACATATTTAGGTAGATCTCACTTTTATGAACATTTTGATATATTATTTATATTTTTGTTAACAATGGATTTACTATGATTTTTCTAAGATTTAATCAATTTAATACCTTTTTTGTATTTTTCTCAGTAAATACAAATAAGATTAAATAATTCAAAATAGCAACAGAGGCTGACATGTGGGCCCTATAGTCAACTCTGGTCAAAATTGACTCGGGTCAATGAAAGGTGGGGCCCACTTGTCATATATTTATTCTTTTCTTTTATTCTTTTTATTAATTCTAAATTGTGGGGCCTAGCTGTCATAGAGATAGAACTAAATTCAGCTAACTAGTGCATTAATTGCTCACTAATTACAGTCATTAAATAGTAACCGACTATTAAATGATCATCATTAGTTACTAATTGTGTCATTAATGGGTCAGAACAGTATTTATGGCATTGATTCCAGTCGTTAGTTGGCATTTATTGTTTAAGAATTAATGCTTATCATTAATATGTCTTAACGATATAATTAATCGGCTATTATGCCCTAATTAATATGGCTGGGGACCTGGCCGTTCGGCTCGGTCCGACTGGGCGCCATGCTGGTTCGACCGGCACGGGGCTGTCGGTTGCGACGGGCTAAGCGGGAGGCGAGTGAGGCGAAGCGGCGGCACAGCAGCTTACCGAGGTAGCGGTGCCGCGAAGCGGCAAGGCGGCGCAGGAGCTCGGGCTCTGGCAACGGCGAGTCAGACGGGCGGCGATGGGGAGGCTCCGGAGTGAGGCGTCGGCGGCAGGGCTTCGGTGGCGGAGGCGACGCGACTCCGGGACGGTGGCGACTCGATGGGAGGGAAGGCTCTGGTGGTGGGACGATGCTGGAGTCCCCGGGGTGGCGGAGCTTCAGGAGGTGGAGCGATGAGGTGGCGGCGAGGTCGTTGGCGGTGGGCTGGGCGCACAGGAGATGGGAGAGAGACCGAGGGAGGGAGGGAAAGAGAGAGGCGCAAGAAAGAGCTCGGGGGGGGGAGCGTTCGGTCGAGGAGGGAGAGATATAGGGGAGTGGGCGGCGTTGCTCCCGGAGCAGGAGGTGGCGAGGGTGCCCCGGCTGCTTGCCACAACAAGCAGCTCGGTGGCGAGCTCGTGGCGGCAGCGGGGATGAGGGGATAAGGGCGGGGGTGGCAGGGCAGGCCGGGAAAAGGAGGTGGGCCGGGATTGGGCCGGGCGGAAGAAGGCCTAGGCCGGCGGGTTAAGCGAGCAGACTAGGCCATCGGCCCAGTCAGGGGGGAGGGGGGAAGAAGAAAATGGGCCCTAGGAGGGCCCATCCGGGAGGGGGCTTAGGTTTTCTTTTTTTGTTTTTGTTTTTTCCTTTAACCTTTATTCCATTGCTCTAATTTGTACTTTAATCCTCTTGAGACAAAATCAACACCTCAGTGTAATTCATAAAAGTTTTCTAAAAGTTCCAAATCAGATTGAATCATTTGAATTGATTCTAAAACAATTTTTTCAAGGATCTTTAGATCAAAATTTGAAATTCACTTTAACCCTTATATAGATTTTTGAAGTTTTCCTTTCTTTCTTCAAGGCTTTTTCTTGACATTTCAAAATTTCAAAATTCTTCTCATGTTTAGACTTACAAACATTATGCCATGATGCACAATAACTCGGTGTTAAAGATTGGGGATGTTACAGAATTTAGGAAAAATATTCTCATACTGACATAATACAAGGACAAATATATGTGAAATATATCAAAGTTACATATTAGAAATTGTGCAAGGTAAAAAATGTCATCCATTTTGAAACAAAAGAAGTATTTTAATTAACATGGCTATGAATTTTCTGCGTTTTAAACAGGGCATTACTATGCTTGCTCAAGTTAGCGTTTTAAACAGGGCATTACTATGCTTGCTCAAGTTAGCATGATGCCTTCGTTGTATTCTCCTCTTCTTTTGCATTTGGATTTAACACCCCAAAATTCTAGTTTCACAAATGAAGGAGGTTAAGGAAAAGCTTTTGTGAAATTTTTAGCGGTTTCCTGAGTTTTTAAGAGTCCCCATGCTTCTGAAAACTTCAATATGATTTCTTGAGGAGACGTGCAAAGGTTCTTTAGATAGGAAAGTATGTTATTTGAGTTCTATATAGGAAAAGGTTGAGTTAAGATTTCAACATTGAACTCCAAAACTGTTGAACTTAGGATACTGAATTCTTAATACCGTTCAATTTTCAATGCGCACTTAGTTTTGGTCCCTTTTGACTAGGCTTGAGCCTAGTATTCGCCATGTGGTTGTCACATCACCAAACAGTGACCCATATGTCATTCATTCGCTCTCCACTCCCTCGAGGAACAAGAGGGGCAAGCCCAGGAGAACCTTCTCCACAGCCTTCTTGCTATCCGCTAACACTGGAGATGGTGACAGCCTCCTTCATACTTTTATCTAGAAAGAACATAGGAAGAGGAGAGGCACTTCGGCGACATGGTTCCTGAGCTCGCCGACACCATTGGAGGTAAGAAGCATCGACGTCTGCACCACTCTTCTCATTGATATTTCCCATGAAATTAATTTGGATTTCATGCAGGGAATATCGCAAGTTCCTCTTCTGCTTGCCATTGATCTGCCACTACCATCCTCTACCGTTGTTGCCAAGCCTACCTATGTGTTCCTAGTCGGCCAGGGAGGCCATATCATCCGTAGTTTGGTAGAGAGGAGAGGGAAAGAACCAGAGAGGGGCAAGGGTGAGAAGGTGCCACGGAGCAACATGATGGGAAGCGACATTGGCGAGCTGGATAGGCATGGAGATGGGAGAGAAGGTGGTTGCTAGTTGGAGGAGATGAGAGAAAACGAGAGTAGTGAGGAGATGGAAGAGAGAAAGAATTACATGTGGGTCCCTATTATGTGACGTGGCAGGCACGTGACGGATACCATGGTTAAGCTAAAGTCAAAGGGGTCAAAATCAGGTGGCAGTTGAAAATCGAATGGTGTTAAGAGTTCAGCATTGTGAATCATAGTTTGAGATTAAAATATGAACTCTAAGAGTTCGGGTTGAGGCGAACTTTTACTTTCTAGAAATTGGAAGGTTTTTTTAGTAACTTTCTATAATTTTGGAGCTTGTTTGCAATTCCTTTGAGCTCAATCAATATTCCGTAAGTAAATTATTACAAAATCCCCTAACCCTCGAGGCCGAAACCAAGCCAGCCCCATCTCCGTTTATTTTCTAGCACCCTAGTCCACTTCTCTTGTGTTCGAGAAATAGCCCACTTCCCCTCTCCTCTTCTTTCTCTCTATGTTGAGTCATTTTTTTCGTACTCTTTTTCCGCAAAACAAAATTGGAATTGCTTTGAATGACCTAGCGTCCGTCGTCTTGTCCCGAAGAAGGCTTTTTCGGTGCGGAAAAAGGAAGGGGAAAGTCAAGTATTTGGACTAGGTTTTGTAGAGTATTATTATGTGCCAAATAAAACGACGACTTTGCTGTTAGTTTATCACCTTTGTCAAAGTTTCGGCAATTAAGTGGAGGGCTATGTTCAATAACATAGGCCGGGGTCGATTTCAACATTGAATTTCATAGTTGTTAGCGAACTTCCCTCATGTTAGGCTCGTATGCTGTTGGCAGCTTTGGTACGAACGGTACTAGTTGATTGATTCCTTACCCTGCTCTTCTCCTACCTTGCTTGAAGAGCTTTCTTTCCTGCTTAATAAGAGAGTAAGCTATGTCTCCAGTCCTTTTCTTGGGACTGGCTAGGAAAGGTGCTTTCTACGTTAAACGATCCGGGACTAGTTTCCCCATAAGGCAGTTTCGGCTGATGATTTCCTTCCGGCTTACCCACTTAGAACGCTTAAAACCCCCCTATTTCATAAATAGGTTGTTGGCATTCTGATTCCTATTCAACTTGTCTTCCCAGAAAGATTGGATTCTTGCTTTGGTGGATTTCATTCGTTTTGCTCACTTTCTCTAAATTTAGTGGTTTTCGGTGTTGGTGCAAGTTATGGTGGGTTTACTGGTGTCACAGAGAGGTATTGAAGCCCATCTTAAAGAGGAGGGTATAGGCCCTTCTCGGCGGCGTCTACAAACGAGGCGCATCTCAGCCTTAAGCTGATTCATGTCCAGTCAGCTGATCGATCTTGTATCAGCAGACCCCAGTTCCTTTCCCCGCTACCGCTGTTTGGCAATCATACCTGCTGCTGGTTGTTTTGAATCCAAGAGTGGTGATTCCAATCTGTAACTCCACTTTCCAACCAAGCCAAGCCTACTATTCTTTTTACCGGCGCTTCACGACTTACCACAAACTCGAGCCGGCGGCATAAGATGAAGCCGTAGACATTCTGCCTGTCTGCTTAAGTGTATTACGCATTTCAGTGATTCCAAAAGGAAGGAGTCTAACTAACTAACTGACCTTTCTTCAAGAGGCTGTGTATGGTTGGTCTTGCCCGATCTAGCTTTGCTTTCGAGTCATGGTTTTTTGGGTGGCGCATTGTTAACTTTCTTTGTTACGAGCTCGCTATGAGGTTGCTTACACAAATGCTTTCAAAGCTATTGCATTGGTATCTTTGGTTACCGCGGCTATCAAGAGGCGATTTTGCGCGGCGAAGCTAGGATCATATCCTTCCTGCAGAACTGAGAAGGTCTTAGGGTCTACGCGTGAGAGAGACGTAAAATACTACGATAGGAGAACTACTAACTTCCGCCATCTGCATTAGTTATGTTAGCGTAGGTAGGCGGTTCTCATGCCAAAGGGGAAGATCTCGCTCAGCCAAGTGCACAACCTGAGTAAGTACACTTATCTAGGAGTGATAGGGCAGCAGAGTTTGAGGCAAAAAAGATTTGGGTGGCTATGGGTTTAGGAATCTAACAATTAATTGACAATGATTTCACCGTGGTGTGCATTGGTAGCTTTAAGATGAAGGCATTTTCCATATGTAAGCCACAATTTAAGTATCTTATTCTTCTGAACCAGGAAAAGCGTTCTGGTAAGGAGGATGAAAGAAGAGTACGAAAAGGAAGTCAAAAGTAGTAGTCTTTAACAAGGCTTTCCTTCATCAGCGTAAATATCTAAAGTAGAGGCTTTGGTATAAACAGAAAAACCATAATAGTAAAGTACACTATCCTCTATGCAACACCTAATTCTTCTTCATCAACTGGGTCATCCATTAAATCATCATCGTCCTGCCCCTGCGGATAAAAAGACATTGAGAACCCATCAGGCCCCGGAGCCTTGTCAGGGTTCATTATGAAAACAACAGCTCTAATCTCCTCTTCAGTAAAAGGAGAAATAAGAGCTTGGTAAAAATACATCATGAAATTCACCTGGGCTAGTCTGCTCATTTTACTAGTCATGGAGGGGGTTCGCGCCGGATGGAACAAGGCGCTTTGAATATTTTATTGCTGCTGGAATGAAACGCAGCCTCTCCACAGAATTAAGCTGCTTGCCCGAAGCTCTGACCAACTCTGCTCAATCAACTCGGAACAAAAGATAGAAAGAACTTGTTCCAATGGTGGAGTCAAAACTTGATTGACCCGAGTCAGAGCAATCCCTTGGTTAAAGGAAAGGAAGGACAGAGGTACTTTATAGGCTGCTTTAGTGTTTTGATAGAACTCAAGCGGTTGATATTGCTAAGGAAAACCATAAGAGTGAGGGATTGAATTTCCATGCAGGAGTATTGGCTTTGGCAAGCAAGTCAAGGAAAGAAGAGGAAATTCTAAGTTCTTGAGTTTGATGGTACTAAGTTAGATGTCACAAATAGGAATTCATGGCCTACTGTATGCATGTATGTGTTAAAAGAAGATCAAAAACCGGGGAATCACTTAATAAGAAATTCTAACTATTATTCAAAACTCAAAGTACCACAGAAGAAATAGAATGAAATGGTTAACTAAGAATGAGAGAGTGAAAAAGCGGAGTAATAAACAAGGAGTGGCTTGCTATTTATGATGACGAAGAGCTGGTACAAGCCACCTTCAGGAATGACCCCGCGATGAAAGCAATCTACATCTACATGATTCCAAGATGGTAAAAGATATAAAGTCAAAGTGCTATGGAACGCATGGTGAACAACCTGCGGGAGCACGGTAATCCCGATGAGTAGGATCTAGAGGAACTCAGGCAGAAGTACTGCCTCCTTGATTGGATCGCATGTCAACTGGCTTTTCAGAGACCTAAAAAGACGAAGCCCTTCTCCTCTCTCTGTAACTAGAGAGGTAGGCAAACCTGAGCTTAGAGCCACCTCGATTCGGGATGTCGGAACACCAACCGGATCGGAAACCTCATCCTAAACTTACTTCGGAATAGGTTCGAGAGCTTCCATTTCAATGTGTCATTCCAAAAATCTTTGGTATGCCTTTTCCTGGTCAAAAGGTTTGTTTGGGAAAGCTTCTAAATCTAGGGTTCAATGTCCTCGAAAAACCCCCCGGGGCAGGATAGTAAAGAGCTGATTCTAGGGAAAGCTAGGATTTCACTTTTCTCTCAGCCATCGAGTTGGAGTAGTTAACCATCTATATGCCGTGGAAGAATACACATAAGCATTAGTTCTTGCCCTTCCAGTGTAAGTGGCAGATCAAACTTTATCTAGTTCCACACATTGCCTTTTCCCTTATATGTCGTGGCAGGCGAGCTCCCTTCTGGGAAAAAGGATTTGAGTGGAAGGTTGAGCGCCCCTTAACATTTAGAAGTATCCTTTTCAACGGTTAGAAACCTTTCTATTCTATGACGGCTAAGTCGAGGGCAGACACAACAGGTCACGAAGAGCTAGAGGATATAGAATTCCTATTTACTGGGAATGGAAGGAAACATCGGCTCTTCCGAGATCTTATGTAAGGAATACTCTAAAAAGTAGAGCAAAAAGATCTAAAAAACTCTACAAGAAATGTCTTTCCCGCAGAAGACTCTAACTCCTCATAGCATTACGTCAATCTGCAAATATCAAATGATGCTTCGACAGATTCAGTCATCCATTCAGCTTTGAAATCGGAGACAAGGAAAACTTCATAGAAGCGCCGTGGACCAATATAGAGATGCGAACCAATATCCTTTTCCTGTTGGGCTCTGAAGTACTCGTCTTTTGCGCAAGGCCTCGTGTCAAAAAACTTCCAACCACGTCCTCCTACCTCGCCCATTTGCGGAGATCATCTACATTTTGCTCCGTGTCGAGCTCCAGCCGGCCCAAACGTTTTCCTTCAGGAGGGCATAAAATCACTTTCTTTCTGTAGGGAGGACGGATGATTCAAGTAAGGGCTGAGAGCCAACATATCACTGAGATGGGCCAAGGAAGAAAAAGCACCTACTGTTCGTTAATTGAAATTTTCTTTGCTTAGCGCCCTTGTGTTTCGAATAGAAAAGCACTGGAGATATCTGTGGAACTGTTGTTTTTCTTAGGGCAACCTAGCAGAAAAAGTAATCTATCTGGTCAGCCTGACGACGCATTTAGGCAAATGGTCCCTAGGGGAAGGAGAAAAGAATCCTAGGTAAACAACAATGCTTTCTGATCGAAACACCCTTTTTTTCCTATGTTATGTCAATATTGATAGATAAAACTTCCATTTATTTGTTGAATAGACAGATTGGCCGAGAATACCATAGCTATACTTTAGAGTAAAACAAACAGAATAGCCCAGTTCTCTTTGTCTTCGAGCTTTTATTCCTCAATCCACTTATTCGTTCCCTTCTTTCATATACCTCCCCACCAATAGATAGAGACAAATGGGAATAACCGAACCACGTCTACAAAATGCCAGTACCATGTAGCTGCTTCAAAGCCAATGTGATGCTTCTTGGTCAGATGACCAAGATATTGGCGAATACCACATACGATCAAGAAAAGAGTACCTATAATCACATGAAAACCATGAAAGCCAGTTGCTAAGAAAAAGGTAGAACCATAAATACTATCCGAAATAGTGGAGGGTGCTTGGTAATATTCCATTCCTTGAAAGCCAGTGGATACTAGAGCCAGTGAAACGGTTGCTACTAAAGCGTAAACTGCTCGTTTTTCCTTCCCCGCGAGTATAGCATGATGAGCCCAAGTTACGGCAGCTCCGGATGAAGGGAGAATAGGGGTATTAAGAAGAGGGATTTTCCCAAGGATCTAAAACCCCAATCCCTTTTGGGGCCAAATACCTCCGATCTCTACCGTAGGTGCCAAAGAAGAATGAGAAGAAGCCCAAAAAAAGCAAAAAGGAACATAACCTCCGAGACTATGAAGAGAATAGAATCATATCGAGGTCCTAATTGTACAGCTTTTGTATGATGCCCTTCCAGCGTGGATTCACGTAGAACATCCCGCCACCATACGAACATGGTATAAAGGAGAAATATTAGGCCCAAACTGAGAAGTGTTGCACCCCCTTGAAATGAGTGCATGTACATCACACCTCCTACGGTGGTTGCCAAAGCTCCGAGTGAACCCGAAATAGGCCATGGACTTGGATCTACCAATGATAAGAATGCCTCTGAGATTCAATCATAAACCACTTTGCCCCGGTTGTATGTAAACCCCCCTTCACCCCCCATCCCCTAAAGTGGTAAAGAAGGAGGCTCTTCTTTGTCTCATTAGGACAAACAAATAGGAAGGGATAGTTCTTTCATTGCATTGATAGAAGTGAGACTATCAAAGATCTCTCTATTATTTAGAGAAAAGAGTTGGCGTGGGTTCTACCAACGAAACAAAGAATTTTTTATTGGTCTTTATCATGCCATGCGGAACCCTCTCCGTATTAGTAAGCGGGCCCACACCTTCGTAACCCAAGGACCGACGAACAGAAATTGAAACAACGCAACCGTACTATCTATTTACGATAATTTGATTGCTGACAACACGACAACATCACGCTTCTCTTTCTTATTCTTATTTATATAACTGTCACTTTACCGGGCCGAAAAAGTGACACCGTCACGTCTCAGGGTCGTATGCCTGGAACAAGAAGGGTCGTCGTACAATTTCGGCAATTACAAAAAAGAAGGAGGCGAGCTCCCTATCCCTCTTTGTCTTTCCACTTCCCTCGTTCAGGAACAAACACTTCGCCAAATTCTTTTGAGTCCCGGCCCGGTTTTTCCCCACTAACCAATTACGTTACGACCACTGAACAAACTTGGTTGACGAACATGGTTTATGCGTCGCTAATCTAGCGGCTTGTTGAGCATTTGACAAACTCACACCATCCATTTCAAATGGGATTTGTCTCGTGGACACACGAGCAATCCAACCCGTAGGATTTTCCTTTTCCTCTTCCCATTCGAACTTCTGCGGGTTTCCCCGTAATAGGAAGATCTACGATAACTCTTACCCATATCTTACAATTCTTCGGAATTGTCCGCTCATAGCACGATGGAATTGTCCGATTGTAGCCCGACGCGCTGCTTCAATGGCTCGATATGAAAGACGACCAGCTCTACAACTTTTGGTGCCATATCTTCCAAAACCAAGTTGTGTACCATCTGGTTCGTGACCCCTACCACATCTGCATTTACTATATTTACTATATTTACTATATTTCGTACGTTTCGGATATAGCACGTCCCTTCTTATTTTGACTATATGAGATCCGCACTTTGACACCTGAAATTCCGTTACGAGTAGATACTTCTGCAGGAGCATAATCGATTTTCTGGTTAAATACATTACAAGATGTTTTTCCATACTTTCCGCATTCAGTTCTAGCTATTTCCGCACCCCCTAATCGACCAGAACAACAATACATATCCCCTCCACCCCTTTTGGCATTATTAATGGAATATCCTTCACTATTTGACTAAAAATGGAACAAAATGAGATTGGATTGTTCCTCAGTTGAAAAGAGATGTCTTGAGCAATCAGAGAAGCACTTTGATAAACAGATTTGATCTTTACCGACTCAATTAAGGTATTAGTGTTTGTTCTATTAGACAAAAAAGATCGCATTTTTTGCACTTCGTTCAAATAAGAGTTGTACCCGTACGGAATTATCCTCTTTCTCAGTATGATCTCTATCATCATCTCTATTCCCTTTATCAATTTGCCTATCCTACCTAGGTCTATGAATTTCTCTATCAATTCCATTACCTTATCCTTACCCATGAGGTTCCTACATTTGATCCTTAATTGACCTAGGAGTTGCTCTCGGGCATACTCAAAAAATGGGTTATTATACACCCCAACCCCATCCCTTGAAAAAAAAAGGTAGCACCGAAGAAAGGAAAGAGCGAGATGGTGGTTTTTGTTGTTCCCGCGAAGCGAAGATCATTCGCTTGGCGAATGAAGTGGATCAACCTCTTTTGGCTCGGGCCAAACACTTTTTCTCGCTGGTCGAGCTTTCTACAAAAAAAGCGATGCGAGAGCGTATTCTCTTATCTAAGCTTCCTCCCTTCGCTCCCCCCATCATAGATAGTTCAGCCACACCCGGTGCCACGAAATGATTGAGAACTACGATGGGGTCGAAATGCATTTTGTTCTTTGTATTAAAAAAGTATTGCATGACCGAATAATTCAAGGAGGGGCGCACAGCGGGGAGGGTCCTTTTTAGTAGATGACTCGTCGGGCCGTCAGAGCGGGACTTCTTTGGTAAAAAGAACTTGAATAACTTTGTTTTTCTGAAGGAGTCGTCATTTTCTATCAGGAAAGCTATGTCATTTACAACCCCGGCGTATTTCGGATGCTTGAAGGCCCCGCTCACCCGAAGTGATTTATAAAAAATTCTTCTTTCTCGATGGTGATCGGTCATGATATCCATAACGTTGCATCTTTTTCAGCCAAATCTGGATTTCATTTTGCTTCCCCGGTCGATCGACTCAACTCTTTTCCCTGCCCCCCGGCCTCTCACTTCGTTTCGTTCTTCCTTTGTACCCTCGCTTGAATGAAGACACCCGATCGGCCCGACTTTCCCAAATGCCCACCACCGGCCCTTATCCTTTCCGGGTCTTGATTTGTCGCGTCGTTTTAGTCGTAGTGGTCGACAGGGAAGAAAGAAATGAATGAATGTCCTTTTGGGAAAATGTAGAATAATACACCTACCGAGACGAAAGCCAAAGGTGAGTATCGTAGGTGGACGTATCGAACTGAAATAAGATCTAAGATTGACATCTTGATACAATGATTTACCATAATAATAAATAGAGTCAATGGTGACAGAGCCATGGGAAGAGCCGCTTCTTTTTTGCTTCGGCGTAATGAGGGAGTCAGAGACTACCAACTCGACAATGTTGGCTCGATCATGTTTATATTGGCAGGAGAAAGTACAGCATGAGTGGGTAGGGGATTAGTAGTGACATTAGGACGGTTTGCCCTTGGTGGCTCAATTTTCCCTGAATCAATAAGGTCTTGGATGCCATGTTTAAGCCTTAAACACTTTTGGCCTTTTGTCTGATGGTACTTGCAGTAGGCATTGGCTTTGTACCTAGGAAGAAGAGGATCTGGTGGCGGAGATGGGAGAAAAGGCGTCAGTACACCATGCTTCTTAAGCTTCTTTTACAAGGCGCGGCTGAGAGTTATGCCGAATGGAGTGAAAGTCCTGAGTGTCTTTGGTTTTCCGTCAGACAAGATATTGACTTCACTGTTCTTGCTTGTTTCCCCCAGGGCTATCTTCTTTCCTTTTGGATCTGCCTCTTTGACCTGTGATCCATGAGTCCCATTGTAGATAGCATCTTCAATACGAGTGGCTGCTTCAACCAAAGAGTTATAAGTGGTCATCGCTTGGAAATAGAAATAGTCATGGTATTGCCTACTCATGTTATTCATCATTATCCGAACTTGTTCCTTTTCTGGGGGGGAGATCAATCACTTGGGCAGCTTTGGCCTTCCAACGGGCCAGGAAATTGGTCACAATCATAAAAGACCTGAACCAGAGGTGCTTGAGGTGCAGTAGAAGGAACTGACTTCTTGATGACCCGGTTAAAGCTTTCCTTTTTGGCCAACAGAGCCTTTAGAATGTCGTGAGTGCTTGGTTCAGGCGGAACCAGGATTTCGGGTTCATTTGACATAGTAGCTACAATGGGAGATTCTGAATTCGGGGTGTAACTTCTTCTACATGAACCTGTCGGCGAGATGGGCGGGACCCAGGACGGTTCAAGAGGAACTTTCTTGTGGGATGGAATGATGTTAAAAAACAAATGACCTCCTAAGACAAAAACAAAGATGATGTCAGTCTAGAAAAAAAATATTTCCTCAGTCCCCTTAGATGGGCTAAACCTTGAGTAAGATGGTATTTAAGTAACATGATTTACCAAGGTGGATTGGTGTTCACTAAATACCATATGATTCAGTCTAGCGGTCTAGGGGTAAGAACAGTCTCGTCCTAGATGTGAAAGGTTTAGCCACACATTCACAGAGCATCTAATCCATCTTTTCCCATGCCAAGGAAAAACCAAAACCAAATCACCTCTTAGTGTTGCTTAGTGCTCAGGTGCATCCTACTGGGTAGTCCTAACTTCAGTAGTTCTATGGCCACTACATGATGGAATTTAGGCTATAGTAAGACAAATTAAGGTTCCCACAGCAATGAGGGCTTTAAAATCTACCTCCAGCCGATGCAAGCAAAACCGACAATAAGAACTCAAGTCTCAGTCGGTTGGTGTAAAAAAACCGACAGAAAAGAATGAACCGGCTGAGATAATATCTAACCTCAGTCGGTTCAGAGTGGAAAACTGACTGTGATAGTATTACAGTCGGTTTGTCCAGTAAAACCGGCTGAGGTAAGTGAACTTTTACAGCCGGTTCCCTTTTCCCAACCGGCTGAGATAACTTTGAGACGGTTGTTTCACTGGAACCGACTCAGAAGATGCTGTTCGACATCCATAAATGCTGTCCGAAGTTACCAGCTGAGCCTTGAATGCAGGTGTCCATTGTTTGATACACTTGATATAGGTTGGTTGGGGTGGTGTTTGCCAAATTTTATGGTAATTTTTATACAATTTTGTGGCACATAATATTTTGATAGTTCTTGCTCAATTTAAAAAAATTGCATGTTGTTATAGATGAATCGTGCTAGCAATGAGTACATCGAAGGCGTCTTGGCATTCTTACGAGTAGCCGAATATTATAGTTTGAACACAGGAAAGACGAGGATCAGCTGTCCATGCTATCATTGTGAAAATTTGAAGAGCTTCACAAACCTTGCACAGATCCAAGCACATTTGATCAGGACATGATTCATGAAGGGGTATGCATGTTGGACCAGCCACGATGAAGATCAGATTGTAGAGAAAGGTCCGGCAAACATGGATGAAGGTAACGACGTGGCTGATACTATCAATAGCACACCTCTTGAGCAGACACATGATGATGTATGTGCGTCACAAGAGGACGCATCGCAAGACGACACGTCGTCGCATGAGGACAATGAGTTAGATCAGATGATCCGAGATGTCGAAGGAAACTGTGAGAATGATCGGGAGTACAGAAAATTTTTCTACTTATTAGAAGATTTGGAGAAACCAATGTACCCTGGCTACAAGTTCACAAAGTTGTCGGGCGTTCTGGAACTGCTAAAACTGAAGGCTAGCAACGGATGGACCGATAAGAGCTTCTCGTCGCTCCTAACATTGTTAGGGAACATGCTTCCAAAGGGAAACCAGATGCCAAAAACTACATACAGAGCTAAGAATGTTCTTTGCCCTTTGGGAATAGAGGTAGAGAAAATACATGCCTGTAGGAATGACTGTATCATGTACCGTAAAGAGTACATGAATTTGCGGGCATGTCCGGTGTGCAAAGCTTCATGATATAAGCGTAAGATCGACGGTGATGATGTCGGGGAAAGCATAGAGGTGAGGAAGGGGACTCCTGTTAAGGTTGCCTGGTACTTGCCCATAATTTCCCGTTTGAAGCGCTTATTTGTGAACCCGAAGGAGGCCAAACTGATGCGTTGGCATACAGATGAGCGTACAGATGATGGAATATTGAGACACCCAGCAGATTATTTACAGTGGAGAAATATTGACAGGAGGTGTGCTATGTTCGGCGAAGAGGCGAGGAATGTAAGGTTCAGGCCGAGCACTGATAGAATGAACCCATTCAGTAACATGAGTGGCTGACACAGCACTTGGCCCGTGAATCTATGCATGTATAACCTTCCACCTTGGTTATGTATGAAGAGAAAGTACATCATGATGGCAATACTTATCCAAGGTCCGAAACAAACCCGGTAACGACATTGATGTGTACTTTGCCCCATTAGTGGATGATTTCAAACTTCTTTGGGATGAAGGCGTAAGGATATGGGATGCATACCTAAAGGAAAACTTCACGTTACGCTGCATGTTGTTCATTAGCGTCAACGATTATCCAGCCAATGGTAACTGTTCGGGGCAAACTATTAAAGGAAGCAATGCATATGTTCAATACCTTGTTGATACAGCAAGCAGGTGGCTAAAACACTCTAAGAAAATAGTGTACATGCGTCATCGTAGGTTCCTTACAAAGGATCACCGTTACCGCAGGATGAGACGCGAATTCGATGGAACCGTCGAGTAAGGCTCAGCTCCATATATTTTTAGCGGCACCGAGATCCACGATCAGGTTAAAGACCTGAAAGTCGTGCTTGGAAAGAGGATGTTTAAAAGGTGAGGTACAACGAAGAAAATGAAGCCCGTTAAGAAGCTCATCTGGAAGAAGAGGTCAATATTCTGGGACCTCCCTTACTGGAAGCATCTAGAAGTCCGTCACAGCATCGATGTGATGCACGTAGAGAAGAATGTGTGTGATAGCATAATGGGTCTCTTATTGAACATGCCTGACAAAACAAAAGATGGTCTGAATGCACACCTAGACATGAAAGATATTGGAATCCGACCAGAGTTAAGACCGTAGAAAACAGCAAACGGAAAGACGTTCCTTCCGCCTGCTTGTTATACCCTTTCCAAACCAGAGAAGACTGAGTTATGTCATTGCTTGCATGGTATCAAGGTTCCATCCGGCTACTCCACCAACATCAAGAGACTTGTTTCCATGGAAGATCTAAAATTAATTGGCATGAAGTTACAAGATTGCCATGTGCCTATGACACAGATGCTCCCGGTTGCAATTAGGAATATTCTTCCACCAAATGTGCGGCGGACTGTCACGAAGCTGTGTGGTTTCTTTAACACACTTTGGAAGAAGGTCATTAGCCTTGATGAACTAGATAGTCTGCAAGATGGGGTGGTGAAGACTCTATGCGAGCTCGAGATGTTTTTCCCACCGTCGTTCTTTGATGTCATGGTTCATCTCATAGTCCACCTAGCGCACGAAGTAAGGATGTGCGGCCCTGTGTTTCTTCGCAGCATGTACCCATTCGAACGCTAGATGGAAATTCTGAAGCACTATGTTCGGAATCGATCTCATCCTGAGGGCAGTATCATCGAAGGCTACGCAACAGAAGAGGTCATTGAGTTATGTGTTAATTACATGTCCCATCTTCAACCAGTAGGCGTGCCTCGATCTCGCCATGAGGGTAGGTTGCTCGGTGTAGGGACCATTGGAAGGAAAGTGATCGATCTTATTCAGATTGAGTATGCTCAAGCCCATTTAACTATTTTGCAGCACATGGCCATTGTTTCGCCATATATGAATGAACACAAGGACATTCTACGTTAACAAAATTCGACTCGCGCAAATGACTGGATCATAAAACATCACAATGCAGAGTTCAATGAATGGTTCAAAGAGCGATTTCTTATACTCCCATCAAGTGGTGCATTGTCATATTTAGCTAGAGGCCAAGCACGGTCGGTCATCACATGGAAAGGGTACGAAATTAATGGATACACCTTTTACACAAAAGAACAAGATATGAAAAGTACGGTGCAGAATAGCGGTGTCTGTGTAGAAGCTCTCGAAACAGATGGCAAGAAACAACTGTACTACGCGTACATAGATGAGTTTGGGAGCTTGACTATGGCGAAAATTTTAAAATCTTGTTGTTTCATTGCCGCTGGATCAATAAGAAACAAGTGATACCTGACGACAAAGGCCATACCACTGTGAACCTTGAACGTGTCGCATACAAAGCCGAACCTTTCATCCTCGCTCAACTAGTTCATCAAGTCTTCTACATTACCGATCCATCCAACAAGAAGCGGCACGTAGTAATGTCCTCAAAAAGGAGTATTGTCGGAGTTGAACATGTGGTGATGAGGAAGATTAAAACAAAATCGATGAGTTCCCAGCCCCCGATGATAGAACAAGGGTCGAAGATGAATTGCAGCATGATCCTGCTCCCTATAAACGAAGTGATCATCAAGAAGAAATTATTTTGTAACATAACTTCTGATATTAATGATATATGGTACTATTTCCTATGATTTATAATAATCGTATATGTTCTATGACGTTAATACAAAGAAAATAACTTTTGTACATAGAAAACAACTTGAATACGACGAAAATACCTTAAATACAAAGAAAATAACTTAAATACAACTAAAATAACTTAAATACAAAGAAAATAACTTATGTACAAATAAAACAACTTAACTCCAAATAAAATAACTTAACTCTAAATAAAATAACTTAAATACAAAGAAAATAACTTATGTACAAATAAAACAACTTAACTCCAAATAAAATAACTTAACTCCAAATAAAATAACTTAAATACAAATAAAATAACTTAACTACAAATAAAATAACTTAAATACAACAAAAATAACTTATCTACAAAGAAAATAACTTAACTAAAAAGCCAACAACTAGAATTCTAAAAAAATAACTTTAGGGTTTAGTGCAGGCAGCATGTATTGTTATCTAAGTCGGTTCCTCTGGAGAGCCGACTGCGTAAACATATTACAGTCGATTTCAGGCGACTGAGATAGTATATTACATTGATTTCAGGCGACTGAGATAGTATATTATCTCAGTCGGTTGCATTTCCCGAACCGGCTGAGATAGCATGTTATCTCAGTCGGTTGCCATTGCCAAACCGACTGAGATAGTATATTATCCCAATCAGTTACCAAACCGAGATAGTATATTGTCCCAGTCGGTTCTAGGGACCAAACCAACTGTAGTATATTATCTCAATTGGTTTCTCTGAGTTAACGGTTGCGATGACTTGGGTTAATAAAAACCGATTCATCTCCCTCCTCTAGAACTTCACAAATTTTTTTACTCCCGTCTTTCTTGCAGGGACCCGTCGCCGCCTCTAACCACCGCTGCTCCAGTCGCCTCAACCGCCGCCCCTCCTCCGAGATGGCCTCCCCGACGCGTCGGACGAAGTCCCCTAGCTGCCGAGCTGCCGCCACCTCCGTCGCCCGGGCCACCGCCGATGTGGCCCTAGCCGGTGCCTCCGTCACGCGAGCCGGCGCCTCCATCGCCCGAGCCGCCGCCACCTCCTCCCTGGTCCAGCACACAAGGTACAAGGCTCACTCCATTACATCGGTGCATGTTTCACGTGTCGTCTAGCCAATCCTATGTCAAAATATAAAAATTGAAATCTACCGTGTAATGACTACTTCTGTTACTGTTGAATTAACCTGACACTTGGGACTGGGTGCCAAGCTGTTGGTATGAATAATTTACCACCTCCACTCAGGAATCGATTTAGACAAGCAATCAGAGCGAACTACTAACTAACAATGGTTAGGAGTCATGGCATCATAATCTCCTGAAGATTGGTGCTCACGTGGACCTTGTTCGTTTCTCTCTTTGTTATTTCCTATTGCAACAACCGAAGCATACTTCAGCAAATCAACATCTGACCATCACATATAGCGATAATAAAAGTGACTTCTTGGTTTGGCCAGATTTTAGCATATATATCCTGCTGCTAGCAGTAGTTAACAAGGACTAGCTGGCCAGGCGATGTTTCACCAGCTCCTATTTCTTTGGAGTTTATATAGCTCGATCACATGCATGTAGATCGAACTTATGGATCGAAATTAGCAAACAACATTTTATATTTTCCTGCTGTGCGGTTGTCATAGAGATGTATTTATAGGGTTGTGTTTATTCTAGGAGTAAATTTCACCATTCACCTGTATTAAGAACCCATATTTAGGAACCATACTCAAGAAACTCTATCACTTTAAACCATGTACTTTGTATACAACTTTGAGGGACAAGTCATTAGCGAATAACCATTTCAATGTGAGCTATCTAATTACATCGGTGAAGAGATTTCCATGTGAGGGTTTTTTTCTGATATGTCAGTCAGTGATGTTAACAAAATATCACTTATGTTAAGGGAAGGAAACCTTCATTCCAGTGAATCAGGGTTATGATATATTGTAGCCCTCGACAATTTTTTCCATCTTTAGGAACCATGATATGCATATGTAAATCTTCAGTTTACATTATGGTATAAATGAAACAGATTGTTGATAGAGAAAAAGTATCACCTCTAAATATTCTCGCCATGTATTTTGATCACAATTTACAAAAGGAAGAGCTAATTCATATTCATTAAAGCTCAATTTTATGCTATCTTAGTTCTGTTGGTTACTTTTTGTGATGTGGATTCCATGTGGCCACTGACTCTCGATGTTGATATTTTGGTATATGAAATGCAATCTAGCAGGGAATAGCTTAACATTGAAACTATGTTTCCTTACAGTTAGTTATTCACTTTATTAAATCACTGTCATTTTAAGTTGTAAATTAGCAGCACATTGCAACAACACAAATTGCTTAGAATATTACTTGATTTAGAATGAATTAGATGATTTAGATGCTTAGATGATTAAGATGCTTAGAATTATTTGCATGTATTGATATATCATTTAATATAAGAGTAAATAAAGTTTATACTTTTGCTCTATTATCCCAAGATCGCCGAACAACGGCGACTCTGGTCGCTGTCGCCACCTAGGCCGTCCGGCGACACAACCAGCACCTCCGGGCCTAAGAAAAAGGCCCATCGAGGAGAAGGAAGGAAACGGTCGAAGAGACCGGATGCGAAGTACACGGTCATGCACTTGCACGACTCAGGGGCACCGAACGAGCCTGAGAACGCAAGGAGGAAGTTCAGCACGGTCTGCGGGAACGTAGCAAGAGAGCAGGTCCCAATCACTTTAGAAAGTTGGAAGAGAGTAGGAACAGACCAGCTCGTTGCGATTTCAGGGGAAATCTTGGGATATTTCATCTTCCTCGAAGAATGGAAAGCTCGTATCGAGCGAGCTGCTAAGATGACAGCGTGCAAGGCTTGGAAGAACTGGAAGACTATCCTCGTCAACGAGTACGTGTATGCTGAGGTCGAGCCTTTCGGAAGTGGCCGATGGTTACTCCTGAGATTTGGAACGAGTTCGTCAGGATAAAGACGACGGAAGAATTCAAGCTGAAGAGCGAACAAAACTGGGAGCTCTCTAAGAGAAACAAGCACCCGCACCATCTAGGGACTGCCCGCTACGTGGGAATGAAGAAGAGATGGGAAAGGGAGGATGAGCAGGCATCGCAATCGAATGTCCCTCCCAGATTTGCGAACATCGCGGATGTGAGGACCAAAGCCTGGGTTAGAGCCAGGGCATCTGCATCGACATCGGCTTCAGGCGACCAAACATTTAAGAACCCAGCTGACGTACAAGTGTACAGACGTTTGGTGAGATATAAATCCTGACTTAGTCATACTAACAGCCTGTCAATCATACCAATTGTAGTAACAAATAATTCTGGCTTTTGCAGCTGGAGTTCGATGCCAGGCTGGCACCTTCGTAGGAGATGTACTCGAAGAGGGCTTGGGAAACCCCGAGCACCTAGGTCGCACGAGGGGTGTAGGTTCTCTCGTTCCCCACAAGTATGGACTCTCCCAGGCTTTGGAGGCGAAGCGCGAATGCAAAAGGGCGAGGAAAGCCACTGAAGAACAACGCAAGCGCGAAGAGTTCAAGCAAAAGATACTTCGGGACATAAGAGCGGAGTGGATTCTAACTCCACGACAAGAACAGCCAGTTGCTACTAGCCCTACGGCTCGACACAGTAGCTGCGCGTCGGTCGACCTCCCGACTCACCAGGAGATACAACTTCTACCTTCCCCTATGATGAGATCGAGGTATTCTTGATATACCTTGAAAAATTATTCCACATAAGATTGTTTGTGGCTTGTTGGCTAAAACACGTTCTTTGATGTAGGCTCCCACGAGATGCACGATTCAAATTAGATTAGTGGGCATGGATGATCTCGTGGATGCCGCTTGGGAGAGCAGAGGATACATAACGTCCCCCTAGACCCTATGAACGCAAAGGTGAGCATCGATGGGGTTAACGACACTTTTAGCAAGCTGAAGCTCCCGAATCCACCGAACAACGAGATCTTAACTCTAGTCAAGCCAAGGGGACATTCATCCAGTGGCCCAAGAGGGACATCTCTCTCGATGCGTCGCGGCCGACTAAGAAGGTTTCGCCGCGACCGGCAGATGGAGCCTTTGACATTCTTGCCTCTTGTGGTAGCGGCGCTGTCACCGAGACAGCTTGAGCTGACAACACAAGAATCGCCGAAGAGGTCTCCCAAGGTGGCATCGCCGAAGCATGGCAAGGGAAATGACTTGATGAAGGTAGCTGCTAGCCGAGAAATGACCATCGAAGAAATACAGGCGATATATGAAGCTGAAGGGAGTCTCCCTAGCGCTCCGACTGTCCTGACATACAAGGTCAGGAAGCCGATGGTCAAGAATCACAAAAAGATGATGTCTGAACTTGGTTGGGCTTGTGCTGCGTTGCACAACCATTACTTGGCCAATTTTAAGAAACCCAAGCATCAGCGGTGCGATAGCATCATTGGCAGGTTCGGACGTGAGCACTTCCTCCATGATAAGGGTCGATTGTTCATCGTGACTTGGGAGAACTTGTTCCTTATGTACAATCTAAGCGCCTTGGATGCGGGCCTCGTGAGATGCTTCACACTGTAAGTGCTTACAATTATGCTCCATTTAATTTACTATAATACCTATACATGTCACAAATACAGAACTCTTCCCTCTGTGTATATGTAGGTTCGCTTATATTAAGGCGAGAGAAGCAAATGAACCGACAGGATTCGTCGACCCGCACCTTGCCTTCGAGCAATTCATGGAGTATGCTGAAAGGGTTGTCGAGGATTATCTCGTCGATATCATGGAGGCTAGCCAACATAAGAAATTCATCCTCCATCCCTTCAACAAAAGGTAAGCGCTATAAACTTGTTAATGTCTCCAACTTGTTCATTTCGCACATTCGGCGCATCATCAACTAACTTGATATTAATGACCATTTAGCTCCCATTAGATCCCTGTTGTTATCATACTCCCTATCAAGAAGGTGTATTATATGGATTCATACCTCGAAAACATGACCGACATCGAGAGAGTCAGCAAAGTGATCGATAGGTAAATAAATTACCTCATGAAATTCGATGGTAACAGGTCATTGGTATAATTACGGCTTTTCTTCCACGATTCAGAGCGTACCAAATATTTTGTAATCGCGTGGGGAAAAAGATGATGCAGGGGCCCCTCATAAGTCGTACCACCACTTCTCCTTTCCGGTATGTATCCTGTCGCACACTTTTAGGCTCACTGGTATCAATTCAATAGAACTACATACCAAGGGAATGTATATCTTTGCAGTGCCACCAGCAACCTAATTTTAGCAATTTGTGTGGCTTCTATGTTGGCCATCACATGAACCTTCTCATGTCTCGAGCTTCCGCTCATAAATTCTCAGTTACCGAGGTATGCTAATTATCATTTTGATTTTGTTTTATTCATCTTCTATCTAACATCAGTATGATCTTCATATCGACAGGTTGGTACTGTTGCACGGACGGAATTGCCGAAGACAGATCTAGCCAGGATTCGAGAAGGCTTGGTGCGTTTCCTTCTTGATAGCGTCATTGATCCAAAAGGCGAGTTCTACTACGATGGATCCGATGACTAAGACAATTGTTTTGAATCAAATGATTGATGTTTAGTTATCACTTGCATTTCAATCTGTTGCAAATTCCTCAAGACATGTGATGGATGTTGTGGTGTAAATATTGAATTTCTATATACTTTCATTTGTGTTTAGTTGTCAATTGAAATATGGTGTCAATATGAATCTCTATTATGAATTCAAGTTGGATGTGAAATGTGTTCTGGGGATTATGGGAATCTGAGAATATAAATTACTTTTTCTGTTTTAGGGCAGGCAGAAACTCAGATTTTGCCTGCCCTGTACCAACGAATATCCCAGCCGGTTGTTTCCCTGGAACCGGCTGAGATGAGCCTTCATCATTGCCTGTTGAACAGGGGAAACCGACTGAGATATGCTATTATCTCACTCGGTTCCCGTGTAAAAACCGACTACAAAAGTTTACTCTTCTGTCGGTTCGTTTGGGAAACCGACTGAGATATTATATTATCTCAGTTGGTTTTTTATTCGGAACCGACTGGGATAGTATAATATCTCAGTCGGTTTTTTGTTCTAACCGACTGAGAAGTTGTTATCTCAGTCGGTTTTATAACCGACTGAGATAATTCATATTATTAGCACCCTTTTTCTACAGCCGGAAGGTAAACCGGCTGAGATAGCAATTTTGGACCGACTATAATTGTGTGTTCTGTAGTAGTGCATATAAAACCGTCTAAGGAAAGATGCTATCTGTCTGTTTTCAATGCAATTATCTGACTATTTCCTTGTCTTTATCAACATATAATAATCTTCCCAACACATCTCTAAACTCGTGCCTTTAGGAAAAATGGTCCATGCATACGCATCTGACCAGTCTGCTGTAGTTATCAGATTATTATCTACGGTTATCATCATATAATAATGTCTTTCATGTATATTTCTAAACTTATCATTGGGAAAATTGTGGCGGTGTATAGTTTTCGACTGGTTAATTTTATTTATTAGACTACTTATCTATAGTTATCAGCACAATAATGACTCCGCTCTCATATTTTTAAGCTCGTTTAGGGAAGACGTCAACTCACACAATCCCACCATATTTCTATATAGATAGGGTATTGTAAACCATAACACCTCCTAATCATCTATTTTGAGAATAGTTTAAAGGGGTTTTGAACCCGTTCGAGTTTGGAAGCGAGATTCAATGATCTGATAACTCGTCAAATACACTAGGCACGTAGCGAGATTCAAAGACATGATAACTCGTCACTTCATAATATGGTAACTAAGACATTACCATGTAATAACTAACAAGGTCACAAAAAAATTTGTCGTAATATACCCATATGTGATCTAGTTTGTTGTGCTCGTCGCGATGTATCTGACAGTAAAAATGGATCATAAATTAAATAAACAGTTTGACCTATAAAACATTTTAAAGTTTTAAATTTCATAATTAGCACTGGTGATGTGAGTAGTTTTGCCTTCTTGCTGTCTTAAATGTACGCATATGGTGGAGCTTGCTACAATCCTTCCATGCCCGACATCTCATCTATCGTGTATTCATCGGATGGCACCAAACACAAGTGGTCAATTAAGCCTAAAAATGTGATGTTGGTTGTTCAGATTCTTCCAAAAATATATTACAGACCCAATTGTAAGTGAAATTAGAGAGAGCAGGTGGTAGAAGAAAATTGATATTTTATTTAGGTGTATGGCACTGGAGCTGAATGTACCGCAAAATACATGTGTGACATGACATTGAGGCGGCGAATCTAGCACTCATGGACTGTAGATGCCCTAAGCCATCTCTCTTCCCCACCCATGGCACATGCATCTCTTTTTGTCTCCAAACATCAATTTCCTCCCTCGTACCCTTAGGGCCTCTTTGATTCAAACAAATTTCAAAGGAGTTGTAGGATTCAATTCTTAAAAAAATAATTCTATATAGGTTGTTTGATTTGTAGGATTATAAATCTTATGAATTTTTCTATGTGCCACCTTGCACTGAATTTCAAAGAAAAATCTCCATTGAGTCCAATCTCTTGTAAACTTTTCTGTGTTTCTATGATAACTATGGCATGCACCAAACCTCTAAAGAAAATTCATGTGTTTTTATCTGGTGTAAGCAAACAACTTCTATTACTTATTCCTATATTTTCAGTTCCTGTAGAATACAATATGTCATGACATCCAATGCTTACGTTTTTCTATTCCTACATTTTAAGAATCTTGTGAATTTCTCTTTAATCTAGCTTAGTCCATGACATCTCACTCTTCCCATCTAGCTCTACTTAACCGGGATAATCAATGTATTATGCTGAACCGGTTTATGCATAAAATTCAAAATCATACTAGAGCCTAGGGTCTTGAGTTTCAAGATCTAGCTAATGCAATGTTAACATTGCCGCACACTTAAACCGGCTGGTGCAGCGTTAAACTTGTGACAAAAATTTAAATGTATGATACGTAGACTATATAAATGATAGTGTGGCAAGCTACGTCTAAAAAGTTATGATGCGCCAATACTTAGGCATGACAAACTTAGGTCCGTACCCAAACAGGCCTAAGACCAAACGGAACAAAAAGTGCAAGAACGACACTGTCATTCATATCGGTTGAACTGCAGTTACGCCTTCCAAGTTAACTATACATAGGTCAACATGAAATACAACAACACTTAAAATTTTATATAGGAAAAGAAAAACAAAAGATTTAACTCCTCCCTCCCTGCATGTCCTACGTACCCTATGCCATAGATACACATTCGTACATATGTATTTACGTGTTGCACTGTTCTCTACGTACTGGTACAAAAAAATTAAGCAATCGATCGGCCGATCGATCTATCTCCGTATCATGGCCGGCCGGTTCCTCGATCATCCATCCATGCATGGATCACGGGTCGAGCTTGATGAGGTCGTACGACTCGCCATCCTCCCCTTTCTTGGCGCTGCCGGCGGCGGGCTGCGCGGCGCCGGCCTGCAGCCCCGTGTCGGTGCCAGCCGCGCCGCCGTCCTCGCCCTGGGCCTCCCCGCCGCCGTGCTTCCTCTGCGTGAGCTCGGTTGCGGCCTCGGCCCTGGGGCAGCTGGCGCACGGGCTGGCCGGCGGCGACCCGCCTCCGTGCTTGGAGTTGGCCGCCGGCTTCTTCTTGACCCCGGCGCGCCAGTTCTTGAGCGCCTTGGAGGTCTGGTCGTCGAAGATGGACTGCTTCATCGTCGATCCCATCTGAGACACGAGCGCGTACAGCGGCAGCGTGACGTAGCTGCACAAGAACTGCACGACCATCCTGCATGCGCACGCGCAGAACCACACGGAGAACATCTCAATCTACTCCAAGCACTTCAGCTGTGGTGGCGTAGCATTGGATATAGATATAGATATAGATATGCAGTAGTACTAGCTAGCTGGTTTACCCAAGGCAGAGGCGTGCGAAGACGAACTGTTTGGAATCGTTGAAGCAGGAGTCCATGCCATACTCGTACTGCATGCACACATGGTAATAATTTATAAATCTGAGATCATCCAGCGCGAGCAGATGATCGAGATGGTGATGAGCTATATATGTATATGAAGTTTACCAGGATCCAGAGGAAGTAGATGATCTGGAAACCATTCTGCAAGCAGAGCAAAATCGATCAGGTGAGCATGCATGCTGATGCATACTGAATAGTACTACTGAATACTGAACTGAATACTGATTAATGTGGATGAGGCCAAGAAGAGGACTTGCATGCATGGATGCAATCTTGAATTAACCTGGAAGAGCGTGAAGTGGATGAGGAAGAGGACGAAGGTGGGTCGGCTGAACCAGAAGTAGCTGTCGCTGACCTGCACCAGCGGGATCCCCTGGATCACGGCGTGCCGCTCCGTGATGTCGATCGCCATCCGGCAGATGATCCCCTGCAGCTTCATCCCCACCGACAGGATGATCTGGCGCCATTGCATTCAACCATACATGTCACATGTCGCGAATCAGTCATGCATGGATGATTCATGGCAGGTCGCCTGGTTCAGATTTTACTTAAACTTACCACCAGTGGCATGATGGATATCCAGAGCATGGTGTGCAATCCTGAAATTAATACCAACAAGTACCATCAGTGTTTTGTCCAAGGAATTTGTGTGTTAAATTTTCTTTGTCATCTCTAGCTAGTAGGAGAAGGAATTGAGCTGACTCACCGCGGACATTGATGAGCAGGAAGATCAGGGCAGAAGCCCACAGAGGAGGGCTGCAAATAGATCAACAGAACAACTTAAGATTTATATAGCAAGGGCAGTATGAGATACTACAGAGTGCGCCATCGATGGAGTAATTGCTCGTCCACCTGATTCCGACGATGACTTGAAGTCGTCCTCCAGAGACCGCTTGATGTACTTCTGGAAATCAAACTTGCTGCCAGGAGCTAAATGAACCTGCTTAGAGAAACCATTCAGGCAGGCAGATGGAACAACTCAACTGCTAATTTCTAGCTAAGATACAGATTGCTGATTGCTGCTTGCTCTTACGTTGACGAAGCTGTGGCGCAGCGCGCAGTAGTCGGCCCTCCGTACCGATCTGAAGAACTGCCTGAAGAAATTGCTCTGCATTCATCCATGCATCAGGAAAGATACCATTGGAGCAATGATCATGTCACTTTCAGTTCGTGAGGGTGGTTTAGTTTCAGAAAAGGAAATTATTATAATCCTACGATGTAAAACGATGCCGGGGTCTTGTTCAGGACATTCATGTGCTGCCTGACGAACGATGTCTCGTGAGTAAATCTGAATCGCGTCGGATCTGCAACGTCGCATCGCCGTTAATTCAGAGAAAGTAGAAGATCAACGTATATGTTTGCATTTTTTTAATTTCAGTTCTGAATTTTTTTTGTACCATTGGAATAATCGTAATCCTGCCCCGCGGCTTCTTTCTCCCACTCCTTCCATGCACGTATCTGCAACAATGGCGAGAGATCATCAAACATCACAGTACCACAGATGATTAGAAAAGCACAGAGATTAATTAGGAGAGATAATCGTAGAGATCGAGAGCCTGCATGCCTACCTTGGCCCTGCCCAGCGCCATGGTGATAGCACTGTACGTGACATGGAACACGGCCAGAAAGAAGATGAAGATGTGCAGCTGGTGCAGCGCGTTTATCGAGATGAGCGACACCTTCCCCTGCGAAGATCCACATCAACCGGCCCGATTTGTAAGCCACAGATAGTTTACATGGACATTGCCAAATGCAACAAAATTATTTTTTCAGATATGAATTGAACTTCACCGGAGGGCATTTGGTTTTCATGTTGGCCTCGCTGAGCAGCCTGTGGGGGATGGTGAAGGAGGCGGCGGTGAAGGGGGGGGCCCATGCTGAAGTGCTCCGCCGGCTCCTCGCCGGCGGCGTCGGTGGCGGCGTGGTGGTCGTTGTTGGTCTCCGCGTCGATGGTTGATTTATTGAGGCGGCATGGGAGCATGGTGTCGGCGGCCTTCTCCGTGATGCAGATCTTGATGATATAGTTCTGCCCGAACACCAGCAGCAGCGAGATGAACCCCAGCACCATCAGCTCTGCGCCATCCGTACATGTTATATAACTCCATTATCCATGCCTGATCGATCGATGAATTCACAGATCATGGAAATTCGCATGCAGCTAAACGATCATTGATCTTCTCCTCACCTGTCTTGACCTTCTCAAGGGCTTCGACCATGGCCTTCTTCTTCCTGTGCGCGAAGAACTACACGCACGCAGCAACGAGCACCATGCATTGATATATGTGAGCAAGCAGATCGACCATATATAAGCATACATTATTTGCCAGAACGAGACATGGTGACATGGATGGGATGATTTGACCTCTCCGACTTTGTGGAGGCCCTTCTCGAGGAGGATGGAGATGACGATGATGATTCCGCAGACAGAGGCGACGGCCCATGTCGGCGTCTGGTCGAGCTCCCTCGTGTTGCCGCCGCCTCCACCTCCCCCGCCCATGCTGCCAAGCACACCACCACCCTAGCTAGCTTGGTCGATGATGAATGATCAGCGGCCGGCCGTCGGCGTGCATACGTTTCTAATCCTGAGACGGCCGGGATCGAGCAAAGGAGGGAGACGGTTGAGACGGTGGCGCAGATAAACTAGCTGAGACGAGGTCAAGGAGGTGGAGAGGAGGAAGAGGAGGACGGCAATGGCCGGTTGCATCGGAAATTTGCCTTATCTTGCTGCGGCGTGTGTGCGTGCGTGCGTGCATGCATGGGAGGACAAAGCCGCTCATTTGCGGACATAGGCTGCCCGCGAAGTGTGGAGGCTCCGTCCATTCTCTCTCGTTTCCTTTCTTTTCTCTCTTGTTTCCCCATCTATCTAGCCCGCATCGGATCACAAAGGACAGCATAGTTTGGGATCTTCTCCTCAAATTCCCCCTTCATTTTCCCTTCTTTGCAAACTTTGAATCCAGAATTTCTTCGCCACTCGAAATTTCAACTTCGATCTCGTGGAGAAGGGTTCGAGCTTTAAACACGAAATTAAACTTATACAAATAAATGTCATCTCAAAATTCTTAGAAATTCGTGAACATCATGCCAGCAACACACTAAACAAACTAGTAAGGCACCCGTGCGTTGCAATAGGACAAAAGATAGATGTCTAAGATGTTGATAAAATGGTCTCTCTATTTTGTGCATATATGTGTTAAAAGTGCCAAGGGTGCTCTTTTTCACAATAATCGTCGGCGTCTTTCTCTCACTTTCTTCCTTCTCTGGCGATCACCTATGTTTCTCCCTTCCTCTCTCTTCGTCATTCCCTCAACTTTGTCTCTAACTTTATCGTTTCTTCGCTCTGCCGTTGTCTTGATCCAATCCCCGTCGCTCTACAGTTATGTGTGTGCATTCTCCAACAGCAATAACAAATAGTTGTTTGTTTGTTAGATATATCAATCATAGCTATTGTTAGTGCTGTTACTCCATCTAACAGATATTTGTTAGTGTCGTTATTTAAGATAAAATTGCTTATAGATAAGATTGAGTGGTTATATCTAACATATATTTGTTAGTGTTGTTATTTAAGATAAGATTGAGCTGTGATTGTTTATCACGCATGGATAGATAAGATTGAGCATAGATACAATCGGGTGGTTATAACTGAGATTGGTTGTTGGATGTGATCTAGTATTACAAAATTGTCATCGCCTAAATCCTGACTGATGATGAGCGATCAAACGGTCCGTGGAATGGAGACCTACTATCATTAACACCACCAACTCCCATTTAATATATAGTAAAGATTTAGGCTATCACGACGGAGGTCGCGAAGGATGATGTACCTATCACGTATAATGTTGTATTATAACCAATGTTTTGGTTACCGTGCAGATTTGGGTCACCGCCCGGTAATCACGTTTAAACCTCCTCAGTATAGTGTTGTATTATCACGTATAGTTTTAATTTTCTTAGTTATAAGTAATTGCTCCTTCTAAATATATATTGCATATTTGAGGTTCATAATTATTTAAGAAAAATACTTATGCATCTCAACATTCACTGTTATTTTTTTGTGAGATTTGGACCAAGTGAGATCAATCACTAGTTCATTGTGGATTCGACAATTATTCTTATCGAGAACGCTACAACTGATCTTGTACACTTACAGGCCATCAAGCATTTTCTGGCGCCTTTGCTGGGGAAGCAACATTTGTTGCACTCTAAATTTGAGTTCATCACTCTCTTTTACTTTTTTTGCATTACTTGCTTTTTAATTTAGCTTTTGTTCATAGTTTACTTGTTTAGTTATTTTGCTTGCTCAGTTTTATTTGAAAATACAAAAAGATTAGTTACTACTTCATTAGACATGGATGCTCAAATAAAAGAATAGTTAGTAATATTGGATTATTGTTTTTTATACATTTGTGGTGTTTATGAAATTAAATGTGTTTTTTGTGATACGGTTGGACACTTTGATTTGAATGTAAGAATCATGGGGATTCTATTATTGCATCTTATAATAGATTAGACCACGATGAAGATATTGTTCGACAAAGAAAGAGCCTGTTATTTTTTAGAGGATCCATCAAGTAATTAGTCAAATTATTTAGTTTGTAAAATTTCATACCTCCCATGAATTGCTTGATGTGGCCTATAGAAAGGTGTATCATATTTATTGCTTTAGTGGAGATATTCCTTGTGATAATCCTTTGGTGATTTGTCATGATTAGCGGCTCATTGCCACTATGCAAAATAATACAACCATTACCCCCATTGCTATAAAAAAATGTTTACTTTTACCACACTTTAATTCTAGTTTTTATATTAAATCCGTTATTACAACCATATCTATTTTTATACCACCATTACTATGGTGCCATTTTATTACTTAATTAAACACTTGTAGGATTTATAAAGAAATAATACTTGGACAAACCTACTGATTCCTTCACTCCTTGTGGATACGATACTTCTACTTATCAAAAACTAGCTTCAACCTATTCTGTACACTTGCAAGACATCACAATGCAGTCGCGAGGGGGCTGGTGGAGATGATCTCACCCGTGTCCTCGATGCGTTCACCGTTGTCGGGATTATTTTCTTCCATTGTCTTCGAGGTCTTGCTTTTCTTGTTCGAACCTCAGGTCGTTGCGCCTTTGCTCTAGGCGACCGATGGCTTGGCTTCAATTGGGATTTCTCTTAGGTGTGGCCATAGCTTCTCACGTTGGCTAGGTTTCCCACGGAAGATACCACTGTCGATAGGTCAATAGGTATTTCAAAGGTTAATGATGAAAGATCGAGGTCTATCCACTAGAGGTGGGGTGAATAGGAGATTATCAAATTTTACTCAAATTAGTTGTTTAGCATGCAAGAGTGAAGCAGTTTATGGGTGAAGCAACAAATACCAAACTAGATCTAGCTCAAATGAAGAATAACACTTAAATAAAGAGCTAGAGAGAAGACTCAAGATTTATCCCAAAGTTTAAGTTGTTGGCAACAACTCTACATCTTCGTTTGGAGAGACTTGAACACTTAGCTCCAAAGTCACTTAGACTTCACCTTCTTCTCCTTGAGCCAAGTTCACTTAGAACTTACTCAATCACTCGTGGTGGATCTTGAGGTGATCCCCGAACCTTCACAAACTTGTTGGAGGCGAATCCACAAATCGGAGTTCTCAACGACGCCTAACCAACTAGGAGATGCCAAATCTCCAAGAGTAATAGGTCAAGATTATTAAGCTCAAAGAAGCTCTTGCTTGAATGCTCAATCAAGTCTCAGATCTCTCCGATCTTTCCTCTCTCAAAGTAGATCTTAAAGAGCAAGAGGAAAGGGGAACACACAGTGTGAGAGAATGAGTATTTTGCGCAGTGTCCTCCCGAGCCCGCAGGGGGTCGAGGGCTATAAATAGACACAGCTCAGAAAAGAGTCGTTGGAGGAAAAGATTCTTCCTCAGAACAACCGAAACACGAACCCGGAAGCACCGAGTTTCAAGACAATGGTCATATTTTAAGGAACTCAGATGCACAGCAAAAGTCTTCAACTCAAAGTCGGTAGTTCCGAAAGGAACACGGTCACACCAGGAATGAAGATTCTACTCCAAGGAGTCACTTCAGAAGCGATTCCCGGTAGTGCCGACTTTGAAGAGCGGTTAAACCAAGATTTGAAGAATGACACGTTCTTCTCTCAAAAGAGGAAATGCGGTCAGACCGAAAACCAATCCGGTAACGCAGCACTCACAAAAAGACCTAAGTCCGAAGAGATTCTCGGTACAACCGGAAACGAAACCGGTAGAACCAAACACAACACAAATGGGACTTAGTCTAAGACAACAGAAGACCTAAGTCCAGAAGGAATTCTCGGTACAACCAGAAACGAAGCCGGTAGAACCGAAAAGAAATCAAATGGGACTTAGTCTAAGATAACAACAGAAGCATATCCCGGAAGCACCGGTTTTTAAGAACGAACAAACCGGTTTCCAAAACATGAAACTAGGGCAAACCCTAAACGGCAGGGTTCCCTAACTCTCCGACACAGAGGCCATTCTCGGCAGCACCGGGTTTGAAGACCGGTCATGCCGTAATTGAAGCTCTTCGAGGCTTGAGACGACTAAGTCATCAAACCTCGCAATAGAGGCCAACCTCGGTACATCCGGTTCTTTAAAACCGGTATCACCGAGAATCACTGTCTGTGTCTCAAAAGAGATTTTCAAAGAATTCTTCTGAGAGTTTGACTGAGCACACATGAAGATTATTCCTATAGCTTAGATATCTTACCCCTCTTAATAGTGCGGCTTGTCCTATTGACTCAAATGATCTTTTGATCATGTTAAACACTAAAAAATCATCACTAATCTTCTGGATCCAAGCCTTCCTTTATCATTAAATTTTTAGGGGTCGATATCCACTGGTTAAACCAATTACCTTAGGGACTATACACCTGTATACACTCAGTAAACCATTAGTCCCTTAATCGTTTGTCATTAATCATCAAAACCCACTAGGGGCACTAGATGCACTTTCAAATGGGAAGGTCATTGTACACTCCATAACTTGAGACACGTCAATATTTTTTGAATAAGTTCGGTCGCCACGTGGAGCACAACCTAGTCCTATGTCGAGAGAGGCGCCTCTTATGGGACTCGACTAGCGAGCTGAGCCATCGTGGGCTTCCTAAGTTTGCTTCTAAAGCTCCCGATTCGAGAATTGGAGCCCTAGGCCTCCCCCAGAAGATTTCTCATTTATAGGATGGATTTACAACCCTCACGTGGGGGTTTATATAAGTTAGAGTCACATGACAAATGACCATGAATACCCTTAAGGAGTGAGTGAGAAAGAGGCAAATAGATAAAAATTGGTACATAGGTCCATGACGGATTAGGGAAGTGGGATGGTACATGGTTCATGCTGGACTAGCCCCCTCGTACACCTCCAAATGCATTTGACTTGACTTAATTTGACTTGCTAATTGTTCATTAACTTTTAGTATTTAATTATACCACATCCACGTAGAATTTAACAGGTCGGCTTATATAAAAAATAATTACATCATAGCACATTATAACTGTACAGGTTTGTCATGGAGCTTTCAGGTGCCTTCGCCAGTACCCATTACCCTTATGTTTGCTCTTAGCGATATGCCCCAAGAAAGGATCGTGCCACAGAGGAGAAAGAGGTTGACAAGGTATGAACATATCACCATACGTCGGAGTAAAGTCGAAGAAAATTCTGATGAAATTGACCAAAGTAAAATAGTTTCAGAGACTATTTGGCCAATTTCGTAGCTGAGGGACTAAATTGAGATCTTGGTGATGGTTTCGAAACCAAATTGTGTATTGACTCAACAGATATTAATAGAATTCACCTTATAAACATCAATAAAGTTTAATAGGCATTTTCGAGAAAAAGCATAAAAGGTACAATAAACACTAATGTTTGCTCCCCCTTAGCACTTTTCCTTTTTTTTCTTTTTGATCGGCTCACCTCAGCCTGGATGCCAAATCGCCGCACTCCATGTCGTTCCAGCTGTATAGGTTGCCAACACTTTTCACATCTATTGGAAATCCTTGCCATCAAACAGAAGCAGCTGCCGGGGAATGTGTGGCGCTGCAGTCCGGGCTCTGCTCCGACCATGCACGACTTGACTCTTATCTAAAGCGTCTACGATAGCATCATCACCTAGCATGTGGATCTAAGACGGCACACAATCTTTAGTCAACCATCACTGCAGCTCAAACACCCCGTACACACCGGTATACTCGCTGTGTACCATGTAACACATGTCACGATCAAAAAGCTTGTCCCCGTTAAGCTAACATGGTCGTCAACCATTTCTTGCTCCTTTCGTTTTGTAGAAAAAGAACCAACATTTCTCGCCAAGTTGTGACCGTATTCGTTCTAAGCAAAGACCGTTGTTATGCCGCGTAGTATATTATCTTACGATTCTGTACTATTACGATCCTATCGCACCATTCAGATTACTATGATCTTACGTAGGATCAAAACTAGGAAATAATGCCTTGCGATCAATAGAGAAAAACAATTTTGAAGATGCGATCCTACAACAATCCTACCGCCCGATCATATGATTCTACTTACAAACAAGTTATCAAAAAAAAAGTTCTCTTGGAAATTTTGGCTAGACGCTTACTAGCATTTATTTAGGCTTCGTTTAGTATTACAGTGGATTATGATAATCTCATTTGTTTAACTAGTTTTTGCCTTTTTTCACCCTTGGTTAACCAAAAAAATTTCTACTTCTATGACTATTATTTACAGCAAAATAAGTTTAGCACAACATAGTTCAACAACTATAGACTAATTCTAAAAAGTTAGCTATCCGCAAAGAAACTTAAGAGGTGGGCATCCAGGTTCAATTCGAGCCCGGGTAGGAGGTGCGTTCGACGACGCACTCCACGGTAAGGAGTTCATATATTAATCATTCAAGGTCTTGCATCCAACTACACTCCCTCTATGATCAAACAATTTCAGCGAAAAGATATAATCCGTTGCAACATGGCACCTCAAACATTGCTTACAGTACTAGTCCAAACGACGACCAAGCTTAGCAATGCATGTAATATAAGAAGCATGATGAATTCCTTGCATGCATATTCATATTAATTAAGATGTTAACTGCAAAATGTCTATTTGGAGCTCCTCTGTTTTTGAATTTAATTCGCATCATCATTTTGTAATAATTGTTTCAACTGTGCGGCTTGTTTCTTACTTTCCCATGTCATTGTGCCTCATTTCTGAACCAGAGTGATGCTGGTTGCTTTTTTATCTCTGTTTTTTGCACTTTGTGACTCTTTGGCTTGGCTTCGTTAATGATATCAGGGTTTGGATCCCTTTAATAAAATAAAAAACTGCAAAATGTCACTCGCAAGTAAAGGAAGTTCTAATATATATTTATTGTGCTTGAAATGGTTGTGATCGAAAGGCAGTTATAAATCGACTGACTAATAAATTTCAATATCTTGATTTTGAGCGGCGAGCGGTGCGAAAAGTCCCTGGGGCATTACAGAGACCAAATGGCCCACCGTCCATAAGCAAATGTGGACAGGTAAATATTGTCTTATCCTGGTCCGACGGATATATCGGGTAATAACACTATATCTGTTTACAAATTAAGAGCCTCTATGTGTCGCAGGAATTAGAAGACCGTAAATATAAAAAATATAAAAATGAGATGTCATATACTATTGATTTCTCTGAGATCTCAAAACAAATAAATTTTAGGAGTGATGCATTTAAATGGTTCACAGAAAAACAGCGTAGGAGTTTTGAAGGAATGAAAGAGAGAGAGATTGGAGAGAGATACAGAGAGAATATATTACTCTAAGGAAAAACAAAGTACGGCTTGAGCTCACGTTGATTTTTCTATGAAGTTGAAGGCATATAAGTACATTCTATAAAAATTTGAGGACTCCACTCCATCGATTTAAACAACTCTTATAGAAATTTTTTTTCTAACAATTAGAATCCTAAAATTTCTAATAATGTTAGAGTCCTCCAAAATTTCTATAAATGGATCAAACCCATACCTATATGTTGTCTTTCCGAGAATTGAAGGCGACACACGGGTAGCCGCGCTCCACATAGAATTCGATGGGGCTGCGTGTGTCTCATTACTTACGTCCTCAATCGCTGCTCATGAGTTCAAGGCAAATCCCAGTGCCCCCATAGGCTATATCACATTTGGTTAGAGAGATGAGGAGGGATGGATTGAGACCATTCAAATTGGTAGAGATAGGGACACCTGAGTTGCGTGTTTGGTTGGGTGGCCGAAATGAGTTAATTTTATGTTTGGTTGGTGGGATGACGATAAATTTAATAAAATCAATTAAGTAAATTGTGCATCTTACTTTCATTAATATTAGCTAATCATACTCTAATCAACATACATTAATACTTATCAATGCCAATTTTGGACATAAAAATACTAGTTAACCATGAAACATGCTATTTGTCACTAACTATACACTAATCAACCCACAAGATATTAACTAATCTTGTAATAATAATCATTAATTACTAATAAATATGTAATTATTTACTAATGATCATAATTAGATTCAGGTTAAAATAATCAGTTCACTTTATCTAACATATTTAAAAAATATACATAAACTTTGATTGTCCCATTTATGGAATCCCTTCAACTAAACAATATATAAACTAAAAAAGATGGATAGGTCTAACCCATCCAAACTCCTCCAACCGAACGGACCTAGATAGAAGAATTCTACTCGAATGTAGCGTCCACGTCAGCTTGTGTTGGCTCGTTCAACGCCGGTCAAATCTAATCGGAGTCTTGATTTCCTTGTGGAGCACAGGCTCTCACGGTCTTACCATTGGCCGGTGCATGTATGTACGCAGTAATCCTACAATGCATACTTGCATTGTGCAATAGCTAGAAATCGCAATCTGCTCTCAGATAGACACAGGTCAGAAATCTAAGGCAGCGGTAGCCGTACAATGAGAAGTGTTGTGCTTTTTTTTTCCTTACACAAGGAAGGCGTACGCGTGCACACATTACACGCACACAGGCATATAAGCGAGTGAGTCCCTTAGCACATGTCTAAAATGGTGGAGACCGGAGAATATCACGAAGTTCTATTGAGGTGCACTCGTATTTGTTTAAATGTGAGCTGCCAGAGTTGAATCTTAGTAGGTGAAACTGTGCGCCCATTAACCTACCACCTGATGATAATGACCTACTAGATCAATTATAGTATGTTTTCCTTTAAGTATTTCTAAGATTATCATAGTCAGAGGAGCAGAGGTATTCGTGAAAACTTTCAAACAACCCTTGATCGCTCGGGTGGTGATTCCCGAAGTGACGGAATTCCTGAAACCAAAAGATTGTTGATTGTGAAATTTTTTTTGCATATTTAAAAACATAAATAAAAATGAAAATGCTTGGAGACGAGGTTGTGATCAACGATGAAGGTAGGTCTTGGGTAGAGGTTCACCTACGCTGCAAATACATTATGTTGGATCATAAGATAAACAATAAAATTGATATACTTCCATGATAAAAGATTATGTGAGATTATATGGGCAGCATGTCTATGACACACTTAGATCGACATCCATTGCACCATATGATTTATTGTCCAACTTGATGTCGTTGATCCACAAGGTTAGCTTGTTTTATTAAGGAAACAATATACCGGACCAATGCATGAGTGTGTTGTGACTATGCCATGATTCTCTAGAGATTTGCCTCAATCACCCTACTTCTCCTTGTTGTCATTGGCTTTAGAGTTTATTCTTTCACGTCTCCCTGTTGTCCACCTTTACCTTGATCGGTCATCGGATCATTAGTTACCATCAAGTCCTAGGTCGAGGCAAGACAAACAAACAAATCACATATAGAGATAGCAAAATATATATAGTATGGATCCAATCATAAACATAAAAATGACCGCGAGGTTAAGCCTCTACCCATAGCCTAAGGGGACTACTCACACATTGTTGCAAAATTCATGAACGAACTAATAGATCAAAGACACATAGATTGAAAGAAGTACTTCAAGAGGAATGCTCAAAACTGTCTTGCAATCTTGCTCTTGGCTATTGAAGTATGAGGAGTACAAAGGACAAGACTATAGCCAAGGGTGATAGTGATGGTGATGGCAGCAGCGGCTATGATGATGGTGATGGTTTCCTAGTGTCGCCTATCTTTCCTCTTCCTGGTGTCTTTCCTCTTTATATAGATCAGCAGGCTTTGGGTAAGGTTTGTGACTCATCTATCGAGAATTCCTCGAGACCGCCTTCATGAAAGTGGATCGGTTTGACTTGGCGGACCCCCTGGTGGCCGGTACGGGCAAGAGGTATGGGCGAGCTGGCTCATACCATATCCCGTCTCGCACTTTGGAAAATCCAAACGACGCGTTCCAACTAGGAAGTGTCTCCTTTTGACGAGTAGTTTTCAAATATGTGTGATTTCCTCCTCCTTTCTTGTGATACCGAAACAAGAGAATTAGTGATTAGGTAGCCATTAATGGGATAGTCTTGAGAATATCATAATTAAGACTAAACAAAAGATGTGTACAAAATGGACTCATCATATGATCAAGAGGTGATTCACAATGTTGTGCTTATTATTAGAGATGCTAAAAAAGGAAATAAAGAAAGATCTATTATTATTCAATTACTATTGGCCAAATTTAAGTTTAGTCCCTAAAATCTAATAGGCAATCTTGCCCCTCAATTCTTGGAACTATTTAGATTTCGTTGCTCATACCATCACAAGGCTGTTGTGGATGATGTGGCAGCGATTTTCGCACACGTGGCATGGCGAAAGCCTAGGAAAAATATTCAACAAATAAAATTTTAAAAATAATGAAGAAAAAAATTAAAACATGAAATTTAGGGGGGAAACTAGAAATTTTATAGAAAAAATAGAAATTTAGAAAAAATATTCTAGGAAAAATCAAAAAGTTAGGAAGAAATAAAAGATGTGGGAGGCATACAAAGAATGCAACAACAAGGATAAATATGGTGCTTCTGACTGTTAACCACGTATAACATTTCTCCTGATTTTTCATGAATGTTCATAAATTATTTGTCAACTTTCTCTATTTTCTTTGTTTTTCCTGAGTATTTTTTAATTTTTTAATTTCCAATTTTTGATATTTTTTAAATTCCTATTTTTTGAGTAAAAGTTCTAAAATATTTGCTGATCTTTCCTAAATCTGTGATATAGAAAAGTTCAAGAAAAAATAGAATTTGTTCGACTGCTAACTGCATTTAATCATATTTCTTCATTTTATATGAATATTTATACATTATTTGTTAGTTTTCTCGAATTTCCTGATTTTTTCTAAAATACTTTTGCTTCTTTTTCTATTTTTAAGATTTTTTTAATGATTTTCCTCTTTTTCTCTAAATTTATTATTGTTTAAATTTTATTTATTGAATATGTTGATTTAGCTATCAGGTGTGCAAAAATCACGGCTAGGTCATTCAAAACTGTCATGCAATGTTTGAGGATGAAATCTAGACAATTTTAAGAATTGAGAGATAAGATATTATAATATTGAAATTTAGAGACAAAATATAAATTCGTCCACTAATTGAGAAACCATAAATAATAAATAGATTTTATTTAAATAAAAAGAACTGGCAGCAGCGATCTTTTTACTGCATCGAGTACTCTTGAGTCTTCAGCTTCTACTTTTGTAATCCGGATAACGCGTAGCCACTCATAGAAAAAGACTTAGCCGGGCAGGTTAGGGTAAACTGTGGCAAGACCAACCGGGCCCACATGGCTGAGAATCTGAGATGCGCCTTGAGTGAAGTAAGCAAACGGGTAAGGTTGTGTTTGGTTTGAAGTATTGGATGATCCCTGGACCATTGGGTCCAGGATATGAGGGGATCCAGGCGTTTGGTTGGGAGCATGGAACCAATTGCTCCTGGATGAAGTGATCCCATTGTCCCGAATATTCTATAGAGATTCCAGACCATCCGATTCGGCAAAAATGATCGAACCAATTGGTTCGAGACCAGTCTCAGCCAGCCTGGTTCACCCCCAACTCCTCCCGTCTGTGACCTCGCCCCCAGCCACCTCCTGCATCCAGCGAGCCCAGCATCCGGTAGCCAGCAAGACCAGCGGCGACGTGCGCCGCTCCTCCTGCTGCTCCCCCGCTTCCACCTACTGCACCCTTGGTACGCCTCTGCCTCACGCAAGATCGGCCGACGAGACCAGGGGCCGGCGGCTTTAATCCTCCCGCAGGCGACCGGAGACCAGCGGCCGATGACCAGTAGCGACATGCGCCGCTCCTCCTGCTGCTCCCCCGCTCCCACCTGCTGCACCCTTGGTAACCCTCTCCCTCACGCAAGATCGGCCAACGAGACTAGCAACCGGCGGCTTTAACTTCCTCCCTCAGGCGACCGGAGACCAGCGGCCGGCGGCCGGTGTGGGTACCCCCTGCACCCTGCTGCTTCCCCCAAGCAATCTCCCTCACCTAGGGTTTGAACCTAGTGCTCCAACCGAAGGTATGAAATCCAAATCCCCACATGCCTACTGATGCAAACTTCAACTCTAGTCATCTTCTCATGTTCTTGGCAAAGCAGAAAGCTTCACCAAAGGCACAGGAAGGACGCAAGAGTATACCAATATCTCAAGTAAAAAAGGCTAATTATTGTTTAAACAACAATTGACTATGGCAATTACCATTTATGACAAAATTATCGTGACAAATTAGAGATGTCCTAGTTTATTGATGCAAACTTCAACTCTACACATCTTGTCTTGTGCCTAAAGAAGAAATCTTCACCAAGGGCACAGACAAAAATGATATCTAGAGGAGCACATCATAATATGATTTGGCTAACTATCATCATTCCAGATGGCTATTTTTTTTGGATTGAATAATATGCTAGTTTAGTTATTTCCAAAGCAAACAAATACTACAGGTAGGCATTTATCTTAAATTTGCAATACTATGTAGTCTTATATTTTGATAAGCATGTGACAAGCTTAATTTACTCTTTGCCTTCACATTCTTTTGTATTTGTAATGGTCTTTCTGATTCATAGAATGTTTCCTGCATTTGTCCCAAATGCATTGTAGATGGACAAGAACAGGGTTAGAAGGAGAAGGATGATGCTTATAAGGGCTGCTGCATTCGTGGTTGCTTGTATGGTTACCTTGTATGTCTGATCTAGACTACGGAGAAATAGAGAGCGTATTACCTATGCCCCAATTGAGGAAAGGGACAGGAACAGAATAGTCCTTCTAAATAATCAGATTTACAGGAATGACGTAACTTGTCAGAAAACGCTAAGGCTTATGAGGTCTCCTTTCTTCCGGCTGTGTCAAGTTTTGAGGGAACGCTCTTTGCTCCGTGATACCATTCATATATGTATTGAGGAGCAAGTTGCCATGTTCTTGATCATAGTAGGACACAACCTTCGTAATAGGCTAGTAGGTACTATTTTTAGTAGGTCCGGTGAAACGGTAAGCCGTTACTTCAGACTAGTCCTTCATGCCATAGGTGAGCTAAGGGACGAGCTTATTAGGCCACCATCATTGGAGACCCCAACCAAAATTGCTGGCAACCCAAGATGGGACCCATACTTTAAGGTATGACCATGAACAAATATCATCGTTTAGTTGTAGGGTATAAACTGTATAGTTACTAATTTTTTGTGGTGGTCCTGATCATATAGGACTGTATCAGAGCCATCGATGGTACACACATACGAGCTTCTGTAAGTAAGAACATGGAGACGGCCTTCCGTGGTAGGAAGTCATTTGCAAGCCAAAATGTGATGGCAGCCGTTGATTTTGACCTTCGTTTCACATATGTGCTGGCTGGTTGGGAGGGATCTGCACATGATGCTGTTGTTTTAGTGGATGCAATAGAGCATGAGAATGGATTACGTGTTCCTCAAGGTAATAGATTTGTTCTAGCACGATGTGCCCATATAGAGTTTTACTATTTGGTCCGCAATGTCACCTTGGGGTGCTCATGTATTCCTCATGTGTGTAAGGTAAATTCTACCTAGTGGATGCTGGATACGGAGCTAAACCTGGATTCTTGCCGCCATTCCGTGGCGTGCGATATCACTTGAATGAGTGGGGGGAACAATCCCGTCCAAGATGCAAGAGAATTGTTCAATCTTAGGCACTCATCTCTCCGAGTGACAGTAGAACGTGCATTCTCATCACTCAAGAGGAGATTTAAAGTTCTTGATGATGCAACCCCATTCTTTCCCTTTGCTACTCAAGTGGATGTTGTCATAACTTGTGTCATCCTCCCCAATTGGGTTCTCTCTGAAGGCACCGATAGTTTCATTCTACCGGAGAGTACATGGACACCTAACCCCCCTAGATCACAAAGGGAGCAAGCACATGACCATAGGCACATGGTTGAGTTCCGACAAGCCCTTGCCGACAAAATGTGGGAAGACCGTCAAAACTACCACGGCCATTAGTTCGCAATGTTGTGTAATATTAAATGCCTGTATGCTGCCAAGCTACTGTACTGTTATGTTCTCTGTTAATTTACTCTATTAGTAGTGTTGTGTCATGCATTGTTATTTCACATTCTTTATGTGTTGCTGATTTTTCAAGCTACCTACAAGGCTGGTAGGGAATGGACTTGGAACAAATTGGGGATAATGGTTGGGGCAACAATGGTGGTGGTGGGTAAGCAGTTTGGACAAATGCCATGTCAACTTTTGTGCTTCAATTCCTTGCTAACCTAGTTGCTAGTGGAACTAGAACCTCTCATGGTTTCAAGCAAGTGCATCTTAATAGTTGTGCTAGGGCCTTGAATGAGCATCTCAAGATTCAAGTGACTGCCACTCAGATAAGTAACCACCTTAGGAAGTGGCGAAAGATATGGACAAAGGTTAATAAGCTCAGGACCTTAAGTGGTGCCAATTGGGATGAGAATACTTGCACCATTGTGCTGGATCATGAGCATTACACGGATCATCTTAAGGTAAAATTGTAGCACATCTTATTTTCACAACAGTGTGACATTATTGCATATAAGCTATCTAATATTTTGAATGTTTACTTGGCAGGACCACCGCAATGATGCTGATTTCTTGAACACTCCAATTGAGCACTATCATGAGATGGCCACAATCTTCGGCAATGGCATGGCGTCTGGTGTATATGCTAAGAGTGGGAGTAAGCCTCTTGCTACAAATGTGACTGAGAATGAAAATGAAAATGTCAATGGAGGGAGTGACCCTTTTGCTGGCAATGTTGAAGAGTTTCCGTTGCCTTTTACTATTCCCAAACGGGGGAGCAGTGGTGAATCCTGTGGTAGCAAAGCACCAAAAAAGGCAAAGGTAAGCAATGAGGACGAGTTGATAGGTTTGATGACCCGTAGCCTTGATAACCTTGCCAAAGCTATAGAGAAGTCTGGTTCTTTAGATATCGATGTCCCTGAAGACCTTTGGGATAACTTGTTGAATCTCCCTGGATTTAAAGAGGCACATCTTACTCATTACTATGCCCATTTAGTTGAGAATCCTGCAATTGCTAGAGCATTCAACAAGCTTATCATGGCTAACAAAATGATTTGGGTTGCTAGATATATCAAGAACCACCTATCTGGTTAGTACGTACTTTTATGTTTGAACTACGTGGTAGACTGCTTTTGATGCCAAACAAAACAATCATTATATGGTATACTTGTGCTATGTATATCTATGTGGTATGCTTGTGCTTTCGATGCGAAGCTACTGTACTATTATGTTTTCTGTCATGGTACTCTATTAGTAGTGGTGTCATGCGTGTTTTGGAACAATCGAACAATTGAATTACGGTTGTGCTATGTATATCTATGTGGTATGCTTGTGCTGTGTATATCTATGTGTATATCAGAATGGATTTCAATTGGATGAAAATCTTAGATGATACACCACAGTGATGATCCATCTACTATACTGTACAAGGAGAGCACACATGTCATCCTCAAAACTGAAACCTGATTGCTGATTGATTGATGCACTGAAAGTTTGCAGAAATATATTTCAACATGGATCCTGCTAGATTTGCAGGTCAGTGTTATTATTTCAGAATATATTGTACGCACTTTTCAACATTTACAGTTTTTTCTATTAGATGGAACCTCTGCAGATTATCTGATTACTCAAATATCTAGTATTCTAGACAATCTCAAACGCAGTAGTGGCTTGTTTAAGCCATGACCCATGACTCATATGTTTTCGTGATTACATTTCATTTGTAATTATTATACTACACCTATGCATTAAGGCATAGAACTCATTTGGGTCTATGGTGATTTCTGTTGGATTTGGAACATAGGCTGTGTGATTTCTGCTCGGTTTCTTTGCTTCTTGAGAGTTTGAGGACTTCTTCAGTGGCCAAAAATGCATCGCACACTGCAATATTTGTAGCTCACAACTTTAGGAAGGGTGACCCTTTGTTTCATTTAACATGGCAAGGTATCGCTGTGCAATTGCATGAACTCAGTTAGGATGAAGTCATGGAACATTGATTTTCTCTTCTTCGATATACTGGATCGGTATTAAGAGACCTTTGTAGAAAATGGAAGCAATTCACTTGGTGGTGTGCTGTTTTGTGTTAGGCCGTATACCAAACAAGTTTTTGGTACTGTACCTCTCAAGTAATGATATTTTGTTCACATTTGCCGACAATGTGTTATCATGATTTTGAGCAATAAATGAAGTGTGCTTTGAGTTTTGACGGAAAGTTCTTGTGCAGCTAAGAGTACTTCAAGGAATTGTAGATAACTTCACCAAACTGTATAGATTCATTAAGGTTAATAGATGATTAACTTTTCTTAATCTAGACATTGAAGTAAAAGGTTGTAGATTTAATTTCTAATAGTTGACCCTCCCTTGCAAAATATTTATTGGTAGGGTTACTGAGATTTGTTGGTCAGGTTATACATTTACAGTGAACTACTTTTGTTCTCTCATTTGTTAGTCGTCACCAGTTGTTTTTTTGAAGACAAGTCTCATTTTTTTCAGGGGACGAACGACCAGCTAGCATTACTTGAAAAGATGAATCACCGTGTGGCAGAGGAATACAATAATTATGGAGATGTTGCGTCCGGTCTCCGACTCTTTGTAGAGCAACTGAGTGAGAAAATTCACCGCTTTGATGAGTATGCATCACAGATTGATGCAATAGACCAACAGGTGACTGAGTTTGAGGCAGTGGTGTCCATGCTTGATGTTTTCACATGGAGCTGGGTATAATGGTATCTAATGCTTCTTATCATTTGGCTTTCTACTGAGCGTACCAACCTCAAATTCCAAATTTTATACATCAGTAGAAAGTCAAAAAATTTCTTGAGAATTGGTGCCCAAACCGAAGGGTGAGTGCCTGTGCATTGTTGTACAAACTATTTGGAAGAAAACTTAAATGTTAATCTTCTATTATTATTTATATTTTCTGTCATGGCTTGTTTTGCGAAGAACAAGAAGAAACTATAATAGAGTGGATTGTAATTTTTCCACTCGTGCATGGATGGCGTAAATTCTACTAGTAGTCAACGCCTTGAGGTAATGAAAGTAAGTTAGGCCTACAGCTTAGGGTGTTGCCGCCTGTTGTTATCATGTGTTGCGTGTGAGATTAGAGTTTGATATCACCATCATGTGAGCATTCTCGTACCATCCCATCGTGCCAACCAAACAACATCTCGAACCATCATGAACCATTTCATCCCACCAACCAAACACATTCTCGTACCATCCCATCTAGCTAATCAAACAACATCCGAAACCATTATGTACCATCCTATCCCACGAACCAAACACATTCTCGTACCATTCTATCCTACCAACCAAACAAGTTAAAGTAATTATCTCATCAAAGACCATCCTAAAGCACCCGATACCATCCCATTCTATCCAACTTCGTACTTGCAACCAAACACAATCTAAGCCGGCGCCACCATACGCACACCAACCCCATGCGGAACCGGCATCAAATCGCAGACAAACAGCTGGACCGTTGCAGCTCCACTCGCTTTCGGTCTCAAAAAAAGAAAGAAAAAATCCCACTTGCTTTCCTCCTCGCTCCCGCCCCGTTCTTCCCAGCCGCGTAGGCCGCGGTACAGCACCACACACGACGTACCTCGCCTCGCTTCCTCCCGGCTTCCCCGCTTCATAAAAAATTAGTCCCATAGCGCGTACCCAGCTCCCCCTCCCCATACCTATATATAACTTCGCCTCCTCCCTTCTGACCTTCCAACGGCTCCTCCCCATTTGATTGCCTCTGCTACTGATCGATCGAGCTAGCTCCCGACTAATCATGAGCACCTTCCTCACCCCTCCTCCATTCCTCTTCGACGCTCCCGGCCCCGCCTCCGCCGCCGCCACCATCGACGTCGACTACTACGACCAATCCTCCCTCCTTGCCTTCTTCATGCAGGACGACTTCGCCAAGCCGCCGCCGCCGCCCGACGCGTTCTTTGCCCACGACGTCGCGGCGGCAGACATTTTGCTGCCTACTGAAGCCTTCTTCGTCCACGGCGGCGGGCAATGCGCCGACGTGCTGTTACCACCGGCGGCTCAGGTTCTTGACCAGCCGGCGGCGGCGCCACCAGCGGCGGTGAGTGGCAGCAGGAAGCGCGGCTTCGTCGCGGCTGACAACGAAGCCGGCTCGTCGCGGTCGGCGGGCAGGAGGAGGGTGCAGAGCTCGTCGTCGCCGTCGAGCTCGCCGGCCCACAGCGGAGGCGAGGCTAACGAGCCGGCGCCGGCGCCGGTGGCGAGGGGCGGGGGCCGGCGAGTGTGGGTGCGGGAGCGGAGCACGGAGTGGTGGGACCGCCTGAGCGGGCCGGCGTGCCCGGAAGAGGAGTTCCGGCAGGCCTTCCGCATGTCGCGCGCCACGTTCGACGCGCTCTGCGACGAGCTCAGCGCTGCCGTCGCTAAGGAGGACACCGCGCTGCGCGCCGCCATCCCCGTGCAGCAGCGCGTCGCCGTCTGCCTCTGGCGCCTCGCCACCGGCGAGCCCCTCCGCGAGGTCTCCCGCCGCTTCGGCCTCGGCATCTCCACCTGCCACAACATCGTCCTCCAGGTCTGCGCCGCCCTCACCGCCGTCCTCCTGCCCAAGGCCGTCCGCTGGCCGGACTCCGCCGCCGCCGCCGCCGCCTCCAGGTTCAATGCCGTGTCAGGGATCCCCGGCATCGTCGGCGCCGTGTGCACCGATCACATCCCCATCGGCCCGCCCAAGGAGAACGTCGCCGAGTACTACAACCGCCGCCTCACGGAGCGGAACCAGAAGGCGTCCTACTCCGTCGCCGTGCAGGCCGTCGTGGACGCCGACGGCGCGTTCACGGACGTCTGCATCGGCCTCCCGGGCTCGCTGCCTGACGCCGCCGTGCTCGAGAGGTCGGCGCTGTACGCCCAGTGCGAGGCCGGGCTTCTCGGAGACGACCAGTGCCGGCTGGTCGGCGGCGCGAGCTACCCGCTCAGGGACTGGTTGCTCGTGCCGTACGCGCACCAGAACCTGACGTGGACGCAGCACGCGTTCAACGAGCGGGTCGCCGCCGCGCGCGGCGCGGCGCGGGGCGCGTTCCAGAGGCTCAAGGCGCGGTGGCGCTGCCTGCAGCGCCGCACCGAGCCCAAGCTGCCGGACCTCCACAACATGCTCGGCGCCTGCTGCGTGCTGCACAACTTCTGCGAGCGCAGCGGCGAGGGGCTCGACCCCGACCTCCAGTTCGAGCTCTCCGACGATGGCGGCGACCACGTCGTCATCGACACCGCGCGCTCCACAGCGGCCGAGAAGGAGCGGGACAGGATCGCGCACGACCTCCTCCACGGCGGCCATGCCGGCTTCACCTTCCTCTAGATGGCTGTTCTTGGTATCACCTTCCACTAGGTGGCTGTTCTTTGTAACATGAAGAGTGCTGATCTTCCATCGAGCAAAGGAAGACCCATCAGAATATACAGTTTTCTGATAGGATTTTACTTAGCTACGTCTGGTAGGATTAGGAGTTTCACAAGAATTCGTAGGATTGCATAAATCGTTCAAATTTCCCCAAACCCCACAATCCAAGTAGGTAGTATTTACTATTTAGGAATTGATATGGTCTAGGAATATTTGGAATATTTAAGACCTCAATATTGCAAGTCCTGTGAAACATGTACAGCAGTATCATCTTTATATGAACCATTAAATTCTTGGTGTATAATCACATCTGGTTTGATTTTACTAGGTAAATCTCTGTAATAACCGATGTCACTAGTAGCCAGGTTACTTGCTTCAAGAAGAAAACCAGCTGATGCAGCAGAGGAAGTTTTGAAGACACTGACAATGACGCTGGGAAAAAAATTCATTGCATGTTCATATCTGGCTTGATTTTACTAGGCAGGTATCCGAGTTAACCAATGTTAGAAATAGCCAGGTTGTTTCTTTCAAGAAGAAAACAATCTGATACAGCTATAAACCAACTTAAGAAGACACCAACACTGACATCTCGATCTTAACATTTTCGAAACGATTGGGAATAAGGATGATAAGGTATCAAAAACCAGAACCATGCATGCAGCGTAGGCAAGTAGCTAGGAAGCTTAATGTAAGTATCATAATGTGGAAGGAATTTACAAGATTCATGTATCGACATCAATGCCCTTGAATAATGTAAACCAAATTGGTAACATTTTCAATGCTCAGATACCATGTTACGACTTACTATCAATCTATCGTCATGTAATACATCTCATTTACTTGACTCATATGTACAAGGAGTTTCGCCCCAGCCAGATCTTTGTAGCTGAACAGCAAGACCCGCAACAAGGTTTGGGTACAGTACTCTTACAAGCGTAAGGATATTATGAGCTGTTCTAGTTGGAAATGTGCATTTAAGTTGCTAAACTTGTGTGAATTCCAACGCGTTTCCATCCGGGTCTCGTGCAAAGATTGCTGGTCGCCCAGATTTGCTGAGTGTGTAGCTGATTCCTGCATTCCAGTTAAGGAGTAAAAGACCATCGTGTTGTCATACAATGGAGGATAAATAAATTTTGCAATGCTGATTAACAGGTAGTGATAACCTAGCATATTGAATAACACAAACTGCAATGCCGATTATACATTATAAAGGTGTAACAGTGAAGCAGTAATGTCAACTAAGAGAGATAAGTTTCTAATATCAAACATGAAACAGTGGAACATGAGTCTCATACACTCATGTCAAAAAATGGGAATATGGCTGCTAAAGTCATATGGATGTAATATGTTTGAGATCTCCATCTGACCAACATCACTATCGAGTCAACTATAACATCAGACCTCCCTTCGACAGTTTGCAACAATTGCTGCAGAATGGTTACTTTAAACCACAGTCAAGGTTTCCAAGAGTCTTGCTACAGAACGGTAACTTCAAACCAAGGACAAGGTTTCCAAGAGTCAAGACATCTATAAATTTACCCACACAGGGGTTTTGTTTGTCATGTCTGTCACAAAATTAGCTTGACTACTCACTAGGCTACAGTTACAAGTTTCGGCAGACCATACCTCAGTCTGAATAAGTCCATTCTATTAATGGTACATGCAGCTATAGTCAAGATAACGAATGTATGTATATCTCTGTAACCATCTTTAGCATGGTAAAGGGCATGCCACAGTTCTACAAGGTCAATTTCTAGTACTGTACTACCAATCAATGGGTTTTGGCATGTCACATTAAAATTTACAGGTTTATCTTCTAGTATTGATCCATAAGTAAGTATCCAGATTCGTTTGGAGCTTGTGTGTTCAGTTATTGACTTGTTGACACCTTTGTGCTAGCCATGGCAGTAATGTAAGGCTATGAAGTCAGCAAGCAGAGAAAAAGGTTATCTATCCACTGTAGCCAGTGTATTGTCTACACAGCAAGAAAGAGACAGAGTAAGAATTCAGAAATACCAGCTTTGTCAAAGATTTCTTTCAACTTCAAAACATCTTTGATTGCTATACAGGTATGACGATCACGCCCACCATGCTCTGGGCGTCCTGTCAGTGGATCCGGATTTGGCAGCTCCATCAAGTGGATCATCTCAGAACCAACCCAGAACCAAGCACCTCTGTACGGAAGCTTGTCAGTTGGCCTAGCAGGATTCACCTTAAGACCTGAATGATCAACAGCATCATTTTACTTTACAAGCACTGGGTATAGATGTGCAATATATACAACTCGCAGCTAACTCACCAAGGAGGTCCTTGTAGAAGGCCATTGACCTTTCAAGGTTTTCACATAGGATTCCAACATGGTGAATGCTAACAACTCCATAATCAGGTTCTGCATGACACATCAGATAACAATTTCATTCAGACCCAAAAAATAAAAACTTGGTTATGGCCAATAGGGATGCTGGATACTCTGACAATATGAAAACTAAGCTATTGATAGTTTGCCTTGTACAAAGAGGTCAAGGCTTACCTAGCACCTATATCTTGATTCTGTAGGTACTAACATATATGCTATAACATGGGAGAAAAATCTAGTGAGCACTCACAATTTTGAAGCAAAATGCACACTGCAAATGCAAATATCGAACGAGGTTGGTTTGGTCAGCAACCCAAGCTGGTTTTGTCTGTTAAGCCAAAATCTGGTCGAAACAGCATTCTTGCTACTTCAGTACCAGCTACCAAGAACATTTTTATGGTTTGAGGCTTCACTACCCAAAATATTGACCTCGAACAATGCCATCTCAGAGAACAAATTTGACGGTTATGTTACTTATGTACTAAACTGATCTTCCACTCAAATAAGCAAACACAGATAGCCTCTACAATTGGATCTACAACTTTGGATTTTGTACTAACTAGTAATAGTAGTACAGTATTATTTGAGGGTTAGTACTAGTAGTATTGATCTAACACATTGAGAACTTCCTCAGACATACCGGCCCAAATTGAGGCAGGACGACATCATCCTCCACCACAAAACATCATCAAAATTACCAACCACATGTTTTCACCAATTCTTGTGAATCTACGTTAAAGTTTCCGAAACTTTCTTGACTCACTCCTCAAATTCAGTAATCCAGCCACTAACCATCATAGAAATACTGGTTACAGCTAAACAACAACCTAAAGCGGATCCATAGAGGGGAAAGGAGATCACTTTTACACGGATTTGTTACCTCCATAAGAACCAAGAACTCACCCTGGGACGGCTCCTGGGCCGTCAGGACCTGCTCGCCGCCGGTGGCCACCGATATGTGTGTCCGGATCCGGCGGTGCGCGGCGGCGGAGAGGGCAGGCTGGGCCCTGACAACCGCGCAGGCATTCCCGGAGCCGGAGGGAGTGAAGAGGGGAAGAGAAGAGAGGCACCTCGTCGCCATTGCTGCTGCCTTAGCAAGAGCTTCTCCTCCGCTTCAGGTATGTGTGGGCTTTCTGGGCCTCTATTTTTGTGTGGCTCCGGCCTTCTCACCTCTTACTGTCCCTTTCTTTTCTTTTCAGCTATAGGTGTTGCAAAAATGCACTCACAATTTGGCTTAACAGAGAAAATCAGCTTGGATTGATGCTGGGATTGACTGCACACCTCAAATTTCATGAGTCCGCCAGACTGAGCAATCAATCATCCGCTTGTATCGACTTAAAAAAAAGGTCTTCTATAATTGTTTGGTCTGTATATTTTGTTCGTCGCCGTTCAGTGAGAATATATACCATGCTTGCGTAGGTTAGCTTCTATTTATCCCTTTCTTTTAACTCGGCTAGCTTGTTATTACTTCCTTTGTTCCAAAATATAAAACACGCACGCATTCTAAAATTTATAGTTACATCTATAATATGTTACTTATATAATATAAAAGTCATATAATTAGAAAGTATTTTCGAAAACAAATCTAATAATATCACTTTTGTGTCACATAACTAAAATTATTATAAGTCAACTGTAAATTTTAAAATATATGTGCGCCTTACATTTTGAGACCAAGAGAGTATCACTTAAGTGAAAAAGTAAATACTTGCTTAAAATTTTCCAGATTAGAGGGAGAGCGTGGCCCACTTTGGTCCTAAAAGGCTCTATCCATGGAAGGTTCCAGTATGAATTCTAGAGGCCGGCCATATTCTTCCTGATTCCTCCTTATGGAATTTTTTATCCTATATATAGCTCTCATGTATACGAGTGATATTGTGCGAAGGGTCGTCCATTTCGATATTATTCAACTACCAGATGCATCTACAAGAAGAATATTCAAGTCAAGGAGCTACCAAGAGATTCTGAAGCTTACTGACAAGTGATCAATAAAAATTCTTGGGAAAGGAGGGGATCCGAATCTTCATGTTCGATGTATGGTTATGGTTTCATGATCTCCGTGATCTGAAAGTGTATGCAAAAAAAATTAATGGACTTGTTGGAATGGTGAAGTTTGGTTCATGATTCTGGAATAGTGAAAAGTTGTTCATTTCTTGTTCAAGGAATATCTACATATTTTTCTTGACGATATCCATGCATGTGTTTATTGCTCGTTCAATGAATATTCCTGTTCGAGGAATATGTAGAATATCTTTATTGCTTTTTGATGAATTAGGGTCCTAAAATGGTCGAAGATTTTGACCCGGTGGGCAAGATCATGAACATGGAAAAAAATGTAGCATAGAACAATCCAAAACGTTGAAATTTTTGGCATTCATGTATGTGTTCATCTAATAAACGAAATGTCAAAAAAAAGTAAGTCCAAAATTTTTCTTTTAATCATTCCAAGATATAACTTATAACCATGTTTGAGGATAAATTTAACTAATACGGTGAAATACCGATCAGTGATGAGATGAAGAAGTAGTGGAAGATGTGTTGTGTAAAATGTAAAGGACTGCATAAGGAAGAATGTATAAGTAGACGGTCTATTTTATTACAAAATAGGTGCAGAAATTTTAAAGTACGTTAAATGGTCGTGATAGTATATGGACTTCATACACAAGTAGATTTGCATTTCCCGATTTCATTAGCATTGTGACCAAATCGCTAGCCACAAATGCTGGTACAACCTCTGGGCATTCATCAAGCTTGAAGGACCCTAGAAACACCCTGTAACTTGCAAGTTTGTGGGTAACTGAGCTACAGACATGAAGACAAAAAGGAACTTACAACCTCAACACAGTTATAGCCGATTAGCTCATGAATTTCCCTACTTCATTTAGATTACATAATTGAATTCAAGAAATGGAATCTATTATATAGGAAGTAGTTGGGAATGTTGCTCTCTCACGAGGCCACGTCATTCTTGATGACATGATCAACTGGGAGCCGTTGGATCTAGCGTGGACAGTCGAGATCTAGCGCTAACTAATAGGTTTAATCACTTTCACCTACCCATCCATAGTGAATAGCAACCAGCTCAATAGTGTTCATACTGGGTTTGGTACTGTTCACCTGACCTGTGTAAAAATCCTTAGCGAGTTTGGAACTATTCACAACCCGACATAGTGAATATACGCTGTTATTATTTACCTGAAATCCTAAAAACACTATATATACCCATTTTGATTGTTTCGACGCCCCGAATCCATTTCTCCACTGAGTTTAACCTAAATCATATCTTTAATCCTAAAAAGGTGTCAATCGGTGGCGGCAGTCCGTACACTCTCTTCTCCCTCTCCTTATTGTAGGACCATTCAGACATTTTGACAAAACTTATATGTTCGTGTTGAAACCTCAATAGATGTCCTCCTCGTCCATCAACTCCAAATTTAAAATTTCAAATTCATCCAAGATGTTATTCCCCACAAACAACTCCCAATCTATCTAAGTCGAAACTCAACCAAGAGTTGAGATGAAGCTGAGGTTGTGGCATGGAGCATGACAATAATAATTCGACATGCTCAGTAATCTAATTTGTTTATCCATAACAACGCACGGGTATTTGACTAGTTCTTGAATACCATAAACCCACAAAACCCTTTTATTTTCCTTTTGCAACCTTGCATCCGGATTTAATTTATTTTTCTCCTAGCTCGCATCTATTGAACGTAGACTTATCTATATTTGGTTCTTTTTATAAATATGATACAATAGTAACAAGCTGATGACTAAAGCAGGATCAGAAAGAGAAGGATACCCCGAGAACAAAGACCTAACTGTATACAGGATAGTAGGCAAGTTACATTTTGTTGTTCATATTGATCCTATATACAATATACCTATTAATTATTTATTAGTTTAGTTATTTACTTCTTATATATTACTTAATTATAGTTATACTTTTAAAATTATTGTATGCACTACACATGACGTGAGTCACAAGATGCGTCAGCAAGTTATACAATGAATCAGAGACGGAATTCCAGCCAACAGCTGCTCCAACTTTGCTAGAGTAACAATGTCAAAATGTGTTGTCAAGCGTGTCAAATAACAATGAAGGGAGCATATCTCTCAGGCCGCCTAACAACAACGTTACCGTATACATTTCTTTGCCAAAATACATTTGATGGCATCATCAACGGTGTCAACAACCTGCAGGGCATCATTCTACAGGAATTAGAATTGGAGATTAGTTTCAATTCAAGTGTTTAGATGGCAATACAATCACAGACTATAATTAGTTGCTAAAGTTAGTTCCAAATTGTTTGGACTACTACAACACATACAAATACACTTATGTATTTGCGTATGTACTACATATTACATATATATAACACATAATAAAATACTAGTATGCGCATGTACAACAACAGTTGTGCTCAAAATCAAAGTACTTACTCCTCTATAATGTGTACCGACCATCCTTATATTTGTTTTCTCCTGTCTACACCATTGCTCTCCACTATGCGCTCAGCTTGTGTTGCGCTTCTACCACCATGCTTAACGTACACTACACTCACGTGGCACTGCCAACATGTTTAGCCTCCAACACTTGGCTCTGAGGACCGAAGTTGCTCGGTTGGCAAGTTTATGCGAGAACCAACCAGCGCCGTGTTTGATCAAGGCCTGGCCTCCGCAAGTGCTTGTATGGAAATCCACACTGGTGACACTAAGAAAACACTTACTTGGCTCTGTCGTTCCGCTGAGCTCTACAACGTTCCACCTCGTGCTTCCGCAACCTTGCCATCTCGAGTTGCAGCTGAAATTTTAGGCCCCACAAAGGCTGAGGAAGGTGTCATCTCACTCAATGACGCGCGAGGAATATGGATTCGATCTCCTGCTGCCCCTCTCGTTCGTTGATCGTTGATGGAGACTGAGAAACTGGGAGTTTGATCTGCTCTGTGGGGCTTGTTCGGAGCCAGAAGCCTCAGATATTCTGAGGCCTCTCCACCTTTCGGAGAGCAGAATTGTAACAGGAAGGGAGAAGCAGCTAAATACACACACACCTCTAAGCATAAATAACTAATGGAGGCTGGATTTGCGATGAGACACAGCGAGTCAATCCAAAATCTAATCTCTTGTGAACAGGAATAACCACCAACCCTGGCCATTCGAACAAGAGCTCGCCTCAGATAAATGTGGCTTTGACTCTTTTATTTAACACAAAGACGCAAAACAGTGAGACATCCCTATAAAACAACGCTGACGTCCTCCCCGTTGTGGAAGAGGCTTTGATAGAGCCTAGAAATAGAGGGACTTGATTTTTTTGAGAGAGGGAGTTGAAACTTACTGGCAACTGGGCACGTACAATGCACGGATATATAATCATATATAGGAAAAATATATAGACGTATATCGCACCAAAATTTGTCACCATCACGTTAAAACAAATTTAAGCATGAAAGATATTCTCGGATATACAAATTAAAATTGGAAAGTAATAGGAGACAATGAGTATACTTAGGAGGCAATAAATATATTAGTGATTAGAGGAGGGTCCAAGCTTTATTCATAACTATTTAGTGAATAATTATAAAATTAGAGTAAAGACTTTGAACAGTTAACATAGAAAATAGTCTATTCTAACTCGTGTTTTTTTTTACTGGTATGGATAAAGATAATAGCCGGAAACGCGCATCCTGCGGCCGTCCAGGTCGTGAGGTCCAAGCAGCCCAACCGGGACTTGGGAGACCACAATCCGGCCCATATTGTGGCCTAACTGCCTGTTGCTACCCAAAGCCCAGTACCTCTGGTGCTACTGCAATGGGCTGGAAATGCAATGTGCGTCCCATCCCTAATCTAGAAAAGCACGGTCCAACTCCTCCCGTCTCCAGCTATTATCTGGTCCATCATTCATTCTCATTCTCACAGAGGAGTGCTCCATCATCGATTTGATGCAGTCACCTTCATCGCCACGATTTTCATGCAAGAAAACTACATAATTCATATTTCTTGCATCGCTATCATCCGGACTACGACGGGATGATCAGGAGCAGGCAATGAAGACATCATGCGCCATGTGTACAGACAAGAAAGCTATTATGTACTACGTCGCTACATTCTACATCGTTCCTGTTAGAATTCCTCGTTGTCGAGCCTGCACTGATTTCTCGCCCTGGTCTCTATCAAATCATCATCCCCTGTCAAATCTGGTCTGAAAAGAAACATTCCGGTCTTTTTCACTGGCCGTGAGATTTCCAGCTATAATTTTTAAGAAATCATGTATTCTCTTCTGGCTGTGTTTGTTTGTTCTGGCTGCGTTTGGATAGCTAGTGAGGTGTACCTTTGACCTATCAGAGATTAAGACTTAGATTTAACGTTATGTGTTTCACCGATACGAATTATTCTTTCAATGGTAAACGACTCATCCGTTGATAGTGAGGTGTCTTTGATGACTCTCGCAATCTTCACACTCTGCAGCTCTAATAGGTGTTATGTTAGTGTGTACATGTAATGGTGTATACTTACGTATGTCTCTACATGTTGTTCTTGGTGTTTCTCAAAAAACTATGTAAGAAATACTCCATATTTTTATGCAAAGATGACACATACGTATACAACACTACCACAAAGTGAACACACCATATATATAAGTACACCTCTTAGTACACGCCTAGAGTTGGTGGAGACTATGAATAAATTCGTTAATATCATAAAGTTCCTATAAGTAACTGGAATTCTCGGGAAGAAGATTTTTGAACCACAATATTCATCCTCGAAGGAAAATAGAAACGGTATGCTTTTATTTATTTGTTTAAAATATCCGTGTCGTTGGGTGCTTGACTGGACTCGATTTCAAAGCTGGCTAAAACTGATTGTACTCATCTTTATTCTAAGTAATGAATCTTCGCAAAAAAATATAGTGTATATTTCAAGTAAAACCAGTACGTTACAAAGCACATAATAAAGAGTCTACAAAAACAGATAATAAAGAACGAAAATGAAAAAAAATAAATTATCTCGCAAAAAAATTGAATTCGACAAGAGGCGTATATTGTGATTGAATATGCATTTATACACCTGATATTCCACCCGAACTATAAGAAAATAGCTAGAAAATCTTATGCTATGTTATTAATGATGGTTATTACAGGATGAGGTTGGGTGTCCAAAAAGTCACGCGAATTACTTAGAAAACAGAAAGGAAGAGTCCTCCAAGTAACACACTGATTGGTGTCAACAATTGCACACCCATCATATGCCCAAGGTCTACGCTTGATTGATAGCGAAGACAAGACGTGCCGAACTCATGTGGAGGAGGAGATATTCTGAGCTTTTTAAGAAAACATGAACAGAAGTTTTTTTCCTCTTTGAATTGGCACCCGCTAAGAATTCGAGTTTGTTTGTTGTTAGAATACATGCTGTCAGCGCATTACATTTTTTTAATATAAAAATGAGCGCATATATAACAAGGTAGATAAAACATGTGATATATTGCGACTGATTTTCCATATCTGTTGACAATGTAGAAAAGGGGTGTCCCAACTTTACATCCTCATGTTGACAATGTCTACTGCAGACTAGATTAGATCCGAATATCAAAAGATAATGCAACCGTAGTATTGATAGCAGAATTTGGCCGCTAAGAATTTGACTGATAATTGTTTAAAAGTTAGTGTTGACTTGCAGCGAAAGGCTTGGTAAATCCAGCATACCGAGTAGTCCGCGGTACTCCCGACTGGTCTAACATGACGGGTGATTCAAGCCGAGTGGTTCGCAGCATCCCCGAGTTATCCAATGTGCCGAGTCGCTCGCAGCCTCCCCGAGTCGGCCAAAGTGCCGAGTTGCTCGCAGCGTTCCCGAATTGTCCAACACGCTGAGTAGCTCGCAGCGCTCTCGGATTGTCTAATGTGCCGAGTTGCTCAAAGTATAACCGAGTCATTCAGCACGCCGAGTGGCTCAAGCCGAGTCCTTCCTAGCAGAACCAAGTCGTAGCGCTGCCGAGCTGACCTGCGGGTGGGTCGATGCACCGAGCCGTCTACTTCAAAGTTTTTTCCGGTGCCAGAGACTTCAACTTGGAGAACAAGAAACCGCGATTGATCGCGGTAGGCAAATTAATCATGGATTCGGAAAGTTACTCGATTTGCATGGAAGGGCATCTCGTGTACAAGGTGGAGTCCTGATCACGATGGTCAAGCTACTCAGAAAGAAAGGAAAGTTACATGTATATCAGAATCAGGATTCATTAGGAAAGAAAAGTCTCATATCCGTATTCAGTTAGGATCAGGAGTCCTAATCTCTTACGAAAAGACCAGCCGCCCTATATAAATATGTAAAGGGTGATGACCGATTAACAACACACAATCGATCAAATCAATCTATTATCTTTTTCGTCTACTATTTTCTTCTTGCCCTTGTTTTATGCTTCTCGTTCTTCGTTGTTCTTCGTGTTACACGGTAACGAAACTCGAGGCCCTAGGGGCGATCAGATCGACCTACGGTAGCCCATAGCCGCCGCACTCCCTGACGGGGTCCCTCCCGGGCGTGTGGGGTTTCAGGTCTTCAAGAGACCTCGCCGGCGTGTCTTGCGTATCGCGCTCCTGGCGAGGCTCCTCCGGCGACGTGTCCCGCGTATCGCGCTCGACGCCGGGGGCGACACGGTGACGTGTTCGTGTGCGAACACACTTTTTGGCAACTCCGCTGGGGACAAGGATAATCATGTCCGATAAGAAGGTTCCACAACCCGCCGAGATCAGCGCCGATAACATCATCAAGCCAGGCTATGATGAACTATCGGAGGAGCATCGCCAAGCCTTCAAGGCGTACAAGAAGAAGCGTGAGGAGGATTTGCAGACGTTCCTCGCAAACTTCAAGAAGGATCGTCAAGGCAACATCACTCCGGGCGGAGACATCACGTTTCCTCCTCTACGCGGCAAAGAAGCTACAACCTCTGTAAGTAGCGTTTTCTCTCCTGAGCAGCTAGCTGAGATTCAGAGCTACATTACCAAGGGTAACGATCTTGTGTACCAATCGCTCTTGGAGAATACAAAACGCTGGGAAGAATACGTCTCCATCGTCTAGTGGTACTATGGGTGTGATTGCCAATGTAGTAAGTCCTAATCCAACCCTGGCAGTAAACTCATCGGCACCTCCCATGCCGTTGAATTATTATCCTAGCCAAACCGGTCAACTCGTGGCTGCACCTACAAACCCTAATCTGATCGTGAGCGTGCCCGGCTCGGCGGCAACGCTGAACCAAAATCTAGTCGCACCACTTATGAGCACAAGCATGATCAGATCAGTGCCGAACTACAGTTCGGCGTACGTGCCACAAATAGCACCCATAGCTGGTCATCACATAGCTCCTACGTCATCGCCACAGGCCTCTTCGTCCACCACAGACGAAGTCTTGGCCAAACTCAGGGAGGATGTGAGCAGGATGTTTCAGGAATCTTTCGGAGTCGAGCCGAAGATGAGAAGTCGGGTGTACCAAAAACCATATCCCGAGTACTTTGATGCAGTCCCATATCCTCCAGGTTATAAGGTTCCCGACTTCACTAAGTTCAATGGAGAGGGAACGAAAACAACATGGGAACATGTTAGTCAGTATCTAGCGCAGTTAGGTGAGGCAAATTCTCTAAACGAGTTGAAGGTGCGTTTATTCCCTTTATCTTTGACTGGCACCGCATTTTCGTGCTTCGCTGCTTTACCGCATGGCTCTATCCTTTTGTGGTCGCAGCTAGAACAAAAATTTCATGATCATTTTTATAGTGGCAATAATGAGCTTAAGTTGTCACATCTTACATCGGTTAGACAAAAACATGATGAGTCAGTCACCGACTATGTCAAGAGGTTTAGAGATATAAAGGACCGATGTTATAGCTTAGTGATAACTGAGAGAGACTTGGCCGATCTCGTGCTTAACGGCTTGAGAACTCACATTAGAGAAAGGTTAAAAGGTTATGAGCTCTTGAGTATTAACCAAGTCTTGCAAAAAGCTCTAGCCCAAGAAAGCCGAAGCGTAGAGTTCAAAGAAGTTCATAGATCTAAAATTGATTGTCCTAAAATGCACATGGTCGGATGCGATAGCAATAACTCGGACGATGAGGTTGATGTCTATGCTGCTGAGTTTGTTTGGTCCTCTAAGGCCAAACCACATGCTTGTAATGCTCTTAAACCAATTCGGAAGAGCCGTGAAGAAGATATGAAGTTCACTTTTGACATAGCCAAGTGTGATAAAATATTTGATGCGTGGTTGCAAGATAAAGTCATTAGAATATCACATGCTTTGCCACCGTTTGAAGAACTGAAACGGCGAGCTTATTGCAAATATCATAATTCTTTCTCCCATGGTACTAATGATTGCAATATTTTTCAGCGACAGATTCAATCGGCTATCAATGATGGATGATTGAGTTTTGCTGAAATACAAGTGGACAAGCAACCTTTCCCGATGAATGCTGTCGACTTGGAGGGAAAAAATGTGTTAATTCGGCCCGAGCTAGCCGAATCCGCTAATAAAGATAATATCGTCATTGTTGAACCCAGGGAGACAAAGGGGAAGGACAAGGTCTTAGGAAGAGAAGTCGTACTCGACAAGCAACCCGATGGCAAGGAGACGTTGAAGATCACTATTAAGAATCCTGCACTCGGGGGGCAACCGCAAGTACAAGGAAATGCTCCTGTCAAATTTATCAAACCCAAGAGTCCAGAAGTCGGCAAATGGAAAACCAATGAAGCCAAAATACAGCGCAAGCGAGTTAAGCTGACTTTTGATATGTTGCTGTCCAAATATGCCGATCAAGCGGCCGGTTCTGTCTATAACTGGTCATCACGTTTGAAGCGTCCGAGATCGCCTCCAAGGCGAGGCTTCCAGCATCAAGCAAGGTCCTATGGGCCATGGATCCCGACTCCGTGGATGGCGCCACCTCCCTGTATGCCCTACATAAGAAGCTTTGATGGAAGGTGGGGGCCGCACCCAATGATGCCCTATGCTTTTCATCCGGGTTGGGCAGCGCTGAGGAGACCTGTTCGCGAGAGACTCACCCACCTACTCGGGGCCGACTAGGTAATGATGCTAGTCGGCCATCACAGACTTCTCCGAGACAGTTGGCCAGAAAGGTGTGGCGTGCTAAGCCACCGAGTACTGATGTCCCAAAGGCCAGCAAGCTGGAGTCGGAGATCAAGGGACTCGGTAAAGGGCCGATTCCGATAATGATATAATTGCTGACCAGCAGGGTTCCATGGCTAATGATCATGAAGCTAGCACGAGCAAGAGCAAACTTGGGGATCCCAAATACACTCAACCTAAGTGGTGTCCTCCCGGGTTGTCTAAAACCAAGAAGAGGAGATTGCAGTGCATGAGGAACCAAGAGAAGGTCGAGCAAGCGGTGGAGAAATCAAGGGACGAATCCTTTAACGAAATTCGGCACGTGGCGCCCATAAAACAAGTATGGAAACCTAAACGGGAAGAAAGTACAGCAGCTCTTATATCATCAAAAGAAGGCGATATGGACACTATGAGACTCCCTCTACTCGGGAAGGTTCCGGAGTCAGTGACCACCTCAAGAGACGATGCAAAGGAGATGGTGGATTATGAGCCCACGCCAACTCGAGTAGGTATGGACATGAATATGGTATACTACTTACCTGTTGAATTTCGTGCCATAGACGAAGAAGGGGAAGTAGCCCAGCTGGATTTTGGTCCCAAGAATGCCATCTTTGAAAAGCCAAAAGAACCGGTGAAACACTTGAAGCCATTGTACGTCAAAGGTCATATTAATGGATCGCCGGTGGCTAGGATGCTCGTGGATGGCGGTGCCGTGGTGAACCTTATGCCATATTCGGTTTTCAAGAAGTTGGGGCTGCATGATGATGAGTTGATGAAAACCAATATGGTACTTAACGGGTTCGAAGGCAAAGAGAAGACGGAAGCCAAAGGCGTGATGTATGTAGAGCTTACCGTGGGGAGCAAGACTTTGGCTACTGCATTCTTTATTGCCGAGGTGCAGGGTAATTACAACGTCATATTAGGCCGCGATTGGATTCATGCCAACCAATGCGTGCCGTCTACTATGCATCAAGTCCTGATACAATGGGTTGACGAAGAAGTCGAAGTCATTCATGCAGACAACTTGGCTTGTGTTGCTTTGGCCGATGCGTTGGTGGATTGGCAACATCACAATGCGACTTGTCTGACGAGGCGTGATCTTTCCGGGTTCGACTTCCTTAGCGCTACAAGAGACGGATTCGTACCCGTATCCTTAAGGCCGATTGGTAGTAACCGACTTCAGGGCCACTCGGCTTGCATTGCTCTGACCGATGCGCTGGCAAGTCGGCAAGTTCCCAGCATGACTTGTTTGACAGGGCTCGGCTTCTCGGGATCCGATTGCCTTAATGTTACCAGGAGCGACTAGGTACCCGTCTCTGCAAAGCCGGTTGGTGGTAATTGGCTTCAAGGTGTGAAATAATTAAATGGATCCCAACTCGGAATAGTTACAAAAACATCTTGCAAAATATCGGTCTGTTAGGAACGATATGTATGAGTCTATAGAAGAGCTCGATGACATGGACAAGTTGGGACAAGGTTTCACGTCGGCCAATCCATTAGAGGAAGTAGACATAGGAGATGGATCAATTCCTAGGCCGACATTTGTAAACAAGAATTTAAAAGCCGACTACAAGCTTAAGCTAGTCGAGTTGTTAAAAGAATATGTTTGTTGCTTTGCATGGGAATATCATGAAATGCCTGGCTTGGACCGAGAGCTAGTAGAGCATCCGTTGCCTATTAAGGCAGGTTTCAGACCTTTCAAACAACTGGCTAGAAGGTTTAATCCCAAGATGTATGACCAGATCAAGGAAGAGATCGGTCGTTTGCTTAAAGCTAACTTTATCAGATCATGCAGGTATGCCGACTAGATTTCCAACATTGTGCCTGTAGAAAAGAAGGGATCCGGCAAATTGAGAGTGTGCATTGATTTCAGAGACTTGAATAGAGCTACATCCAAAGATGAGTATCCTATGCCAATAGCCGATATGCTTATTAATGATGCTTCCGGACATAAAGTTATTAGCTTTCTCGATGGTAATGCGGGGTATAATCAAATTTTCATGGCCGAAGAGGACATGTCCAAAATGGCTTTTCGTTGCCCCGGGTTCCTTGGGTTGTTCGAGTGGACGGTGATGACCTTCGGGTTGAAAAATGCCGGTGCCACGTATCAAAGGGCAATGAACCTGATCTTCCACGACTTGCTTGGCGTTGTGCTTGAAGTCTATATCGATGATATTGTGGTCAAGTCGGATGCCGCCGAATCTCATTTAGCCGACTTGCGCCTAGCTTTTGAAAAGATGAAAATGTATGGTTTAAAGATGAATCCTTTGAAGTGTGCTTTTGGTGTATCGGCTGGGAAGTTTCTGGGCTTCATTATACATCAACATGGCATAGAGATTGATTCCAAGAAGATAGAAGCTATACAGAAGGTGCAAGCTCAAACGTGCAAGAAGGAAATGCAGAAATTCCTTGGTAAAGTCAATTATCTAAGGAGATTCATAGCCAACTTGTCAAGGAAGGTTAACGCATTTACTCCCATCCTTCGATTGAAAAATGATAATTGTTTTACTTGGAGGGCAAGACAGCAAGAAGCATTTGAGGCGATCAAGGGTTATTTATCCACTCCTTCAGTATTGAAAGCACCCAAACATGGAGAGCCCTTTAAGCTTTATATTGCAGCAGAAGAAAGCGTTATTGGTGTTGTTTTGACTCAAGAGACCAAAGGGAAGGAGTATGCTATCACTTATTTGAGTCGGCGTTTATTGGATGCCGAGACAAGGTACACTTTTGTTGAAAAACTATGTTTATGCCTATATTATGCTTCCACAAAGTTGAGACATTATTTACTGTCCAGTGCTTGCATAGTAGCTTGTCCAACCGATGTCATTAAATACATGTTGCATAGGCCAATTCTTAGTGGTAGAATTGGCAAATGGGCTTATGCTTTAATTGAATATGATTTGGCGTATGAATCTTTGAAGTCTATAAAAGGCCAAATCATTGCTAATTTCATCGTTGAGCATCGGATTGACAACCGGCATAGCATTGATATCGATCTTGTTTCTCTAGTACCATGGATATTATATTTCGATGGGTCAGTTTGTAGCAATGGTCAAGGTGTTGGCATTGTTTATATATCTCCTTATGGTGCTATTTTTGAAGCCTCATGCCGCTTAGAGTACTTTTGCACAAATAATCAGGCCGAGTACGAAGCATTGTTATTCGGTTTAGAGCTTCTAATTGCTATAGGTGCTACACATATTGAGGCCTTCGGTGATTTGTTGTTAGTAGTTCAGCAAATATCTAAGGTTTATCAATGTCTCGATGAATCACTTAATATTTATCTCGATAAATGTCTAGATATAATTTCTATCTTGGATTATTTTAGCATTGCTCATATACCTAGACAAGATAATTGGATTGCAAATGAGTTGGCGCAACAAGCATCCGGTTACCATGTTTATCGTGGTATGTTTCACATTTTTCAAGAGCCGATGCTTGGTCCCCGACTACGTAAGTAAGGCTGAACCGGAGCCCGCCACTTCGGTCACTAGCGAGAAGTCTAGTATAGGTGACAGCGAGGATTGGAGGAAGCCCATCATTGCTTTTTTACAAGATCCGGGTAAGAAGGTGGACAGGACCATTCGGCGGATGGCTTTCAAATATACATTGATAGATGATGATCTTTATCGCCGAACGGTCGATGGTGTTCTTTTAAAGTGCTTGGACGAGGACCAAGCAATAGTTGAAATAGGAGAGGTACATGAGGGCATTTGCGGTACTCATCAGTCGGCACATAAGATGAAGTGGTTGTTGCGACGTGCTGGATTTTATTGGCCGGCGATGATTAATGATTGCTTCAGATATTATAAAGGGTGCAAAGCTTGTCAGAAATTTGGTGACATTCAATTAGCCCCTGCTGCTATATTACATCCTATTATCAAGCCGTGGCCATTTAGAGGTTGGGGGTTAGACTTCATTGGGCAAATCTATTCTTCTTCTTCGAAAGGGCATCGGTTCATGTTAGTAGCTACTGATTATTTCACCAAGTGGTCTGAAGCAGTACCTCTCAAAAACATGACCCATTTGGAAGTAATTCGATTCATAACCGATCACATCATTCATAGATTCGGCATTCCTCAGACTTTGACTACGGATCAAGGCTCATCGTTTATGTCAAAACAAGTGAAAGAATTTGCCGAGTCCTATAAGATAAAGCTGCTCAATTCATCTCCATATTATGCCCAAGCCAATGGACAAGTCGAGTCCAACAATAAAGTGTTAATCAAGCTTATCAAGAAGAAGATCGAGGATAATCTAAGAAGATGGCACGAGGTGTTGTCCGAAGCTTTATGGGCACATAGAATTTCAAGGCATAGTGCTACAAAGGTAACTCCATATGAACTTGTGTACGGACAAGAAGCTGTTTTGCCCGTAGAGGTGAATCTGAGTGCTTTAAGATTAGCCAAGCAAAATGATTTATCGGCAGTGGATTTTCATAATTTGATGATGGATAATCTTGATGAAATCGTCGATAAACGTTTGATTGCTTTAAAGGCCATAGAAAGAGACAAATTGAGAGTAGCAAGAGTATATAACAAGAAGGTCAAGTTAAAGAGCTTTCAAGTCGGTGACTTAGTATGGAAGGTGATTCTACCAGTTGGCTCTAAAGATAACAAGTTCGGGAAGTGGTCTCCGAGTTGGGAAGGTCCTTTCAGAGTTGTAAGGGTAGTTCCTGGAAATTCATACTTAGTGGAGTCCATATATGGTACTTTATTGCCTCGAGCTCTCAATGGCAAATACTTGAAGAAGTTCCACCCAAGCGTATGGCAAGAGACTTGATAACTCTGTGGCCGATGTGTTATATCGCGCCGAATAGGAGAGATGTGGCCGATGAGATATTTGGCATCGTCCTAAGGATGTGTCATAATGTTTTCGGTAAATACAATCATACCGAAAACAGGGAGGCATGTGTGTTGATAGCAGAATTTGGCCGAGTTGATTTAATTGCTCATGGTCGAGTCAGCCGACTGATAATTGTTTAAAAGTTAGTGTTGACTTGCAGCGAAAGGCTTGGTAAATCCAGCATACCGAGTAGTCAGCGGTACTCCCGACTGGTCTGACATGACGGGTGATTCAAGCCGAGTGGTTCGTAGCATCCCCGAGTTATCCAATGTGCTGAGTCGCTCGCAGCCTCCCCGAGTCGGCCAAAGTGCCGAGTTGCTCGCAGCGTTCACGAATCGTCCAACACGCCGAGTAGCTCGCAGCGCTGTCGGATTGTCCAATGTGCCGAGTTGCTCAAAGTATAACCGAGTCATTCAGCACGCCGAGTGGCTCAAGCCGAGTCCTTCCTAGCAGAACCAAGTCGCAGCGCTGCCGAGCTGACCTGCGGGCGGGCCGATGCACCGAGTCGTCTACTTCAAAGTTTTTTCCGGTGCCAGAGACTTCAACTTGGAGAACAAGAAACCGCGATTGATCGCGGTAGGCAAATTAATCATGGATTCGGAAAGTTACTCGATTTGCATGGAAGGGCATCTCGTGTACAAGGTGGAATCCTGATCACGATGGTCAAGCTACTCAGAAAGAAAGGAAAGTCACATGTGTATCAGAATCAAGATTCATTAGGAAAGAAAAATCTCATATCCGTATTCAGTTAGGATCAGGAGTCCTAATCTCTTACGGAAAGACCAGCCGCCCTATATAAATATGTAAAGGGTGATGACCGATTAACAATACATAATCGATCAAATCAATCTATTATCTTTTTCGTCTACTATTTTTCTCTTGCCCTTGTTTTATGCTTCTCGTTCTTCGTTGTTCTTCGTGTTACACGGCAACGAAACTCGAGGCCCTAGGGGCGATCAGGTCGACCTAGGGCAGCCCATAGCCGCAGCACTCCCTGACGGGGTCCCTCCCGGGCCTGTGGGATTTCAGGTCTTCAAGAGACCTCGCCGGCATGTCTTGCGTATCGCACTCCCGGCGAGACTCCTCCAGCGACGTGTCCTGCGTATCGCGCTCGACGCCGGGGGCGACACGGTGACGTGTTTGTGTGCGAACACGTAGAACCACTTCCAAATAAAGAGAATGAAAAGTGTCCTCTCCAAGTAACATGTGAATGCATTTCTAGATGAGTAACAAATGTTGGTAGACATACTAATCCAAGAATTAAGGTATATATGACGTGCAAAAGCGAGGAGTATGACGTAGAAAGTTTGTGCGAGGAGGATACGGTGGCTAGTTTAAGAAAAGAGAAACAACTTATTTCGTCTTTTAGACCAATACCTATAGGCAATCCAAGTATCTTTTTACGCAACACTACAACATACATTTTTATCTCTTAGACTGATACCTACCAAGTACTCCCTCTGTTTCATAATGTTAGTTCTTTTAGTTTTGTCCTAAGTCAATATTTTTTAACTTTGACTAAGTTTATAGAAAAATATACCAATATTTACAACACCCAATTAGTTTTATTAGATTCATCATGAGATATGGTTTCATAATGTGTTTATTTGGTGTTATAAATATTGATATATTTTTCTATAAACTTGATCAAAGTTAAAAAATATTGACTTAGGACAAAACTAAAAGAACTAACATTGTGAAACAGAGGTAGTATCTTTTTATGCAACATGACAACATTACATTTTTTTTTAGAAACTGCAAAAATGCAACATTACATCATACCACATATAACACTTAAAAAAGACGAACAAAATTAGTTATCTTCAAACATCCTGAAAGCGAAAACGCCTCGTCCCCTTTCCCCGCTGTCTCTGCCTCCGGGCCCACGTCAACCCAGGGAGCCCCACCTACTCCTCCCGAATCTCAAAGCACATCCGACGGCCCACCTCCTCGACCCCACCGTGCCCGCCGATTCCCATTCGCCAACGGAAGCGTGGAAAGCAAACGAACCATCACCAAACCCCAACCCCGACCGCCCACCTCGCCGTCTCCGGCGATCGCCGCCGCCGCGGCGCTGACCTAAGTCCTAACCCTGGCCGCCTTTCCCTTACTACCTGCCCGTGCACCTCGTACTCTGATGCTTCCCACCCCATGGCCCCCCACATTCCCCTTCCCCGTCGCCTCCACCTCCTCCTCCTCCTAGCCCTCCTCGCCGTCGCACCGGGGAACCCTAGCCCAGGGGTTTACGATCGGGGGGACGCGGATGCGGAGGCGTACTCGATCCTGACGTTCCACGACTACACGCCGCCGCCACCACCCGCGCTGCCGCCGCCGCCGCCCGCCCCGGCGGCAACCTGCGCCGGTGACCTCCACGGCGTGGGCGACCTCGACACGCGCTGCGTCGTCCCCGCTTCCGTGCGGCTAGTGGGCGGCGGCGTCTACATCAGCGGGAATGGCAGCCTCCAGCTCCTCGACGGCGTCGCGGTCACCTGCGAGAGCCCAGGGTGCGTCGTCTCCGCCAATTTGTCCGGCAATATCCGCTTCGGCCAAGGCGCCCGCGTCGTGGCCGGTTGGGTCTCCCTCGCGGCCGCCAACATCACTCTCGGCAATGATGCCGTCATCAACACCACTGCGCTCGCCGGTGACCCGCCGGATAAGACCAGCGGCGTACCCACTGGGACGTATGGAGATGGTGGTGGCCATGGCGGCCGTGGCGCAAGCTGCTATGTCAAGAAGGGGCAGGCACAGGAGGACTCGTGGGGCGGTGATACCTATGCATGGTCTGAGCTCAAGACACCGAATAGCTATGGGAGCAAAGGGGGGTCTACTAGCGTCGAGAAGGACTATGGCGGCGGTGGTGGTGGAGTAGTTTGGTTGTTTGCAGAGGAGATTGTGATGAATGGAACAGTTCTTGCCGATGGCGGAGATGGTGGCACTAAAGGTGGGGGTGGCTCTGGGGGAAGCATCTTTCTGAAGGCTGCAACCATGTGAGTGTTTTTGCCATGGTTTTGGTGAATATTTGCACTTCTCAGTGTGCATGTTCCTCTGGTTTTGGAGCAGTTTAGAATTTAATAAATGAAATGAAAGACTGAGGCAGAACTTCAGTCGACATGAAAGATTGGCAACCTAAGTCACTGATAAGTATTCCATAGTAAACTGTATACCCAATGCAATTTGATCGTCTCGAGTTTAATAACAATTTTTTTGATCTGCTTAGAATGTGAAGAGGGAGTGATAGTTTGAAGTGTTTTAGGCTTGATGGAAGTATAATATATGTTCGGATGTTCCTGCTATCATGCTCTGCTATAAGAATAGGCTCCTTCATATCTACACTTGTCCAACCTTTATTATATTTGCAATTTGACATTTGAACTCATGTTTCTCTAGAGCCTGTGTATTTGAAGTATTAAATAATGAAAATATGTTGGTTATAGGCCATTGGTAATTCAGTTGACCCCCTCTAATATTTTGTTGGAACAGGCAAGGATTTGGCAAATAAGTGCTTGTGGAGGCAATGGTTTGTCTGGGGGAGGTGGAGGACGTGTTTCTATTGATGTTTTCAGTAGGCATGATGACACCCAATTTTTTGTTCATGGTAATTTACTACAGGTTTTGAGTTTTATGGATCATTACATTGATGTTCTAGCTGCTGGGATATATAGAGTTGTTTTTTTTATAACCCACCATCTTCATGTTATCCATGTATTTTTTCTGGTAGAGTTGGAATTTATTTTCTGTTCTTCTAAATTGTTCAGGCTAAGTGTCAATCAAGGTGCAAAAGAATGTTCATTTGGTTTATAATTGGTGCTACTTTGTTCAGGTCTGGAAAACCATTGTGTAGGGTTCAGTTTATTGTAGGATATGAACTGTTTTGGATTTTTGGTTGCAAAATTTGCTTAGGTTTCCCCTGAATTCTGTAAACATAATTTCTTTCTGACCAAATTCAGGTTACGGACTTAGGGTTAAACATCATGGATCTTACTGACCAGAACCACATTAGTTTCTGCCAGTAGCGTGTTAGAAAGTGATACTGGTTTCCTGAAAGAGTGGTAGTTACAGTTTCCAATATGGTTTCATGAATCCTGTGAGAGAATGGCAGGGTGATTTACTCCTCATTCTTCATTTGTTTCACACTGGCAGACTGTGAAGTGAAATGACATGATGTGATCTAGGATAGATAGCAAATTTTATCCTGCTGGTCCAGAGTTTCTATCCTTTGTTTTTGACAAAGTACTTTATATTGGAATCTGTAGCTGAAACTTGATAGAAACCTTAGGAACTGGGCAATCTCTTCCTACCTTTCGTTCTGCCATATTTGATAAGGTCATTCAATTGTGAGGACAAGCTACCAGTATTCGTATTAACTGTCTAGTTGATAGATGGAAATGGCCCAGTTTGTACAAGCTCATTGACATGCTTCTTATTTGTGTTGGAACTATGTTGCCTTTACAGGGGGGAGGAGTTCAGGTTGTCTGGACAATGCAGGAGCAGCTGGGACTCTTTATGAAGAAGTACCTAAGAGTATTACTGTTAGCAACAATAACTTGAGCACACAAACTGATACAGTTTTTTTGGACCCACCTTATGAGCCACTTTGGACAAATATTTTTATCAAGAATCATGCCAAAGTTTCTCTTCCCTTGCGCTGGAGCCGTCTTCAGGTCTGAGGCTTGAAACATTATCTTCATTAACAGTGTATGAAAATGATATTTCCACAAGTACTGCATTTGTTTCTCTTCCTTTTGTGGAGATGAACTACAAGAACATAAAATATTTTCAGAGAGTCTGAGCCTCTTTTGTCTTAGTCAGATAGGTGGAATGCTGTTATTCTGGTGACTTGTCTTGTGCTTTCTTCAACCATTAAGTCATAGATTCCCAGAGAGTCTGAGCCTCTTTTGTCTTAGTCAGATAAGTGGAATGCTGTTATTCTGGTGACTTGTCTTGTGCTTTCTTCAACCATTAAGTCATAGATTCCCAGAGAGTCTGAGCCTCTTTTGTCTTAGTCAGATAAGTGGAATGCTGTTATTCTGGTGACTTGTCTTGTGCTTTCTTCAACCATTAAGTCATAGAATATACCTTTGCATGACTTTGTGCTGCATTTCTCCTAGATAGTCACAGCGCCCTGCTGGTGAGCTAGCTGCCTGAAAAATGTCATAGAATAGTACCTATTGTTTGCACTGATACGAAAGGGTCAATTGGCAGGCATTTGTTGCAACTATAAGTGGATTCGTATATTCTTTCTCTAAATGATTATTTCATTCTATCCATTTCGGATGTTTTGATAACCCTTTTCTTCGCTTTCTTACTTCAGGCTCAAGGACAAATTAGTCTTCTATCTTGGTCTACTCTAACTTTTGGCCTGACACATTATCCATATTCAGAGTTTGAATTGTTGGCTGAGGAACTTCTTATGAGTGATTCCATAATCCAGGTACTTATTTGCTGTTGGTTTCCTGCCAGCTATTCTATTTTGGAAACTTTAACCCTCTTCTTGGTGCATCTGCACTGCACCATTGTTAATCATGTTCAGGTCTTTGGTGCTCTACGAATGTCTGTAAAGATGCTCCTTATGTGGAACTCTAGAATGTTGATTGACGGTGGCAGAGATTCAGGAGTTGCAACTTCTTTACTGGAAGGTAGCAATTTGATAGTTTTGAAGGTATGCTATTGACCTACCATCATAAGGTGTACACCCCCCCCCTACTCCACCTTTATTTTCTGTATGATATTTTGTTTACATGCTTGTCAGGAATCATCAGTGATACATTCTAATGCTAATCTTGGAATTCATGGTCAAGGCGTTCTGAATTTATCTGGAAATGGAGACACAATTGAGGCACAACGTCTTATTTTATCACTGTTCTACAATATACTGGTACATTAAGTGCCTTTTGGTTTGTTCGACCTGTCCAAGTTTTCCCATTCTTATTGCCCTTTATGCCTTTCTTGGCACAATTTTATGGGCTCAAGTTGCATCCAGAGGTTTGGTAGTGTTTCTTGTATTCGATGTCATCTAATTTTGATATATTATAAAGCTGTTGTTTGGGAGCTTGATCACTGGTTTGCATGTTCTATCCATAGTGTTCTTCATTCTGTTATTCACTTATTCATTTCTCTTGGAACTCAAGATGCTGAATTTTGATTGTTGGAACTTATCTCTTGTGATGATTATGTTGCTTTTCAGAATCAAATCGATCAATGTTTTCTCCAACTCTTATTCTTCAGGGTACAATCCTTGAAGTATTCCTTTTTCCCCTCTGCCTTGTACTGTACATGTTTTTGAGTAAAATTGTATGGTATATATTGGCATAGCAGTTTTGCGGATGTGATACATTCAGCTTTACTTGTTCGATTTCATACTTCGTTTTTGCAACCAGATGCTTCTGATCTTTTGTAGTCATTCAAAGAACAGAGTATGTTAATTGATACATAACTCATTTTTAGGTTGGACCTGGAGCTGTTCTACGGGGCCCACTTATAAATACGAGCCGTGATGATGTGTAAATACTACCACTTTCAGCTTTTGTGTTAATACTTTTCTTCTGCTAATTTCCTTAGTGATGGAAAGGTTCAAATGGTTAATGGCTTTTGTGGCTATACTAGGGCCCCAAAGCTGAATTGCGAAGACGAGAGTTGTCCTATTGAAATTTTTCATCCGCCTGAGGATTGCAACCTGAATTCTTCATTGTCTTTTACTCTACAGGTACTCTTAATTTCTGAACTATCCATATACAGTGATGCTTCACATATTTTTTATTTCTTAGATTACTTTTTAATTTAACATGTAAGCCATGGTGGATATTGGCATGCAGATATGCCGTGTTGAAGATATTGATGTTATGGCCTTGTGCAAGGAACTGTGATTAATTTCAATAGAGCAAGAAGTGTCACCGTGAAGCCATATGGGACCATTAGTGCAACAGGATTAGGTAACACATCGCTGTTTCTTGTTTGCCAGAATTGCCATTAAGGCTTCGTTTGTCATTGTGGTGGCTTTTGAAAAGCACTTGCTTTTTTCTACTTTTGGATGTGACAGTTGGTTGAAACATATTTTTTTGATCCATAACAGCAAAAACTTGCTAAAATTGGCAAAGATTTCCATAGCTAACTAGATGTCACAGCGCAGCATAGCACAACATCGCAACAACAAACTGGCCCCAAGCCTATAACTCTGCAGACAGCTGAATACCATGTTCTGCGACTATATTTGCACGTCATTTCACACCACATGTGTCTGCTATATGTTTGCCAGACCTCGCTGCAACGTTGTGAGATCGCTTTAGAAACCTTTCTTATGGCAAGCATACCAATGCAGTGTTGAATATGCTTTTGTGACTGACGATCATTATCCATTCATCCTGTTAGACATGAGACTTCAATAAACATGCTGTAATGTCCGTATCAACAAATAGTTCTTATGCACTGCTCCAACTGGCAACTAATTTAGATAAAAAGGGGGGTTTGATATTTAGTATTGCCATTTATCTGTGCAGTCTCTGTTGTATATACTTTATTACTATATACAATACTATTCAACCTTGTTTTCAGCTTCTGGTCTGAAATAAGCTGGCATAATTCTGTGTATGCAACTCATGAAGGAAATTACTCTTGTTTGAATTTGTTACCGCTTAGATATGTCTAATTTTTCCATATGCATATATGTAATATTAGTTTAAAGCTTCTTGTGATATCTATATTTTGGTCACGTGCCTTCTGCCAACCTTTTTAGAATTTAAATTTTGTTTTTTCTGATTATAGGCTGCCGAGGTGGAATTGGGCGAGGTGGAATTTTAAGTAGTGACCTTAGTGGTGGGGGTGGGCATGGGGGTAAAGGCGGGGATGGTTTTTACAGTGGCAGTCATGCAGGCGGTGGAGCTGCATATGGTAGTGCTGATTTACCTTGTGAACTTGGCAGTGGCAGTGGTAATGTCAGTTCAACATCTTCAACGGCTGGTGGTGGTATAATAGGTAACAGTGATGGTGTACATGGGCCATTACCATCCTCTATTCAGTCGTCGTTGCTCTCAAGTCTTAACAGCACTGGCCTCTTACTGCTTTTTCATCTCCACATTTCAGTGATGGGTTCTTTGGAGCAATCTCTGCCAAATCTCTCCCTCTCTGGTTCAGTGGAGGCAAACGGTGGCAGTTTCACTGGTGTGGCGACTCATGCTACAAATGGAGGACCTGGTGGTGGTTCTGGGGGCACAATTCTTCTATTTGTGCGGACTTTATCCCTAGAGAAGGACTCTGTACTTTCTAGTGTTGGTGGGGTTGGAATCAACGGTAGTGGTGGAGGTGGAGGTGGTCGCATTCACTTCCACTGGTCTGACATTCCCACTGGAGATGACTATGTTCCTTTTGCAACTGTTAAAGGATCAATACTTGCGAGGTGCGTGCTGAATTCTGCTGCTTTTTCAGTTTGCATTTTCCCTGATGTTCTACCTGCTAATTCTTCAGGAAATAGCAGGGCTGTTTTGGTTGTCTTTACATCTCTATTTTTTTTAAGGTCATGGCACTTTGTGCTGGTGTTTCAGAATAGTATATATAGCTTTACAGTTCCTTATTAGGATCCCGGAGTAGTTTAAAGGACTTTGGCTGCCCTTTTCTTATGTACGACAAGTTTAATGCAGATTTATAAGATATCAGACCATGGGACAATGGAAAAGACGCGCGCGTGGTTGGGGGGCAGAAAGCAGAATTACAAATCTTTTGTACCTTATGTTAAAAAAAACTTATTTATTACTAATGTTACTAACGTTTCCATTTCATTCCATCGTTTTCCTTTTGCATGTCAAGGCTCTATGATCTTTGAGTCTGTACTGCCATCTTATTTCTTTTTCCTCCCTTTTTTATCGGGAACAGTAGGGGAGAGCCCTCCTGAGCATATATTAAATAAAGGAAACGAAGTATATAAAAAAGGAGGGATTAGCAAGATCCGAGCAGTACAAGGGTAGTAAGATAGACTTTACAAGTGAACTGCCATCTTATTTGTTGCTGGACAGCTAAGGAAGTAAAGATGTCTTAATGCACAGAAGATTTCTAAACCAGTACGCTGCCTCTGTGTTGTTATTACAGAGGAGGAGTTGTTGAAGGCCAAGGTTTTCCTGGTGAGAATGGCACGGTTACAGGAAAAGATTGCCCAAAAGGTCTTTATGGTACCTTTTGCAAGGTAAACTTGTTGAATGTGAAACGTGCCACCTTCACTCTTTTGTGCCTTATTATTTTTATGTCATGAACACAAAGTTGGTTGCCACTGTAGTTTTTCTGTCCGTTATGATCTCTTGAGGCACATAATGCCTTCTCTATTAGCTAAATCTGATGCATTACTATTTTCATATATTGTTGGCTAGAGTTTTGTAGCTTACGCTATTACTATGTTTAAATCAGATAACATAAACGTACACTCAGCAACATAGCAGTGTGCCATAGTCATACCTTGAATTTTTAGTTCAATATAACTGATTTTATACTTGACATTGTTGCATTCGTTTCTGTGGCAAAATGCAGGAGTGTCCTTTAGGAACATACAAGAACATTACTGGGTCTTCTAAGTCCCTGTGTTCTCCATGCCCTCCAAATGAGCTCCCTCATCGTGCTGTATACACAAGCATCCGAGGTAGTTCTTGTTGCGTTTGTTTTTGTGCAAGAAATATGCATCTATAGTGCAGATCGGATTCATTCAGTAGCGTAGGCAGAACTTCATACATGTGGTGTTTTATATACGAATACATACCTCGTTGGTTCTGTTATCCTAAATTTTCTATAGTGTGGTGAACTTATTCATAAATCCCTTATCTAATGGTCTGTTTCAAAAGAACCTGTGGAGTAGACGCCACAGGTTTGTATGTGGCTCTGCCACTGAGCGTTTTCCTTTTAGGTTATTGTGTCATGTTGAAAAGTACAGGTTAGACTGGATTACAGTTGTATATATTTTTGTTGTTTTGTGAGTATATGGAGTTCTGCTTCTGTATTCTTTTGGTGTTAAACTCTATTCCAAGTTTTGTAGTTTCATAATTGTTGTGTTAACTATGTAATGTTTCTATCATTTTACTTGAATGTTCTAACCTTAGATAATATTTTTGACAGGAGGTGTTGCTGAAACCCCATGCCCGTACAAATGTGTGTCTGATAGATATCGCATGCCTCACTGTTTTACTGCTCTTGAAGAGTTAATATACACTTTCGGTGGACCTTGGTTGTTTGGCCTGCTTCTTTCAGGCCTTCTTGTTTTATTAGCTCTTGTTCTAAGTATTGCTCGGATGAAGTTTGTTGGCACTGATGAGTTTCCTGGACCTGCACCAACTCAACGTGGCTCCCAAATTGATCACTCTTTTCCCTTCCTAGAATCACTGAATGAGGTAGTGGAATGCATTCTGCTGTCCTGCTCAATACATTAGTGGGATCTTTCAGGGGTGTTGATTGAAGTTTCTGCTAATGTGGCAGGTATTGGAAACCAATAGGGCTGAAGAATCTCACTGTCATGTGCACAGGATGTTTTTCATGGGTCCAAACACCTTCAGCGAACCTTGGCATCTCCCACACACGCCACCTGAGCAGATTACAGAGATTGTGTAATGCCCATCCTCAAGATTATGTTTGAACAAATTGCCATCAGCCTTTTGGCTGTTTTGTTATATCTTTTCTTTATCTTTACTGGTTTGCTTTTTGCCTCAAATTTTCTCTATCCCTTGGATGTTCTGAAGAAATACACAATTGTGTATTGACTCTACTGTTGTGCCTTTTGTCTTCTTATTGTCAGATATGAGGATGCATTTAACAAGTTTGTTGATGAGATAAATGCTCTGGCAGCTTATCAGTGGTGGGAGGGATCAATTTATAGTATCCTTTGTATACTTTTGTACCCCTTGGCATGGTCCTGGCAACAGTGGCGCAGAAGAAAAAAGTTACAAAGACTACGTGAGTTTGTTCGATCTGAATATGATCATTCATGCTTACGGTCATGCCGTTCACGTGCACTTTATGAAGGGCTGAAGGTATGCATTTTCCAATACCAAATGCTTGATATGAACTTGTGACTTTTTATTAGCTGAAGTATGTCTTGGAATTATGTTATTTTGCATAACACAAAGTGCCAATATGTCAAGTGTTCTCTGCTGATTTGAGCTTCTTATTCAATCTTTCAAGTGCTCAGTAACTAGTAAGGTTACCTACTGGTCAGTAACTGCTAAACAGCATCTGTGGGCATCCAAGGTAACCAGATAGATGGTAGCTGCACTATTAGGAAGGCTGCAGTGATTAAGTTACAACTTACAAGTGTGGCTCTGTTGATTGTGCATGATCTGCAACTATAGTAGTACCACTGTGTGGATTGCACTTGCAATCACGAATTGCTATATAACTGGCAGTCTGACAATATTATGGTTTGAGGATGATCTCTATGTTTCAAATTTATAGGTGGCTGCTACTCCAGATTTAATGCTGGGCTATTTAGATTTCTTCCTTGGTGGGGATGAGAAAAGGCCCGATCTCCCCACTAGTCTTCATCACAGGTTTCCGATGTCCTTGATTTTTGGGGGTGATGGAAGTTACATGGCTCCATTTTCACTTCACAGTGACAGTGTGGTCACGAGTCTCATAAGTCAGGTTGATTCTTAAGCATTTCATGCTGTCCTGAATCACTGAAGTTAATGTTTTATTCTCTAACCTCATTGATATCTTTTATAGGTGATAAAATCATCAATATGGCACCATCTTGTTGCTGGATTGAATGCCCAGTTGCGCTTGGTTCGTCACGGAAATTTAAAAGCAACATTTCTTCCTGTACTCAAATGGCTTGAAACTCATGCAAATCCTGCCTTGAGCACATACCGTGTGCGTGTTGACCTTGCATGGTTCCAAGCTACAGCATTAGGGTACTGTCAGTTTGGTCTTGTTATTCATGCTGTGGGAGGAGAAGCAGTGGCTGCTGAACTTCAAGGTGGCTCTAGAATAAAAATTGATCAACATTCACTGTGAGTTATTTGTTACTAGCTCTAAGCATTCTTCATTTTCCTCTCTAATCACAATTTATCTCTAATGGTCCCTAGTATGTCTAACAGAAACCAGAATATAAATGCTGATTCTCAACTAGGCCACTCAAGGAACAATGATGCTTATATGTGTAAAAGAATAACGGGTGGAGTTCTCAATGTTGACAACTTAATGATTCTCAAAGACAGAAGACATTTGTTTTACCCTCTCTCTCTTATCTTGCACAATACTAAACCGGTTGGACATCAGGTGACTGTCATTTTGCACAGTGATATAACATCAGTTCAATATGTAGTATGGTTATGATGGGATTTACAGCATCTTGCGCTTATCATGGTTCTTTTGCTCTTTTAACTGCAGGATCTTGTTGGTTTGGTCATCTCAATATTGCTTCTTGCAGATTTTAGCTTAGTGTTGCTTACTTTTCTCCAGCTATATTCTTACTCTATGGTTGACGTTTTGTTAGTCTTGTTTGTCCTACCTCTTGGGATACTGGCACCATTTCCTGCCGGGATAAACGCCCTCTTTAGTCATGGCCCACGTCGGTCAGCAGGCCTTGCTCGTGTGTATGCGTTGTGGAACATTACATCGCTGGTTAATGTTGTAAGTACTCATTGCCTGTATCTGTATTTTGCTATTAGAAGTTTATTCTAGATGTTTTTAGGTTCAAAATCTTGAGGAACTTGTACTTAGGGTTAGCCAATTATCACTGCTTTCTGCAGGTTTCCCATTGGTTTATTGTGTTCGATATTATCACGAAGAGTTTGCATATGCACATATTCACCAACATCCACAAGCAAGAAAAAGCAACACATATATCCTTCCTCCCCTAAATTTATCGAACTGTAAAACTAGGCAATAGTCTACTTCTTTTAGTGGTTTGTTTGGGTGGCATGTGGGATCATGTTGTTGTTATTTAAACATTTGCTTGTTATAACACTAGCTATATTGATTATCCCTGGGTTTGTTGTACCTTTTCATACACAAGGATGCCTAATGACTTTACAACTACACTATCATTATCATGTTTTACTGTTTGCTATTCTAATAGCAAGTTCAGCTATATACCATAGTCACTATGTTTTTACTGCCTGCTAAATTAGGTGTACTACTTTTTCTGTGTCTTTGTAACCTATTTACACTTGGCTCGTTACTCACAGGTCGTGGCCTTTGTATGTGGACTTGTGCACTATAAGTCGTCAACGAAAAAGCATCCAAGCATGCAGCCATGGAATTTGGGCGGGTAAGCATCTTTGCCTTCTCTTCTAAAAAGCATTACTTGAGAATTAAATGCCTTTGCTCTGCCATATCTTTCTACCTTACAGACTCCACCTTAAAATCTTTTCAGGGATGAAACTAGCTGGTGGTTATTTCCAACTGGAGTTATGTTGTGTAAATGCATCCAAGCAAGGCTTGTCGATTGGCATGTCTCCATTTTAGAGATCCAGGATCGTGCAGTATATAGCAATGACCCAACTATATTTGGCAGTGATGGCATTTGGATGACGAGTGCTCATCGGAGCTATTTGCAACTCGAGTTTTTGGGAGTCGATAAAAGGAAGGCTAGGGAGTTAGTCCATTCTTTGTGGAGCAGGCAGGGGAAGCAAGTACAAAGTAGAATGATTACAGATGCATGCTTATAGTTCCTTGTTAATCTTGTGCAGTCAGAACTTCTTTTCCTTGTACATAAAAATGTTTAATTGATCCATTCTTTGTAGGATTTAGACACTATATACTTACAAATTTACCTGAGCTAATCACTGAAAGATAGTGGGGGAAGAAAAAACTTTTTTTGCTTCCAACTTTCTCTGAGTCTTGCCTTGTGTTGAGCTGGGAAAGGACAAGGCATGAAATGTGAATTTATCCTATTCATGCTCCAGATTGATCAAGACAAAAGTTAACATCTTTTTCATTTTAGTATCCAGCAGGCTGATGCATGCCATTAGTTGCTAGGGTGGTTTGCTGCCTGTAGATTTGTGCTCAATAAAAGAAAACTGAAATTTTGCGGAGGTCCAAACATAGTATAGATTGCTTGAGCCGCTTGTCGAAGTTATACTACTTCAGATCCAGCAAAAGTGCTCCATGGAACTACACTTCCTCCCCTGCTACACTTCCATATCAGCACGATGGTTGAAGTGGAATTAAGGAATTTATTGTCAAATTTAGTTAGGGTTTAGGCCTGATCATCATCACCATCTCAAATATTAATAGTAGTAAATATACAAGTTTTGTGACGTGTAGTTCACGGGCCCATGTTCGCTTCCCTAATATATCTGAGCGAGAGGCGCGTTGGCCAATATTGATCCACATTGTGGAGTTAGGTTTCTAGGTTGATCTTAAGCAAAGCTAGTGCACGTTGAAGGTGCCAGCGGTGGAGAGGGGAGCGGCGTGGCTGGTGAATTAGCCGCGGAGAAGCAAGCAAGTATACACCACACGTACTTGGGTTGATTGAACACACACTGATTAGCGCCCCTAAAGTGCAACTTTACTACTTCATCAGTCCACTTTTAGCCATTTTATTTTGTCCGTATAGGTTGTGTTACGATTTCTTATGCACTTTCTCCTCAATCCTTCATGTAATTCCCTCCGTTACTGAATGCAAATGTTTAGGAATTTGCACGTTAACCAAGATACATGTAGAAAAGGTTGCATTATCCTTCCACTTATTAATTGAGAGGTACGTGTTACTCTTTTTTATAGTAGTAAATGACATTTAAAATAGGCAAAGAAGGAGATGTACAGAAGGAAAAAATCCCGCCAATTTACATGCATTTAGAGACTAGAATTAAATTTTAGAAGGTGGAACGGCATGTACCTGGATACAAACAAAGTACACCCCATGTCCCTTACTGTCGTGAATAGGAGTCGTCTTCCCAGTGCTCATATCGAGAGAGAACATAAAAACTACACGAATACATCCTCCGTCCACAAATGTAAGGCGTGCACGAAATTTAAGGTTTAATTTTAACCAACAATTAACAAATACTATTGACTTATATGATATAGTAGTGGTACTATTGGATTCATATTCAAACATATTTTCAAATGGTATCACTTTTGTATTATATAATTTAATATTATTGTCTTAATTGTTGGTCAAAGTTGAACCTTAAATTTCATGCACGCCTTATATTTACGGACGGAGGAAGTAATTAGAGCACCCGCAAACACTTGAGAATAATATTATCTCCGTTTTACCACATGTGTTATTAGTTCACCATATGTACAGATCAAAGTAACGCTAAATGTAACAAAAAATAAACAGGAAATAATTATGCATGCCTTTATTAAATAACTTAGAGTAAAATACACTTAGGGTTATTGAACTTGTCAGTCTTACACACTTTGATCACTATATTTAGAGAAATTCAAATTACAATCATTAATGTTGTTAAAGGGGTCTAATACGTTTACTAACCTTATTTCCTCTGCGTGTTTGCTACAATATTTATTATAGATCACCGTTTACACAGGTCAACATATCCATAGAGCCTGCCTGTTACGAGCCTATACCTGATCCACCCCCTCCTCGTCATGGTTGTGGCCTCTGCCCCTCCTCGTCAAGCCCCCACCATGTCAAGGTTGTCGGCCGCCTCGTCTGAGTTCTTCCCTGACCTGTCAATCATTTCCTCGACGCCCCGTTCATCAGTGCGGCTCGGCGCACACGTCGAAGTCACGGGCACATGGTCGATGGATCTACTCCGTCTGTGCGCCTCCGTCCGAGCGCATGGATTAGCTCGTTCTTGTGCTTAGCGTCTTCCATTTTTCAATCTGGATGTGTGTATGTCGTCATCTGGATCTAGCTAGTTGTACTGATTATACGTGCGTATGTCATCTGGATCTAGCTAGTATTGATGTGTGCGTGCTCGATTGATTGAAAATTGGCTACGTAAATATCTTGTTTGAAGAAAAATGCTATGTAAAATATGTGTATGTTTTACCGATTGATCTCAAATGCTTTGTTTACCGGGCTTCGGGCCCCAGCTATTACCTTCGGCCGGGCTCAGGCTTGCCCATGACAGAATAATCGGCCTCGGGCTTGTCTCCCGAACACTGGGCTTTTTCAAGCCTAGCCCGACCTTACGTTTGATCAGGCATAGGGTCGCTAACAAGTGGGCCTCGTGATCATATTGACCCGTGTGAATATTAACTTAAGATAGATACTGTTAGACAAATATTACAGTAAACTAGTAGGGTGTCTGTGCGTTGCTACAGAACAATAAAAAGATGTATATAGACGTTGAGTAAAATGTCATTTTATTCAGTAAACACACGCATCAAGTGTTGTTTCTAATCAAGATGCGACAAACACCGGCTTTTTTCTCACGCTTTGCCCCTCTCCATAGACTATGCACATCTCTCATATTTCCTTTATCCCCGCCGCACGTCTCCTTGTCCACTCCACCCCATAAGAAGATAACACAATGTCTTTCTTATCCCTTCCTCTCTACTGCCAGTCCCTCAACTCTGCCTCTAGCTCCACTGATGATGCGATGTGGCCGAGCTCCACTCCCTATCAATTTGTCGTCGTGCACTACTGTTTTCTTCAACTTTGATGAATCTCCACGTGGTTCTTGTCACTTTTGGCGAGAGATTTCGGCACATGGGCATCACCTTAATATGGATAATAAAGTGAGGGACAGACGACTATGCCAATATTCATCCCCTGCATTCGGCGATGGCAGCGTTGACCTTATCAGCTGGCTTTGCCCCCGGCTCCGCTTCACTTCTAATGGCGTGATGGCTTCACCACTGCTGTGTCTTTGCCCCCATTCGACTCTGTGTCGCTTCATGTCGCTCCGCCTTCGCGCACTACCGTCTTCCCATTTTAGAGTATCAAGGAGATCACTTCCCGGTTTCATTACTTGAATGAAATCTGGTCCAAAGCACAAACAACATCGTATCAAAATAAACAGTAAACAACGTAAGCAATGCAAGACACTTTTTCTAACAGATTATCATTCCACGCAGAGCCATACTTTCCTACAGATTAGAAATATATTTAACATCTCTAAAACTACTTCGAACATACATTTTGCATTTTAGCATGACATGGTTTTCATTCATTAAATTTTTAAAATTTACTCCCTGGTAGCTCATGTGAGACTGAAGTGTCATATCAAATCGCAATCTTCATCATCGGGCTTAGCCAATGCTATCGATATGTTACCACACCCAACCAAGTTTCGTCCGGCCCGCTTCGCTCGTTTCTCATGGAGGACCGCCGCGGTGTGCTGCAGCTACCCGTGCTTGCCTACTTCCACGGCGGGGGCTTTTGCATTGCCTCTTGAGCCTGGCCCAACTTCCACGCTGGCTGCCTCTGCCATGCCGCGGAGCTCCTGTCACACCCTGATTTTTCAGCCTCCTGATTTCCGAAAACCTAAATCCTAGGACGCGTATATGCGTATATATTTCAATCATATTGCATGATCAACCAGATTTCAGTTCTTCTTGAAGCTTGTCATTTCATGGGAGCACTTGAGTTAGGTTGCACCATCACGCAACAAACCCAAGTCGCGACCCCGTCATCGCATGTGCATATAAAACCCTAAATCGGACACACGCACCATATATGCACAACCACTCCCCAAATCCAAACCCTAAGCGGCAACTCACCCGTCCTTGCTCCCGACTCTCCAAATATGAACCCTAACCTCCCCCATACCCTACCTCCATCGTGCCGTCACCCGAAACCCTAAAACCTAATCTGCCGTCCCATACCTTAATTAATTAACCCTTGGGCAGAAACCCTAAAATCCATATCGCATGTGCTTTCTTCCACCCAAAAATTCTGGAAAAATTTCATAAACTTCTTAAAGCTGTCTATCACCAATTTTTGAATTAATATCTATGAATCCAGTTCAAAAATCTTTGATTACATCCCATTTGGATTTAGGTCAAATTTTCACCTTGAACTACAACCCTTCCAATTTTTATCCAGAAAAATACCATAAAATTACACAATACTCTCCTCAGTATCAGAAGCTCAAATATACAAAAATATGCATGCCTCCAATTCAAGAGTTTGCCAGAAACTCTGTCGAACACCTCTGCTTCATTTTACTTTCTCCATGAAATCAAGCTCAAATCCTATCCCTTTTGCACCCAAAGTTTTTACCAGGGTCCCTAGTCCAGGCAGGCACCCTCCCCCATCCCTTCCACGTCAATGCAAACCCTAGCTCTACAGTCTTCAACTCCAAGGTCATTTCAAACCGACATCGGCAAGCCATGGAAACCTTGTTTTGCACACTAGAGGAACTCCTTTCTTACAATTTGTGTCAACCTCTTCTCTCCCATGCCAGTGGTGCGATTGAATGCCACCAAGTGCATCCGGGGACCCTCCTGGCAAGCCCATGCCGCTCAGGTCGCGTGCCGGCCACGCTCTGGACACGCGCGGTGCGCACACCAGTGGCACAACCCGGCCGGCACGCCATCTTCCCTCGTCGCGTCTCCTTTGCTCCGGACGACACTCAATTGAGCGGTGCGCCTCCACGCCACTCGTGTCCCCCAGCAATCGCCGCACCGCCAAGTCCCGTCGGCAAGGGGCCAGCCCTCACAGCGGCCACCTCACTTCCCTCCCATGCCGCCGCTATAAGAGTGCCTCCCCTAGCTTCTTCCCTCGGTGCTAAGCCCTTCCCTCTTTCTCCAAGGGCCGTCGCTCCAACCAACTTCACCCCAGCCTCTAATTGCCTCCCCACCGGCCAGCACCCGCCACCTCCTCTCGAGCAACAGAAGCAAGCGGCGCTGGACCTATTTAGCAATCAACCCATGCCATCACCGTCGCCATCCACCCTTGAACCCAAGCCAACCTCCGATTTCTAGGATTAGGCCCCGGAGTCAAAACACCCAAATCGGTCGTCGGTGCTTGTCACACCCTTGCTGCCGCTGTCGAACCGAGCATGGGCTCGGTTTAATTGAGCTGCCGAGCGGGTCCCACGGGGATTCCACGCGGGCCCCAACCCAGATCCGGGCCTGGTAGCAGATCAAGTGGAAGCGTAAACCCACAATCCGCCTCCGACGTCACCTCCTGGAGCAAGAAACCGACCGGTTTTTCTTTTCCAGAGCTGGTTCCGGTTTGGTTCATCCGGTTCAAGGTCTAAACGACCGGTTCTTGAAGAACTCCAAAACCACTTTGAATCACAAAAATATTTCTGAACTTTTGGCTTAAACCAATTTCCAAATTTCAACTGTTTTGTTGTAGCAACAGAGTAAATCCCAGAAATTCTTTTTATTTAAGCCCGGTTAATTACTGTTTGAATTTATAAAATTTGTCCAAGACTTTTCCAAAGTGATCATAAGCTCCCCTAACACCACCTTCCCTCTGGACTTCTATAAAATTGTTTAGCAAATGCTTTTCAAAAAGGGGGAGTTAAGGAATTATGAAACCCTAACGCAAACAATCACCCATGAAATACAAAAGCATCAACTTCTCTTCTCCCTTGTTTATTCTTGCAATCATGGCGTATGATCCATACTGACTTTCCTTTCTACTGCCCCACATCATTTGGTTCTTATTGGTGTTCTTTGAAACGTGTAGTTGACTGTGTGAGGTACGTTCATCAGGAGGAACCCGAAGCATCCCCGCGTCCGAAACAAGACTAGGAACTGCCAGGCAAGCTCTTCACCCTTGATCATGTTGAATCCCAAGTTTACGAAATGATATGTTGTTTACGAAACATGCATGCTACGTTTCATTATTTTATGTAGAGCAGTTATGACCGGTGATTAGCAAACCCTAGTTTGGCACTGAACTCCTTGTCGTCCTAGGACTATAAATCCCGAGAAATATTAACGGGAACCCTAGAGTAGTATATGTATGTACCCGGCTTAGCCCTGCAGTAGAAAAAGTAGGTTTTCCAAAAAAGGGAAGGAATACCCCATATTTCATGTGGTGAAATGTTGAAAAAGGACCGTCGTGTCTGAAGGTGTATGAAGGTAGAATATCCATGGGTGGAATGTTTTGCCGAAAAGAGGTTTTGTTAAAACCTAAAAACAAAATAAAGAAGATTTTGATCCGGGCCGGAAATGAAAGGGGAAAGCAGGAAGCTTGTTAAAAGCGAGGTAATGCCCGGCGTGGTTCTCGCTGCCCGTAGGTGTGAAGTCCCTCTCAGATCATCTAAGGACCGAGTTTAAGTGCCGTTTGGCCAAGTCTTACCGTACGTCCACATGTCCTTTATGGGAAGGACTTGATCTAGTACCCGGTCTGAGACTAGCATGAACCCGTAGGCAGTGAGCAGTGTGCAGATGAGGTTGTAGCCTCTGTAGAGAAAAGTTTCCGCGGAAAAGCGATGGCTTGTTTGTCACAAAGTTGGAACACCAATGATGAGGACATCCCTAACATCGATACAACCTTAGTAAAGGGTCTTGTAACACGAGCTCGAGCACGCCAACTTAATTGTCAGGTAAATTCGCTTCTTGGAGCTCTGTCATTTTCTATGAACTCCATGATGCTGTCTAAAGGAGATGATGTTATGTTACTCAGGAACATGGGTTCAAGTGAGGAGAAGGATGGTGGCGCTACAAGGCTGGAGTCACCGTGAGGGACGACATATACTTAATAGATGGTGCTGCGTCACCTTTTCTTGGGCCCAAGGGCCTTGTAAGCCATAGTGGGGCCCCATGCCAACCCCTTTAGGGTTTGGTACTGTTCACGTGTACTGTTCACGCGCGCGTGAACAGTACCCCTTTCCCTTTCTTCTCTCTTTAAGTAGTAGCTGCCACCCCTAGGGTTAGTTGGGTTTCATTGAGTTGTTTAGCTACTGCTACAATATTGCATCTACAAGTCGTGTAGGACTACCGCCTTGTTTAGATCTCCAGTGGAATCCCACACTTTGTTCTTTTAGCTCTTGTGCCAATTTTATACTCGCAATTTCAGATTGCAATCTTAGTTCTTGCTGGTTCTTCGGTTGCTTGCAGGAACTCGAACTTCGTTGTTCAGGTTGATTGCGCCTACGGCAAGGTCAATAACCATCGGAGGTTGGTTTAGCGATTGCTAAGGTGTATCGTCGCATACGATATAGTCGGATCGTCAAGGTCAAACTCCACCAAATCGATAGTTACCTTAGTCTCATCGAAAGATCGGGCCCCCGTCTCATCAAGTGGTATCAGAGCTCAAGTTGATCGGTGAGATTTATCGTTTTCGTAGTTAGATCTGTTTTTACCTATTGTCCAAAAAAAAGCCTTAAAAAAAGTAGATTAGGCTCATTTTTTTTCCCTGTCCAAACCAATCTGTGCCTTTGCATCTATCTTTCAGTGAATTTGCATTGTTGAATTTCTGTTGCATTGTCGTGTCACGTTGCTGGTCATAGTTTAGATCTTGGTGTCTTGCTCGTCGTGTCTTGCATCCTTGTTGCCATTACCATCCCACCATCTTTTGCTGAGTAGATTGATTTCGGAAAGAAGAAGAGTCCAGGGCAAACACAATTCGTACTAGTTTCAGTCTCCAAAAACTCAAGTGTTCGGATTGGGCTCAAACTCTGCCGTTTGGGAGATATATATGTGCTGATCTTGCCCCAAAAATTTCAGCCCTTTTCGTGCATCCAAACTCTCTGCAGAAGCCAACAAAGTCCTGCCGCGGCAAGAAAAACAGAAAAATCCGCTGCCGCGGCAAGGGGAGTAGCTAAAGAGTTCAGATCCAACTCTAGTTTGAGAGGTTTCAGAAAAACAGCCATAACTTTCTCATACGAAGTCCGTTTTGGGTCCACGACCACTCAAATTGAAGCTAACGACGAGGCGCATCTGATAAAAATACACGTGTATACACCTGTACCCATCTTGACCCTCAAAATTCCGCTTCTAAGTGGGACTTTTTCGCTCCGGAAGTTTTTCCGTTACTTTTTCTCATCTTCCGGAGGGCATATCTCCTTCACCCGGACTCCGAATTGGGTGATTCTTGTTTCCCTGATTAGCTTAAGTCATGGATTTGCTTTCCACCTTGCTCCCAACTTCTGCCGAGCAATTTCGTTCAGGAGCCATTTTCAAAATCTTCGATTTCGGGCCGGGATTTGCACTAGTCGTTTCGTCGACTTTCTCAGAATTGGCTCAAAATTTCTGGGGATATAGAGTTTGCCCTCCTGCTCACAGCCATGAAAACCGTTCGACAATCGGAGCTGCCAAACTCCCTCCCCGACGCTGCCATTTTCCTGCCGCGGCAAGAAAAACGGCAGTTTTTGTTGCCACGGCAGCAGAGTATCAACATTTGCTTTGCTTCATCTCTGCCACGGCAAGGCTTGTGCTGAGTTTTGGCCGCCACGTCTTAGACTACTGTTGTTTTCTCTGAGTTATTGAGTGGGTTCTGAGAAAAAGAAAAAAAGAAGAAAAAAAAGAAAAAAAATTCTCAGATAACACTCATCCTTTGCAGTTTCAGTACCTTCTGGGGCATTGTTTACAGGACATCGATTAGCTTTTCATTGGTCTAGCTAGGTTTCAGCAACAGTGACTAGTACTTTGAACATTCATTCAACTTGCATTTTGCTGCATTCATAGTTGCTACTCCTTGCTACCATACGAAGCCAACCAAGCTCCACCTTCCTATATTGTACTGTGTTTGGTCACCTTGGTAATTGCTATATTAACCTCTTGATCATCTTTGACACCGCCAAAGGCCGACAACCATTGCAGCACGGTAAGAACTGGTAAGAGTTTGGTATTTGCTACTGAATTGTTGAGATTCTTGCCACCCATCCCCCCCCCATATTCCAGTAGTACTAGGGATTTGTTTCCTTTTGCTAACCATGGCAGGTGGGGAAGAAGATGTCTTTAAGGGTCTCACGGATGATCTCCACAGGACCAATGAGCGAATGCAAATGCAGGAGAACCGCCTCAAAGCTATTGAGGATGGACAGGCGACTGCTAACACTAACATTGCTGCTATATTGGCTCGCCTTGATAATCTTGCAGGTTCTTTGATACCTGCCCCTCGTCTTCCAGCCAACAATGGAGTACCACGTGCCCAATGAGTTCCTTCGTCTGCGACCAACAATGCCTCGGTGATACGACCAGCAGCATCGGTGGGATCCGGAGCCAACGCACGACACGGACCAGCGGACGAGAACGACTACAGTGCTGATTCTGAAGATGAGGATGACGTCAACCACAACAACGACCGGGATCACCGTCGGCAACGCTACAACCGATATGGTATGCGACGTGCTCCACGGAGAGACCGTGAACGAGATGACGCTTTCTCTAAGGTAAAATTCACTATACCTCCTTACGAAGGTAAATATGATCCAGATGCATATCTCACATGGGAGTTACTAGTCGATCAGAAATTCGCATGCCATGAATTTCCAGAGGACACACGTGTTAGGGCTGCTACTAGTGAGTTCTCTAATTTTGCTACTGTTTGGTGGAAGGAACACTGTAGAATACACCCGCATCAGATCCCAACCACTTGGGAGGTATTAAAACAACTGATGAGACATAGATTCGTTCCATCATACTATGCTCGAGACTTATTGAATAAATTACAGCGCTTAAATCAAGGAAATAGGTTTGTCGAAGAATATTATCAAGAATTGCAAATGGGAATGCTACGCTGTGGTTTAAATGAAAATGAGGAAGCTTCTATGGCTAGGTTTATGGGTGGATTGAATAGAGAGATTGCTGATATTCTTGCTTATAAGGACTATACATCTATGACTCGTTTATTCCACCTTGCTATACATGCTGAACATGAAGTGCAGGGCCGCTCGAGACAGCGTACTAACTTTTCTGCAGTTCGTGCTTCCACGTGGACACCACGTGCTGCTCCACCCACTCGTACCGCTACAGCACCACCTACGACCTCCAGCTCGGCTCATGCTCCATCCAATTCAGCATACCGTTCTCTGGCACCGACAAAAACTGCTTCGTCAACTCCTGCTAAGAGTTCGTCATCGGTAGCCTCCACTGGAAGAATAAGGGACATTCAGTGCCACCGTTGCAAGGGCTTCGGCCATATCATGAAGGACTGTCCTAACAAGCGCGTACTGCTCATTCGTGAAGATGGCAAGTACGACTCCGCGAGTGATCTTGATGAGGATACCTATGCTTTGCTTGCTGAACATGACCAAAGCGACGTCAAGTCCGATCAAGACGAAGAGCATGTGACTGCTGCAGATGCCGACCGGTACATGAGCATTATAGCCCACCGTGTGCTTAGTGCTCAAATTGTTAGAGACAAGAAGAGTCAGCGCCACAACCTCTTCCATATTAAAGGTGTCGTTAAGGAGCGTTCCATTCGTATAATCATTGATGGAGGGAGTTGCAATAACTTAGCCAGCGCCGACATGGTGGAGGAGCTCACTTTACCTACGCGGCCCCACCCACATCCTTATTACATTCAGTGGTTCAATGATGGCGGCAAAGTAAAGGTAACACACATGGTGAGAGTTCAGTTTTCTTTAGGATCATATCATGATACTGTTGATTGTGACATTGTGCCTATGCAAGCTTGTTCCATGTTATTAGGACGACCATGGCAGTATGATAAACATTGTATACATGATGGTCGAACTAATCAATATACTCTCTCGCATAATGAAAAGAAAATAGTTCTACACCCTATGTCCCCTGAGCAAATTTTACAGGATGATCTTGCTAGGGCTAGCAGAAATAAACATAGAGAGCATGCTAAATCTGAAAACCAGCAAGTAGTTCATGAGTTAGAATAATTTAATAAATTGAACAAAGCGACCCCTAGCTCATCTAAGGAAATCAAATTGAAAGGTGCTGCATTCCTAGCCACACGTGCTGAAATTTCAGAAATAGATGCTAGTTCTCATGCATGCTATGGACTGATTTGCACAGAAGTTTTGTTTTCATTTGAGGATATGCCTCCTTCTTTGCCTCCTGTTGTTGCTAACCTTGTGCAGGAATACATTGATGTGTTTCCAAAAGAAATACCGCCGGGGCTGCCACCTATGAGAGGCATTGAACACCAGATTGATTTGATTCCCGGCACCTCGCTGCCCAACCGTGCACCGTACCGTACAAACCCCGAGGAGACCAAGGAGATTCAGCGACAAGTGCAAGAACTTCTTGAAAAAGGTTATGTTCGCGAATCCCTTAGTCCTTGTGCTGTTCCTGTTATTCTTGTTCCTAAGAAAGGCGGTACTTGGCGCATGTGTGTAGACTGTAGAGCCATTAATAATATTACAATTCGCTATCGTCATCCTATTCCTCGACTAGATGACATGCTTGATGAACTTAGTGGCTCAGTCATGTTCTCTAAAGTGGACTTGCGAAGTGGCTACCATCAGATTCGTATGAAATTGGGTGATGAATGGAAAACAACTTTCAAAACTAAATTCGGGTTATATGAGTGGTTAGTTATGCCCTTTGGATTGACTAATGCCCCTAGCACTTTCATGAGATTAATGAATGAAGTTTTGCGAGCTTTCATAGGACGGTTTGTGGTAGTATACTTTGATGATATACTCATTTTTAGCAAGTCATTAGAGGAGCACCTAGACCATTTACGTGCTGTTTTTAATGCTTTACGTGATGCACGATTATTTGGCAACATCGAGAAGTGCACTTTTTGCACGGATCGAGTCTCTTTTCTTGGCTATGTTGTGACCCCGCAGGGCATTGAAGTTGATCAAGCCAAGGTCGAGGCGATACAGAGTTGGCCGACTCCTAAAACGGTCACACAGGCGCGGAGTTTTGTCGGACTTGCTGGTTTCTATCGGCGGTTCGTGAAGGATTTCAGCACCATTGCAGCGCCGCTCAATGAGCTTACCAAGAAGGATGTACCTTTTGTTTGGAGTGACGCACAAGAAGACGCCTTTGTGATATTAAAAGATAAGTTAACACATGCCCCCTTGCTGCAACTTCCTGATTTTAATAAGATGTTTGAGTTTGAGTGTGATGCTAGCGGCATAGGGCTTGGTGGTGTTTTATTACAAGAACGCAAACCTGTAGCTTACTTTAGTGAAAAAATCAGTGGGCCTAGTCTGAATTATTCAACCTATGACAAAGAACTTTATGCTCTCGTTCGGACTTTAGAAACATGGCAACATTACTTGTGGCCCAAGGAGTTCATTATACATTCTGATCATGAATCTTTGAAGCATATCCGAAGTCAAGCTAAACTGAACCATAGACATGCTAAGTGGGTTGAGTTCATTGAGTCTTTTCCTTATGTTATCAAACACAAAAAGGGTAAAGAAAATGTTACTGCAGATGCATTGTCACGTCGTTATACCATGCTTTCACAACTTGACTTCAAAATTTTTGGTTTGGAGACCATCAAAGATCAATATGTGCATGATGCTGACTTCAAAGATGTATTGCAGAATTGTAGAGAAGGCCGCACATGGAACAAGTTCGTCATTAATGATGGATTTGTGTTCCGTGCTAATAAGCTATGCATCCCAGCTAGCTCTGTTCGTCTTTTGTTGTTACAGGAGGCGCATGGAGGAGGGTTGATGGGTCATTTTGGCGTTAAGAAGACGGAGGACGTGCTGGCTGGCCACTTCTTTTGGCCAAAGATGAGACGGGATGTGGAGAGATTCGTTGCTCGCTACACTACATGTCAAAAAGCTAAGTCACGACTTAACCCTCATGGTTTATATATGCCTTTACCTGTTCCTAGTGTGCCTTGGGAAGATATATCTATGGATTTTGTTTTGGGGCTGCCTAGGACCAAATATGGGAGGGATAGTATATTTGTTGTGGTGGATCGATTTAGTAAGATGGCACACTTTATTCCTTGTCACAAATCTGATGATGCCGCTGTTGTTGCTGATTTGTTCTTTCGTGAAATTATACGTTTGCATGGTGTGCCTAATACTATTGTGTCCGATTGTGATACTAAATTTCTTAGCCATTTTTGGAGAACTTTATGGGCTAAATTGGGGACTAAGCTTTTGTTTTCTACTACTTGTCATCCCCAAACTGATGGACAAACTGAGGTTGTGAATAGAACATTGTCTACTATGCTTCGGGCCGTTTTGAAACAAAATTTGCGTCTGTGGGAAGAATGTTTACCTCATATTGAGTTTGCTTATAATCGTTCGCTGCATTCTACCACTAAGATGTGTCCTTTTGAGATTGTTTATGGCTTTATACCTCGTGCACCTATTGATTTATTGCCTCTTCCATCTTCGGAGAAGGTTAATTTTGATGCTAAGCAACGTGCTGATTTGATATTGAAACTGCATGAGACAACTAAAGAAAACATTGAGCGCATGAATGCTAAATATAAACTTGCTGGTAGTCAGGGTAGACAACATATTGTGTTTGAACCAGGTGATTTAGTTTGGCTGCATTTGAGAAAAGATCGTTTCCCTGATTTGCGCAAATCTAAGCTCATGCCTCGCGCTGATGGTCCTTTCAAAGTGCTTGACAAGATTAATGATAATGCCTATAAGCTTGATCTCCCTGCAGCCTTTGGGGTTAGTCCCACCTTTAACGTTGCAGATTTGAAGCCATATTTGGGTGAGGGTGACGAGTTGCCGTCGAGGACGACGTCATTTCAAGAAGGGGAGGATGATGAGGACATCCCTAACATCGATACAACCTTAGTAAAGGGTCCTGTAACATGAGCTCGAGCACGCCAACTTAATTGTCAGGTAAATTCGCTTCTTGGAGCTCCGTCATTTTCTATGAACTCCATGATGCTGCCTAAAGGAGATGATGTTATGTTACTCAGGAACATGGGTTCAAGTGAGGAGAAGGATGATGGCGCTACAAGGCTGGAGTCACCGTGAGGGACGACATATACTTAATAGATGGTGCTGCGTCATCTTTTCTTGGGCCCATGGGCCTTGTAAGCCATAGTGGGGCCCCATGCCAACCCCTTTAGGGTTTGGTACTGTTCACGTGTACTGTTCACGCACGTGAACAGTACCCCTTTCCCTTTCTTCTCTCTTTAAGTAGTAGCTACCACCCCTAGGGTTAGTTGGGTTTCATTGAGTTGTTTAGCTACTGCTACAATATTGCATCTACAAGTCGTGTAGGACTACCGCCTTGTTTAGATCTCCAGTGGAATCCCACACTTTGTTCTTTTAGCTCTTGTGCCAATTTTATACTCGCAATTTCAGATTACAATCTTAGTTCTTGCTGGTTCTTCGGTTGCTTGCAGGAACTCGAACTTCGTTGTTCAGGTTGATCGCGCCTACGGCAAGGTCAATAACCATCGGAGGTTGGTTTAGCGATTGCTAAGGCGTATCGTCGCGTACGGTATAGTCGGATCGTCAAGGTCAAACTCCACCAAATCGATAGTTACCTTAGTCTCATCGAAAGATCGGGCCCCCGTCTCATCAAACCAACCTCCTTGTAGCGATGATACTGACTCAAGCTAGGTTTGGGACATGTCCTTTGGTGGGTTCATGGCTAGGTTTACTCCAGTGAAGAGTCTCGTTGTACTAGCTCTGGTAGTATGCGGTGCACAGTATGCCCAGAGTGACCTACATCGTGTGGGTAAAGCCGTACCACCTCTGCAGAGGGTTAAAACTATTCGAATAGCCGTGTCCACGGTCATGGACGAACTTGGTTGGGCCACACTAAAATTGATTGGATTTCAAAACCTAAAATGTGTTTATGGGTTTAAGGACGCGATCCGCCAAGTTCGCAGGGTGACTTGAAAGATCCCCGTTGTAGCGGGAGAAGTGAAGAAAAGGGTTCCCGTTGGAGCGGGCAACCGTCGATATCCCCGTCGTAGCGGGTGAGCATATGTCTCCCCGTTGAAGCGGGTGATTACCAGGCTTTTCCGTTGTAGCGGAAAGCACAGAAATGATTTTCCCGTTGTAGCGGGAAGAATGATGAAAGCAGGTACTTTGTCTTGCTGCGTCGAGATATTTTGCGAAAACTGCTTTTACTATTTATTTACATATTTCAAATGCAAACTTACTTTCTTGCTCAATATGAAATATAGGTTAGAGCCATTTCTTGAAATTCCCTTGCATGCATCTATGTCCGTGCCAAAGTTTTCCTCGGTGGGAAGCTTGCGAGTACATTCAACGTACTCACCTGGCTTGTTATGTGGCCAGAAAACGAGGAGGAGTACCCGACCGGAGATAGCGACAGTGACTTCGAAGCGTAGGGTTTCAACCCCCAGTCAGTTGCCTGTGGTTTGGCATACCGATGGGTTATCTATCGCATGTTTATTTCCGCTGCTGTTAAATTCAGCCAATAGACCTGGTTTGTACTAAATAAAGACCAATTATGGCTATTTGAGTAATGAATGATGTATCACATGTTTATGCTATCAAGTGCTTGTGTGTGCTAGCCACTGATCATGGGACTAGAACGGTAAACATAGAGGTTTATCCGGCCTCAAAACCGGGTACGCCACAAGCTTGGTATCAGAGCCTGCTGACTGTAGAAAAACCCTAGATAGCATGGCCGTTAGTTAGAGTCTAGGATATAAAACTATTTTTCCAAAATTCAAAAGTAAAAACATTTAGCTAAAAACTCTAGTATTCTCATCCCCTCTAGTTTCTCTCTCATCTCCTCAGATTCTCTGGATTTCTAAGTAAACTTTGCTCACCTGATTCTTGTTTTAAAAATCTCATAGATGGGTTCTGTCGACGATCGGTGAATCGGCGATCTTACGGTATTCGTGGAATGAGGATTACTGGGGGGTAGGGACCTCTAGGGCCCAAGTGCCAGGAGCTCTGACAGCAGGGGATAGCCGTTTTTATACAGGTTCGGGCCTCCCTCAGGATAATAACCCTACGTCCTGTTGCTATATATTAATGGAGAACACGCTTACAATGGGGGGTGTGTGTTAGTGGCTACCCTAGGCCTAATCGTAGACTAATCTATGCTAAACCGCCGGGCTCGACTCCTTCGAGGCAGCGGGTCTTCTAGGGCTTTGCCTCCTAGTGCTGCGACTAGATTGATCTGCTGGACCTTGTAGAATCTCCTCCAACCTATCAGGACCTGTCCTCCCCTATGGGATTGCTGATCCTTATATAGGGGGTTCCCAGGGTCGTACCGGACGTGGACTTACGCCCGAGTAGGACTCTGGTTTCCTTAAACGTCGGGATTGACTTCCTAGTTTAGGGGGAGTTTTCCCTTTTCGAGAGGGGTTACCTTGTCATCCAAGGATCCTTACCGGGTACGCTGTACCTTCCTAAAGTCCTGGGATTCCGTATACGGATACCCCTAATACGCGGGATACCGTACTATTCATCATCAAGCCCCCCATCAATACGAGTGAGGTCATGATGGATTTGTTGGAAATATGCCCTTGTCGGAGACGAGACTCCGAGTAGGCGATCCGAGTAGTTCTTGTAGGTGACCTTTCCGAGTAGGCTCAGTCCCTACCGGGTAGTCGCAAAAGCCTTATCGGAATAATTCCCTGGAAAATCCAGAATACTTTTCTGATCTGATCTGATCCGTCGATCACGGACACGTGTCCGCCTGGCATATTTCTAGGAAACGGAACCATCGTGGCGGAAATTTCACGTGGTGATGAAGAATCTTTTCTCTCCCTACGCCGTGGTGCCGTTAACGTGCGCTGAACCACGGCGCGTTCGTCTGGGTCGTGGGTTGTCAGACCCTCTTTTTCCCGCGAAGCACCCTGTAAGCGGAAAAAGCAACTGTCCGCATTAAATGCGATGGAACTGATCGTGCCGAAAACCGTGCTCGGCTCCGGCGAAAGTTTAAATTTTTAGGAGTCCAAGAATTGGGGTTTTTGCACGCATAGTTTCTTTGCCTCCTAGCCTTCTTGCTCCCTTCACCTTCTTCCTTCCTATCTGTGCCATGGCCGGGAGCCCGCTGGTTGACGACTCATGGCCGCGCTCGGAGATGACCGAGGTGAAACTCGCATCTTCCCTAGAACTAACCCTTATCCAATCGACCTGCCAAGCCGAATTCCGCAATGTTCGGGGTGAAAGAGTTCCTGAACCCGAACCCGGCTGGCTGGTTGTCTTCCCCGACTTTTTCCGGTGCGGGTTCTTCTTGCCTCCTTCCACCTTCCTACATTCGATCTTCCTGTTCTATCGAGTTGAGGTGGTGAACCTGGACCCGGCATCGTACACCCTCCCGAGTGTGTTCGCCCATTTATGCGAAGCTTTCCTCGGGGTTCGGCCATCGTTGGATTTATTCAGGTACTATCACAAAATGGAGAGGACCAAGAAGAAAGTCGTGGGAGGCGCGAGTGTCCGTCTTCGAGAAGATAGGGCCGCGGAGTACATTGACGCCACCGGAATCCGATCCTTTCCAGGATGGGAGTATGAGTGGTGCTATTGCCGTCCATCGATCCCTTTGAGCATAAGGTACTGGGGAACTCCACCCGACGTGGCCTCCACCTGGACCGACGAGACCCTGCTCGACTCCCGTCTCCAGCACCTGGTCGGGGAAGTCAAGGCTCTTCGAACCCGAGGCTTGTTCTCGGCCGATGTTGTCGCCGACTTCGTCAGGCGCGGTGTCTGCCCCCTACGGTTCAGGGAGACAGGTGCTTGGGACTCGACAAGCGATCCATACCAACGGCGGAGAAAGATGGGTAAGCTTTTTTCCTCACAGCTCAGTATGCAGGACCTGACAGGGTGTCCTAACTCTTTCTTTGTTCCGAGCAGCCCCCTCGGAAGCGGAGGTGTCCGAGAAGGTAAAGACTCTCTTCAAGCGCGTACCTCCACCTAATCGCCAGGATGTCCCCACGTCGCTGCCTCTCCGACCTCGGCACGAGCGGGAAGAGGTTCTAGCGGTAATCTTTTTCTTTTCTAGGGCCTTAGATCCTTCACGCCCACCTCACACTGGTTTAGTGGGATGGACCTTTTCTGCAGACTGGGCCCTCTATTCCTAGTCGGTGCTCGACCACGGCTGAGGACCAACGTGATGGAGACACCCAGCCCACCGAGAAGGTGGAAGAAGCTGCGCGGGGTGAGTCGAGACCCATACCGCCGTCCTGCCTTCGTGGAGTGAGAGATCCTTCGGTCCGACGAAGACGCTCAATTTCGCCGAAGAGGGCAAGGTACCATCCTTCCACTTCTTGTTTTGTCGAGCCTACGCTCCTAGTTCTGGGTTCTGAATGCGTCCTACAGGGAGGTTTCTCCATCGAAACCCGTCCCTCGTGCTGCCCCGCGAAGGAAATTGTCTATTAGATTGCTTCCTAGTCGGAGGCCGGTTGGCGTGACATCCTCTCCATCTTCCATCAAGGACCAGCTGACGCCAAGTCGCCAGGGCGGGGAAGCCTCGATCGAAGATGATCCCATAGCGCTACTCAGACCCTTCGTGGAGGTAGGGGAAGGTTTCCTGCTCGTCATTGGTTTTGTCCGATAAGATTGCCAGCCTATCTGATCTTGGCATGTTCTTCTCAGCGTGCTCATGATAGGTGGAACTCTGTTCGCGGCGAGGTCCAGTCACTTCGAGACCAGGCGGCTCGGCTTTCCGACGCCCTTTCTCGAGAGAAAGTGCGAGCCTCGTCGGCCGAGGAGCAAACCTCGTCGGCCGAGGAGAACCTGTTGAAAATGGCGGATCGCCTAGAGCTGGTACTTACCATGGTTGGTGCGTCTATCCGAGCCACGGAGAGTTTTCCTGATCGTCTGGCGGAATTGGACCGAGCTGCTCAAGATTTTTCTGGGCGTTTGCGCCTACCCGACTTGTAAATGCATGGCCTTCGTATGTACGGTAGACATGTATAGAATTTTTGTCTTTTTTGACGGACGACCTCCGAGCCTAAATCTTTTGGACCAGCCCCCGACTGTTCACTCGAGGGATGCTCTCAAGAGTACAGTCGATTAATCTCAAACATAAAACTTCTGAAGCTAATCGATATTCCAGGAATTCGATAGGACTCGGCTGTCTTCCATCGCTAGTCGGAAAGACCCTGGTCGCGTTACTTCGACTATCGTGTAAGGACCTTCCTATTTGGGAGACAGCTTATTGCTATTGATTTTACTCTGCACGAGTCGTAAGACGAGGTCTCCAACCTGCAATGAACGTTGTCGAACATGTCTGTCATAGTAACGACGGAGGTTTTGCTGGTAGCGGGTGGCCCGGAGTAGAGCCTGGGTCCATCTTTCCTCGATGAAGTTGAGGTCATCCTCTCTTCGAGGGATTTCTTCCTTGTCGGTGTACAATTCTACCCGTGGTGACTCTAGGGTAAGTTCGCACGGCAGCATGGCCTCGGCTCCATATACCAGGCCAAATGGTGTTTCTCCGGTGGCTCGGTTGGAGGTTGTTCGTAGGGCCTAGAGGATGGAGGGCAACTCGCGTACCCAAGCCTTTGCGTGGGCGGAGAGTCTATCGAAGACGCGAGTTTTCATCCCCTGGAGTATAAGTCCATTGGCGCGTTCGACCTGTCCGTTGCTCTGTGGGTGTACAACCGAGGCATAGCATATCGTGGTGCCAAGCTCGGTGCAATACTCGATGAAGTCGGAACTGGAGAACTGAGTACCGTTGTCGGTTATGATTCTGTTCGGGACGCCAAACCTAGTCATAACATTTCGCATTATGAACCGCTTGGCTGCTTCCGACGTGATCTGCGAGACAGGTTCGGCTTCGATCCATTTGGTGAATGTACCGATCGCGACGAAGAGGAACTTATAGCCCCCGGGTGCCACTGGGAATGGCCCTAGGATATCGAGGCCCCATGCGGCGAATGGCCATGATAAGGGAATTGTCTGTAATGGTTGGGCGGGCTGATGAATGCGTCTGCGGTGAAATTGGCATTGACGGCATCGCTTCACTAACTCGCTCGCGTCATGTGGGGCTGTCGGCCAATAGAATCCTTGTCTAAAGGCCTTTCCGACCAGGGTTCGGAAAGATGCATGTGCCCCGCACACCCCTCCATGGATCTCTTCGAGTAATCTTATACCCTGCGTCTGAGGGATACACCGCATGAGCACTCCGTGGGCCCCTCGTCGGTAGAGGGCCCCATCGACCAGGGAATACATCCTGGCGCGCCGGGCAATTTGCTCAGAAAGCGCCTCGTCCTCAGGTGTAGTTTGATCGAGAAGGTACCTGCGGATGGGCTCTATCCACGAATCTTCAAGATCGAGGGGAGCGACGAGGCATCCCGCCACTCCCCTCGGAGCGTCAATACCTGGTGACACCCTTGAGTGGTGCTTAACCACCTCTTCTTCGTCCCCGGGTTCAAGAGAGGCCACGGACGGCGTCGAGATCCTTTCTACAAAGGCCCCGGGTGGGCATGGAGATCGTGAGGAAGCTAGGCGCGTAAGACTGTCGGCTTGGCAGTTATCCTTTCGAGGGGATATACCGTACTTCAAAACCAACGAACTTCTTCTCTAGCTTTCTCACCTCCGCGAGGTAAGCCGCCATATTCGGGTCTGTAGGCTGGTACTCCTTGGACACTTGTCGTGCTACCAACTGCGAGTCTCCGTTCACAAGAAGGCGGCGAATACCGAGTGCTGAAGCGACCCTGAGACCGGCTAGCAACCCTTCGTACTCAGCTACGTTATTTGTGGCCGGGAAGTCAATCTGTAGTATATACTGCAGGCGTTCTCCGGTTGGGGAGGTCAAGATTACCCTAGCCCCCGCGCCTTCGATGGTTAGGGAGCCGTCGAAGTGCAGTGTCCAGATGTCGTCCTTCACTGCTGGTGACGCCGAACAGTCGGCCTCCGACCATTCATTGACAAAGTCAGCGAGGACTTGCGACTTGACCGCCGTGCGCCGAACGAAGTGGATGTCGAACTCTCCGAGCTCGACAGCCCACTTGGCGATTCGGCCTATGGCCTCACGGTTGCGGAGGATTTCTCCCAAAGGGTAGGTGGTCGGGATCGTGACCGTGTGAGCTTGGAAATAGTGTCGAAGCTTGCGAGACGTGGTGAGGACCGTGTACAGGAGTTTTTGAACTTGGGGATAACGTTCCTTGGGTCCATGCAGGATCTCGCTGATGTAGTACACTGGTTTCTGGGCCTTCTCATGGTGCTCGGAGGTTCCGCGTTCCACTGTCAACACTCCACTGACCGCGGACGGCCCGGCCGCAATGTAAAGCAGTAGCCCTTCCTCAGGGTTAGGCGCGACCAGCACCGGGGGGTGGTTAAGTATTCTTTGAGTTCTTGGAATGCCGCTTCTGACTCCGCTGTCCACTCGAAGCCGTCGTGTTGTCGCAGATGTTTGAAGAAAGGAATTCCACGGTCTCCTAGTCGGGATATGAATCGGCTCATGGCCGCCATGCAACCCGTGAGTCTTTGGACGTCTCGGACCGTTTTCGGGGACCTCATCTCCGCGATCGCCTGTATTTTATCGGGATTGGCCTCAATTCCCCGGTGTGATACCAAGAAACCGAGCAGTTTTCCGGCGCTGACTCCGAAGGTACATTTCTTCGGGTTCAACATTATTCTGTTTCTCCGGAGGTTGGTGAATGTTTCCAGTAGGTCCGCGAGCAGGTCTTCTTTCTTCTTTGTTTTCACGACGAGGTCGTCGACATATGCTTCAACATTTCGACCAATTTGGCTGTGAAGGGCAAGCTGCATCCCGCGTTGATATGTTGCTCCCGCGTTTTTTAGTCCGAAAGGCATCTTTGAATAGCAGAATACCCCGAACGGAGTCACAAAGGAGGTCTTCTTCTCATCCTCCCGACACATGCTTATTTGGTGATAACCCGAATAGGCGTCGAGGAGGCTTAGATAGTCGCATCCTGACGTCGAATCCACTATCTGATCTATTCTGGGTAAGGGGAAGGCATTCTTTGGGCAGGCCTTGTTGAGATCCGTGAAATCGACGCACATCCGCCACTTCCCGTTGGCTTTCTTAACCATAACTAGATTGGCGAGCCATTCAGGGTGCTCGACTTCTCGGATAAAGCCAGCCTTCAGGAGTTTTTCGATTTCCGCCTTGATGGCTTCTTTCCGATCTGGGGCAAATCGTCGTAGTTTTTGTTTCACTGGTACGGCGTCCTGACGGATAGCTAACCTGTGCTCAATTACTTCCCTGGGGATTCCCGGCATGTCGGATGGTTGCCACGCGAAGACGTCCGAATTGCCCCGGAGAAAAACGATGAGCGACGATTCCAAGTCTGGTTCAAGCGTTGACCCGATCCGGACTATCTTGGAGGGTTCTGCTGGATCCAGAGGAATTACTTTTATCTCGCCGTGGGTCTTCACGGCCGTGCTGGTTTTTGAGGGCATATGTTCCCCGTCCCCCAGGTGTACTCGTGCGTGGTCGAGGCTGCTCTTATCGCAGAGGAGCGCTTCTCGGGGGGAACTTCTTATCGTGAGGACACCTTTTGGGCCGGGCATCTTTACGCACTGGTAGGCGTAGTGCGTAGCTGCCATGAACTTGGCCAGAGTAGGGCGTCCCAAGATGGTGTTGTATGCTGTCTCGAAATCGACTACGTCGAACAAGATTTTCTCTGTTCGGAAGTTCTCCAGTGTACCGAAGGTAACCGGGAGCGTGACTTGCCCGATCGGCTTGGCCGATGAGCCCGGGACGATACCGTGGAAAGCGTGCGTCACCGTCTGAACAGACGATCGTGGCACTTGCATTGCGTCGAGGGCGTTGGCGAATAGGATATTGAGGGAGCTCTCTCCATCTATTAACACGCGACCCACTCGGCAGTTGTTGATCGTTGGCTCGACCACGATTGGGTACCGTCCCGGCCGAGCGTAGCTCTCGGGGCAATCGGTCTGGTCGAAAGAGACCGTGACCTCGGACCACTTGACCGCTCGGGGAACTCGCGGTACACTCGCGAGAACTTCTCGGGCGATCGCCTTGTATTGCCTCTTGGATTCGTAAGAGGTTGAGCCCCCGAATATGTGCTCGATCGCTCTGACATGCCCCTGGAAAGGCTCAGGGGTGGAGTCATCATCGTTGGAAGTTGTTTCCCAACTGTTGTTAGCGACCTGAGGGTTCTCCTCGCGGAACTTCTCTCTTTCTTCCCGAAGATACTTCTTAAAGATGCGGCATTGTCGCAGATCATGTGAGTCGGTCTGGTGAAAGTCACACCAGGGCTTGGACGACTTGTCGGAGGATGTGGTAGGTTTATCCTTGGGGCGTGGTCGCCAGGTGCGCTTCTCGGAGATCTCGGCCATTACCTCGTCGGACCTGATCCTTTTCTCCTTATTCCCTCCGGAGGGCTTCTTCTTACGCTTAGTCTTGCGCAAATCGCCCCTTGACCGGAGGGGAGAACTGGTCGACTCACCTCGCTGTTGCTTGATATAGCGCAGGGTTTCCTCCGCACAAGCGGCCTTCTCGGCCAGGTCCATGAGTTGCCTGGTGGTTTTTGGTGGCCGCATGATCAGATCGTGCGTGCACATCTCGTTTCTGCTGCCCTGAGTAAAGGCGCGGATGACATCCGAGTCCGTTATCTCTGGGATAGTGTTGCGGACAGCACTAAACCTTTTGGTGAACTCTCGGAAGGTCTCGTCTGGTCGTTGGATGACAAGGAAAAGATCGTCGACCCGACCAGGTCTTGGGAAGGTACCCTGGAAGTTCCCGAGTAGCATGTCGCATATCTGTCCCCACGAACGGATCGTTCCTAGGGGTAGATTCGTCAACCATGTCCTAGCGGCTCCTCTGAGAGCGGTAGGAAGATAGTTGGCCATAACCTTCTCGTCTCCGCCGGCTGCCTCGATTGCGGTGGTGTAGATCTGAAGGAACTCCACGGGGTTCGTGGTTCCGTCGTACGATTCTAGCGAGTCGGGCTTGAAACGAGAAGGCCAGCGTACCTGACGGAGTTCCTGGGATAGCGCCTGGCATCCACTGAAGGAGCCCCGATAAGGTGTATTCTCGCCGCTATTCGAAGTTGAGGATCGGCCGCGAGTATTGGCGTGTTGCACGTGATCTCTCCGAGAAGGCTGCTGCTCTTGCTAGCGCCTTTGGCGGCGGCGCTTGTCGAGCTGTTCTCGGAGGTCGACAGGTGGCTCCTCCTGAGGAGGCCTGTTCCTGGGGTGTCGTCCCTCCCGATCGCGCTCTTCTAGCGGAGGAGGGGTGTCCACCCGAGTAGAGCTACGGGCCACCGAATGGGCTCGAGAAGACTTGGCCTGGTTCTGAGCCTTTTGGAGATCAGCCCCTAGCCGCTGCAGCCACTGCACGCCCACGGGTGTTGATAGATCCGCTACGGGAGGCTGTGACAGCAGATTGCGCACTTCCGCTAGTCTTTGAGCAGTTCGGGACACGTACTCCCTCGTTCCCGGGGGGGATCGTCCCGCAGCGGAAGGCAGGTCTTCGTTCCGGCGAGGGGTTCTCTCCTCGGCGGCGGGTAAGCCCCCGTTCATGTGGGAGGCAGCCATTGCGTTGTGCAGCTGTGAGCCCCCGGGCAGATTCTGATCTTCGAGGTCTTCTCGACCATTGTCGATCGCGAGTACCATTCGAGGTCCTTGGCTGGACGACGTGTACTCGTATTCCATCACGTTGTCCTCATCGGACGCGACGTGGGTAAGATCTTGATCGTTCTCACGATCAGAGTTTGCAGGAGAAATTCCGGCCATGGGGCTGGTCGTTCCTGCCGGGAAGTCGTCATTCAAGACCAGCTTCCCGCTGAAGGCTCTGGCGCACTCGGTTCTGAAGTGATCTGCTTCGCCATCCGAGTCCTCTCCAGGGGCGTACTCTCCGAAATCCACTCGATCTGTAACCGGGTACGGGTCCATAGGGCCAAAGTTGTCGTAGAAACCCTGGTCCGAGTAGCTAGTACGGGGCGAGATTGCGATCGGTTTTCCTGCCGAGTTTGCTTCTTCCTCCTCGGTCAAAACCGGTGAGGGCTGTGCAAACGGTGCTGGGATCTGATCGCGCTTAGTTGCGCGTCCTGCCGACTCTGATTCTTCCTGGACGGCTTGGTCCGGAGAGGTCCCCACGGTCGGCGCCATCTGTCGACGATCGGTGAATCGGCGATCTTACGGTATTCGTGGAATGAGGATTACTGGGGGGTAGGGACCTCTAGGGCCCAAGTGCCAGGAGCTTTGACAGCAGGGGACAACCGTTTTTATACAGGTTCGGGCCTCCCTCAAGATAATAACCCTACGTCCTGTTGCTATATATTAATGGAGAACACGCTTACAATGAGGGATGTGTGTTAGTGGCTACCCTAAGCCTAATCGTAGACTAATCTATGCTAAACCGCCGGGCTCGACTCCTTCGAGGCAGCGGGTCTTCTAGGGCTTCGCCTCCTGGTGCTGCGACTAGATTGATCTGCTGGACCTTGTAAAATCTCCTCCAACCTATCAGGACCTGTCCTCCCCTATGGGATTGCTGATCCTTATATAGGGGGTTCCCAGGGTCGTACCGGACGTGGACTTACGCTCGAGTAGGACTCTGGTTTCCTTAAACGTCGGGATTGACTTCCTAGTTTAGGGGGAGTTTTCCCTTTTCGAGAGGGGTTACCTTGTCGTCCAAGGATCCTTACCGGGTACGCTGTACCTTCCTAAAGTCCCGGGATTCCGTATACGGATACCCCTAATACGCGGGATACCGTACTATTCATCATCAGGTTCAATCGAGAAGCACGGCGAGACCTGTGCAGCTAAAACCCCAGGATTTTCGCAGCTGCTACGAGAAGCCATCGACCGACGTGGAGGGCTATCTCTTCCAGAATACCATGTCTTCAAGTAGAAGATGACCGAGAATTCAACAGAGTACTGGGCCAGAGTCATCATCTTCTGTAACAGGAACAGAGACAACCGAGCTTACAACTTCACGGGACCCCGGAGTCGAGCACCCTGCCAGGCCATCTAGAGGGTGGCATACAGAGCACTTGCTCACCTACGTCATGTGCTGATCGAGCTAACCAACCACAGGGCTACCCGATTCTTCCCACAACATCCTATCATGGAGAACATCTGGATATACATTTCGGCGGACCATGAAGACGACCCAGCTGTAGTAAACTTGGCACGATATGTGGAAGCTCAGGATACTATGACCTACCGTGCCCTCACCGAGCTAAAGAAGGTGCGCGAAGAGTTGCACCGTGTACGAGGACAATTGAAGCTAGCCATGACGCGGCAGCAGAGAACCGCTACCACCAATGCTAAAGCCCCGGAGTATCGTGACATCCACGTCGCCAGTGAAGACCTGCCGCAACCGCCACCCAAGAGACGATGCGGCAATGCTCGAGAGTATCTACGGAGGTTCACCGCGGGTGCAGGAACCTCTTGTGCAGCCCAAGGACCACCCAATCCTACTCCAACTTCCGAGATGAGGAACGGCGCTGAAGACGAGGGCGACTCGGAGGAAGACCCGGAGGAAAGAGAACCCGAAGAAGCAGAAGACTCGGATGAAGTTCGGATTGTAGTTTAGACCATTAGGGCTCATTGTACCTATCGCGATGAGCCATGTATCCCTGCAAATAAATAAGTAGACGCTTGCATGTGTAGTAGTAAAGGACTATGGTCCTTAAGCTTTGTACTGTACCCATGTGTGCCGTGTGTGGTACGACCCACCAGTAGGTGTGGTATCGTGCTGCACCTGCTTTTAAATAAATGGCCAGCTAGGCCCATGTATCTTCAAAAAGAAAACCCTGTACCTATTTTCGAATCGCGAATCCCCCTAGCATGTGTTATCCCTCTGCCACGCCTCATAGTAGGCCGGTGCGCCTATGGTGCCACCTGGCCCTAAAGGTTAGGCAGACGTCCCATTCTCAAATCCTAATCCAGAAGCCTCTACGTTTGGCTATAAAAGCCACTCGAGCCAGCTACCCCTCCATTCTCATTTGCCATTTCAAACCAAGCCGAAACAGCTTCTCTATCTTTTCCCTCTTCGCTCCTTGCTATCCTTCCCAGATAACCCATGCCTAGCCGTATGCTCTTCAGCGAGACTACCGCCGCCAATCTCTCAGGGTTTGCGTATGTTCTGTGGACCGTAGCTCAGCGAGCCCTCGGAGCTACCCAGCGATTGGAGTATAATGTATACCAGGAGGAGTCTTCCGACGTAACCAATGTGTACTGGGCAGAAATGCACGTCTATCAAGCCGGCGCCCAAGGTGTCCCAACCTTCCACTTCGCCGGAAGATCCATGCCATCCCCCAACATGGCTATCCAGATGACCGCTTGGGAAGCCATTTCCCGGCTTCGCCACACGGTTCCAAGTATGAACCGGCGAGCTTTCCACTTCTACCCCAGCCGCGCTGTGGGTGAAGATGCCACCTTTGCCAGCACTCAATCGGAGCAGGACGTAGCGGTGATCCACCTGACCCGCTACCTTATTGCTCAGCATGACATGTTCGTTCAGCTCGCTGACTCCTTGATTCTGACTTGGTGAACCATCGCCCTGATGCAAATCCAGTTCCTCTCCCGTAGCTCCACCACCTCATCTGCCAGTGCCTCAGCACCGGTAGATCCACCCCTGCTCGGAGTACCTGTCGCTAATGGCGGCGACAACCAGCATGCCTGGCCATCTGAGTACCTGGGATTGTTCTCGGTATATGCAGCAGCCTCTAGGGCCGCTCATCGCCGCAGGCATACCCCAGTCACTCCCCACAACACCCCCGATCCCTCCGAAGACGGAGATATCCGTGACGGAGTCAACCTGTCCCAGCCTGCCCACTTGGACATAGACCAAGTGGATTAAATCTTATGGCTTTTAAGGAAGTACCCTTCCGGAGCCTATAACCCGTGTATTTTGTTGTATTGTATATCAGGGCATAGCCCCGTGCCTCAGGCACTTGTTTGAGTGTGTGTGTTGGGTAAGTGCCTCTAGGCACATATCTATATGTAATGCAATGGTTTCCTCGCAAGTTTTGTTGCATCTTGGTGGGTTATCCCCAACCATAATAGCGCTATCACGCATTTGCTGTATTCGTTCTTGTGCGACACCGAACCCCCATGTTCCCCCTTATCTACAATCCTCTTACCCTTGGTTCCCCCTCATCTGTTCCTGATGCAGCACCAAGATGAGTGGAATGAAGTCCCCTGCCAATCAAGTTGATTCAGCCCAGGGAGCTGATTCGTATGTTAAGGTTGGTGAGCCTGAGGGACGAGGACGATCAATGCTACCACCAATGCTGAAGCCCCGGAGTATCGTGACATCCACGTCGCCAGTGAAGACCTGCCGCAACCGCCACCCAAGAGACGATGCGGCAATGCTCGAGAGTATCTACGGAGGTTCACCACGGGTGCAGGAACCTCTCGCGCAGCCCAAGGACCACCCAATCCTACTCCAACTTCCGAGATGAGGAACGGCACTGAAGACGAGGGCGACTCGGAGGAAGACCCGGAGGAAAGAGAACCCGACGAAGTAGAAGACTCGGATGAAGTTCGGATTGTAGTTTAGACCGTTAGGGCTCATTGTACCTATCGCGATGAGCCATGTATCCCTGCAAATAAATAAGTAGACGCTTGCATGTGTAGTAGTAAAGGACTATGGTTCTTAAGCTTTGTACTGTACCCATGTGTGCCGTGTGTGGTACGACCCACCAGTAGGTGTGGTATCGTGCCGCACCTGCTTTTAAATAAATGGCCAGCTAGGCCCATGTATCTTCAAAAAGAAAACCCTGTACCTATTTTTGAATTGCGAATCGCCCTAGCGAATCATGGGACTAGCACGGTAAACACAGGGGTTTATCCGGCCTCAAAACCGGGTACGCCACAGCTCCCCATGGTCATGCTCTCCTTCGACTACCGTCTCGCGCCGGAGCACCACCTCCCGGCCTCCCGGTGGCCCACGAGGATGCTGTCATGGCTCTCTTCTAACGAGTACACGAATAGATGTGTATATGGCCACGCGCACACTGCTACGCACACGGCTTCACACCGCAGCCCATCGTCACCCATGCGCGCGCGCGTACAGGCAATGGAGTCCTCGGCTCATCCAAACCACGCCGACGATGGCCACATTGAGTGGAGGGACATCGTGTACGACACTAGCCGCGACCTCAGCCTTTGCATGTACAGGCCAGCGAAGATAACGGCCGGGGAGGATGGCAAGAAGAAGCTCCCCGTGCTCGCCTACTTCCACAGCGGGGGCTTCTACATGAGCTCCTGCGCCTGGCCCAGCTTTCACGCCGGCTGCCTCCACCATGTCGCGGAGCTCCTGTGGTCGTGCTCTCCTTTGAATACCACCTCGCACCGGAGCACCGCTTGCCGGCGGTCCACAAGGTCGCTGTCACGGCCCTACTCAAGCGAGTACATGAATAGATGCGTATATGACCGTGTGCACACTGTGACGCACCACAATCCATCGTGACTCACGCGCACGCGCACGTTACATGCAATGGCGTCCTTGGCTCATTCGAAGCCGCACCCAGACGTCGTGGAGGACTGTCGTGGTGTGCTATAGCTGCTCAGCCTTTTTCTTTAACAGCATGGTCGTGCGCTCCGTGGGGCCGCCCTTCCCAGTGGGATATTCTACATTGGCTCCTCTGCCTGGCCCAACTTCCACGCCAGCCGCCTCCCTCCTCTGGCTCCTCGACCAGCTCACATTGGATTCGTAGCTCGTCACCGCGGCCGACTCACACTAGGTGTTTGTCTCCGGCGAGTCAGCCAGTGGCAACCTCATGTACCACCTGGCCCTCCAGTTCGGCACTGCGGGACTTGACCCGGTGAAGATTGTCAGGTACATCCTGCTTATGCCGGTATTCATCACATCATCAACACCATTTTGTTAGAGATTTTTTAGGGTGGTGGTTAAGTGAATTTATTAAAAGTATTTATTATATTTAAGTTAGTTAGTTTATAATTTTATTAGAGATTTTTTAGGAATGTGGTTAGCGGAGTTAGAGATTTTTTAGGAACGTGGTTAACGGAGTTAGAGACTTTTTAGGAATGTGGTTAGTGGATTTAGAGATTTTTTTAGGAACGTGGTTAGTGGAGTTAGGGACTTTTTAGAAATGTGGTTAGTGGAGTTAGAGATTTTTTTAGGAATGTGGTTAGTGGAGGAGAGAGTTAATATGGGAAGTAAAAGTGGCCTTGCACTCGAAGCCCCTCGCGACGGCACCTCCGACAAACACGCACGTGCTGCTCGAAGAGGAGGACACGAGTAGAAGGGAGAAGACGGACTTGAGAGGCGGCGATAGATTTAAAGGAAGAATACGAGAGAAGGAGAAAGAGAGAAGATCTGAGATTTTGTTTGTTTGTTTGTTAAAGATTTTTAGGAATGCTTGTTTGGTTGTTAGAGATTTTTAGGATAGTTTGTTTGTTTTAGTTGGATAATGGGGGTGGCGGTGATAGTTTTTTTCGTAAATAACATAAATTTTAAGGTCAGTTTAAATGACGTACCATCACCATCAACTCAAATATAATAGATAGTAATAGTAAATACGTAGATGAAATGAGCTAGCAATAATATTGGACATCTTTAGCAATCTAAATGATTGTAATTTATACTTTTTTGAGTAAAGTGACTAAGATGACCAAGTTCAATAACCATACATACATTTTTACTCAATAATATAAGACAACCAACTAATCATTTCTAAATTATTTTAATAAAAAAATAAAATAGAAACACTATAATAAATATATTCTTGATGAACAGATAATTTAAAACAACTATTCTGAGATGGAAGACATATAGTAAAACGAAGAAAGAAAGCACACAATGCGTCAGTTATAATCTTAGAAAAACAGAGGGCTTAGACAGACGGAGGATGCTAATCGTTAATTATACTCTTTAAGACACACAGAGGGCTTGGACAGACGGAGGGTGCTTAGCATACAACTACTATTCTACAACCAGGGGGCCGCGTTCTCCGCGTGAACATGGGCGACGGCTCCAACAAAATACTCCCTTTCCTTGGCAGCACGAGCTTCGCATGGTGTGACGCGATTATGGAAGATATGTCAAACGCCCACCGCATTCCACGTCTCAGCCACCAATCAGTTCCTGCCTCCCGATTCCACCCTCCTGCCAACCACCGGCCTCCACGCTGCTATCAATTAGTGCAAAATCAAGTTGGAATGGACATGAACAAATCTTGCCACGGAACATTCCACTTGACCAATTAGTAACAACCATTTCTTTTTCGAAAAGGAGGTAGAACCCTCGCATGCACGTAGTCCTATATTTATTAAAAATCTAAGTTATAAAAAAGTATCATCTTAAACACGTGATGTCTTAAAATGATATAGGATATATCATGCTCACCGAGTCTATTACTAATTCGCCATCTAAATCAGGTAAACAAGTCACATACGATTAGGTCCAAACGGCTACATATTTCTCGTGTCTCGTCCCATCGTTGCATCTACGACTATGTACGAAGCAAGTTAGTAGCCAAAAGAATAATCTATAAAAAATTTAAAGCTCGATCTTATTAGAAACGAGATTATTTTGACTCAGCCAAATTGACCGGAGTTTGTGCCTTAAGCGCTGTCCCATTCCCGCTAATCAGTTCTCGGATATATTGGTAACGGTGCAGAGAGGCGAAAGATTAAAAGCCACGTAAATTGTTCGTGTGAGCAAATTTACATGATAGTAACGACCATTTGTGATCTGTCAAATCTGCAAGAAAAGGATACAAGAAGCTACCCAATACAGAAAGGTAGCACAACTGCACACACAATAAATACAGATTCCGGCGTTCGGAATTGTCTTACCTTGGAACATGAACAAGCCAAAACAGAAAAGGAACAAAACGAGAGGGAGGAGAGAGGTCGGAGGCTAATTTTGTTTGCTTCTTCTTGCTCAGTTGTTTCGCTTTCCTGGCGTTTTTTGTTGGCTATGAGCTAAATTCGGAGCCTACCACCCTAATTTTAGCTGTTCTTTGGGCAATTAGAGATTACCGGAGAACAAATGCCCTACCTGGTTTGAGGAAAATGTTCGATTGTTAGGCTGGGTCGGGTTGGGTCACTCCTCCCGGTCTGTTCGATTCGAGCCATGGAGATATAGCCGGCAGCTGCAGGGGCTGGAGCTCGTGTTTCTTGATGCGATTTCAGCAAGTTTCAGCCCCTCCAAGAACAGATTCTTGGCCACAATCTTGCGGTCTAGAGCCCAAACTTTTAACTTTGATCCCGGCGGAAAAGACCGTACTTTTGTCGCTCCAGGATTGGATTTTTTTAATCACCTTCTTGGCAGTCCTAGGATACTTGGGTTGTTGATTGGGTTTCCCTTGTTGCTGCCGTTTGCATGTGGAAGTATTCAGATGTTCTTGGCAAGGTAGTTAGGGGAAGATGCCCAAGGCAGGAGATTGCAGTAGCAGCAACAGCGGCGGTGGCGGCGTTGGTGGTGGCCGGAGGAGTGGGGACGCCAAGGACTTGCCTCTTCTCCTCAGGGTGGGCGCCGCCATCACGCTCTCCATCGCTGGGCTGTTCTTATCGCGGCTGCGGTCACAACGGCGGCCCCGGCACCTCCTGCTCCGGACTCCTCATTCAGGTACCAACCATGAGAAGATATGTCTACTTGTTAAGATTGTGTGCAAGCTATGTCTCGTGCTGTGCAAGTTGGAATTTTGGTTGGTTTCATGATATCTGCTTGTAGAGTCGGATGATGCCCGCGGCATGAAGGGCGGCGGAAGAGGGCTCAAGGAGCTAAGGATCCTCAAGAATGTAAGAATCTAGTTTGCGCATAATCATAACTGTTGCAATTTTCGTACATGTAAAGTTGTAACTGCACTTAAGAAGGATGAGGTTAATTATGTCTAGGAATGGGGAATGGTCATGCTGAGTATTTATAAATTATGATCGAATTTCATACTTTAATTCTTATAATGTTTGAATTTTGGATTTGGCTGTCTTTCAACCTTTTATTTTTTCAGGGAATAGAATCGTTTTTAGGTTGCTAGGTGATATAAAATTTTCGCTACAAGTCCCTACTGTAGGTAAGTCAAAAAATTTCGCCACAAGTCCCTACTGTAGGTAAGTCAAAATATGGACTGGTTGGAAGATGAGAAAGTGGTGATGCTTTCAGAATTCCGCTGCATACGTGTTAAATTATCTAATTTTGTCGTACCACATGCATCTTAAAGTTGTACTACTTTCCTCACAAATCTTAGAAAGATGACCTGTTGTTTCCTCTGAACATTTCGCTGGTAGTTTGTCTTCCACTACTTTCCTGACAAAGTAGAAGTTCCCTTCAAATTTAATTATTGCTTTGCATTCCATATTCTTCTTCACTTAATGAAAGAAACAGAAAGATTCCCCTATTGACATGCCAACTTTGGTTTCTGTTTCGTGATTTGTGAAGGAGGATACCAACAAGGCAAAAATCATCAGTGGAAACTCTGTCCACACAACCACTACCACCACAATGGCCACCACGACTGCCCCGGTGTCACTGCCCCCAAAATGCAGAAGCCTTGCTGATGATGAAGAATTCCTCCTTCCAGAATTCAATGAAATTGTGCTCGAAGAATTTGGCCGAGACATAGGCAATATCACCTCACCTGCACCGAGAGTAAGGGAAGATGCATCAAAGGAGCATGAAATTTACAAGCTCAGAGATTTGGTAAGATCACTGCAAGAAAGGGAGAAGACCCTGGAGCTACAACTCTTGGAGTTTTATGGTTTGCAGGAGCAAGATGCTGCAGTTAGGGAGCTTGAGAACCAGCTAAAGATTAACAATGTCGAATCAAAGCTATACTCGTTGAAGATCGAATCTTTGCACTCTGAAAATCAGAGGCTGCAGACACAGTTGTCGGAAAGCTCGAAGTTAACCTCTGAGCTTGAGGCAACAAGATCAAAGTGCAAACTGTTGAAAAAGAAAATGAGAATGGATGTGGAAGAAGCAAAGGAGAAAATCACTTCCCTTCAGAAAATGATCGATTCTTTGCAGTCTAAAGAGACTATTGAGGGAGCAGTTGACGCTGAGGTTGAGAAGAAATTGAAGAGGCTAGAGGAATTGGGAAATGAGGCAAGAGAGCTTAGAGCTGCGAATTCAAGGCTGCAGCAGGAGAACTCACATCTTGTTAGGCGATTGGAGCTCACACGCCTACCCCCTGTACCGAAGTCCCACAGTAGCATGGAGGTGAATCTTTACTGTTCTTGGACTATACTGCAGCTAGCACTTTCTAAAAAATTTAATCATCAAATGGATGTGTTATTCTTAAATAGGAAATTCTGTTTTCGATATTTGTTTTGCAAAAGAGAACAAACCACATAATTCTATCACAAATCAATTGCTACCGTGTGTGCTACTTTTGAAATTCGTTGTGTTATTGATCATCTATTGCTCTGTCTGGAATTAAACAAGTAAAAATGATTGCAGGTAAAAGCATCGGAGGAAGCTGATCAGTTGAAGCAAGAAAACGACAAGTTGGCAAAAGAGGTTGAACAACTGCAGACTGACAGGTTTGCAGATGTTGAGGAGCTGGTATATCTGAAATGGATCAATGCTTGCCTGCGGCATGAGCTGAGCAGCAAGGACTCTCCCTCAGGGAAAACTGTCGCACGGGATCTGAGCAAGACCCTAAGCCCCAAGTCTGAACAGACTGCCAAGCAACTGATAATGGAGTATGCCAATTTTGATGCAGATGAGAGAAGTTTAAGCTCTATAGAATTTGGTTCAGAGTATGCTTCTTCAAGGGCGTCATCAGGCGGTGAACCCGATGATGCATCGATCGATATGTCATTGATGACAAAGCACACAAACCCAAAGAAGAAAGAGAAGAAAAAGTTTTTCTCTAAGCTTCGGAAATTGGTACTGGGAAAAGAAAAGGAAAAGAACAATGTCCCTACTTTGGAGAGGAGAGCATCTATTTCGAGCTGTTCCTTGGATGACTTCACTGGAAGAGAGTCAAATGACAGCTATTCTTCATTTGTGACAGAAACAACTGCATCTGCCAATCAACAACATGACGATCACAGCAGCGGTAGACGTTCTTTTGGCAGCCAAAGATATAGTCATCCTAGGACGGAAGCCAGAGATGAAAGAAACAAGCACCACGGGGTCAAGAATGCAGCCTTTGGATCAGGGAGATTCAGTGAATTTGGTCATGGTTCTCAATTCGGTAGCGGTGAAACCACGATACCTGAAGATGCCGAGATCCATAAATTTGCCGAAGCACTGATTACATCTAGGACAGGTTCTATGTCATCAAGAAGGACGTCATCCTTCGGTTAACTGATAAACAGGTAGCGTAGGAGTCATGTGCTGCTGACGCATCTGTCTGGCTGTATATTTTTGCCAGTTCTTGGTGGGGAAGTTATAGAAGATTTTGCTGGAGTGAAGTATCCAAGACTTTACTCTGTGAAATGTACAATCATGTATAATAGTATAGTGTAATTACCTTGAATCCCAACCGTTACCATTCATTTGGCTATCTTGTACTTCTTCACTGTTCTTCTTTGCAAACTCGTTGTTTTCTGACTAAAGGCTGCAGGTTAGGGTCGAAGTTCTGTTTGTTGTGGGCAGATGATGTTGAACTGCTCCTAGTATCATAAATCACTTGTATTACATTCTTCAGTTTTTCTTGTTCATTCTTTGCGTCCATTCCATGCCACAAACTTGTAGAATTTTTTCAAGAACCTCAAAAGGGCGAGGTTCTCGAGCAATTTATTAAGAAGAATTGATTGGGCCAGTTTACGAGGAAAATCATGCTGAAACCTTATAAACCTCGGCTAACTTGAGAAAAACTAAACAAAAATCTTAAGAACAAGCAAGCAATCTAGTTAAACTAATTCTAGGACACCGTCAAACAAAAAACGGACACGTTGACAAAAACCGACAAAGACCAACACACACAGATGAAAACACACCCCCACCTAGATGCTGATGACTGCGTCATTGTCATCACCCCTTACACTCGCGACTCAGAGATTCTGACTTCACCACTACGAAGCCCTAGGGGAGCACATCACCACCGGTCGTGTTGAAACGCAAATCCAACATGGCCATGTCCGCTTGCGCCACCGAACATCAGAGAGAGAAGACATGTCTCAAGGAAAGCGGATCTAGGCCTCTCTTGCCCACTAGAATGACGAACGCAACGTCTAGCACCACCCGCTCATCGGCCGCACCCGTGCAACTAGAACCGCAACTACCAACCTCACCGTCATGCTGGCCTCTCCATCACCGGCTACCTGCCGGCCATCACCATTGGCCCTGCACGATAGCCAGCCGGCGAGGGCCATAGTCTCTAAGGTGGCACCTCCCCAGGGTAGGAAGTAAAGGCGGCTGTCCGGCGAAGCCTTCAAGGAGGCAAATGACACTCGAGAACGCCGCCGTCACCAGCACCGACCACGATTGGGACAAGATTTTTCGTCGAGGACGTTGCAGCCCACTGTCCCACCGAACCCCGTGGGAGGTTGGCCAGCACAAAAGGAACGCTGAACACGTAGGAGTAGCACCTAGAAGCAGCGTTGAGCACCACCAGCGCAACCGCTGCGCCACCCCGTACAGCCATCGCTGCTCGCATGGCCACGACGACCGCCGCCTCCACGTTCCAGTTCAGCCGCGCCACCGCAGCGGGCCACAATGGTCCGAGCGGCCGACCGGAGCACCGCGGGTGCAAGCACGCCGTGCCACCGCCAACGAGCGCGCCCAAATCTGGACACGCCGCCAATGCCTGCAATCGACCGCCGCGCGCCACGCGGCCAGATCCCGCCACGCCTCCATGCGCCCAGGGCCCAGCCACCGAATTTTGCAGACCATCCATGTCGGGGACGGAGCAAACCGCGCCGCCACGCGCCCAGGGCCCCGGCCGCTGGAGGCCCCGGCGTCTCTCCGTCGAAGGGCGCCACAGAGGGCCACCGGATCCGCTCGCTGCTCGCGCCCAGGAGCCACCCTGGCTGCCGACCACCACCGAAGAGACTCGGAAGTCTTGAGGTCCCCCGGATCTGCAACAAGAAGACAACCCCCACCCCCCATTTGGAGGCGAGGCAAAGGAAGGGGCCGGCGGCGGGGCTAGGGTTTGCCTCCCGGGTCACTCGGGGGAGAGCGACACGGGAGTCGGTTCAGTTGGTCCCAGACTTTCAGATTTTAGTCCAGCAATTATTCAGTGTGTTAGGACCAAAGCAGTTGTTTCACTGAGGGTGAGAGACGTCTTCATACTTTCTGACTGTAAAAATGATGTAGTTATGCAGGAGATCAAGAATCTAAGTACGCCATTTCTTCTATTTGTTTAGGCAAAAGATAGACGATTATCTACCTTGTAATTCTTACTGAAAATACACAAATTCTCACCTGAAAGGAACTTAAATGACAAAGTACTAATAAACAAAGAGAACAATTCCTCAAATTCAAGAATAATTTCTCTATCCATGTATGACTTAAGGAGCATATTGCAGATTTGCAGTTACGAAGCATCCTTTTCGGTGTGCTTATATAGAACTGACAGAGATCAAGTACTAGACACTCACTGAACGTTGTGGCAACTAAAGGGGGAACAAGTTGTTGCACCTTACATGCATACATATGACAAACTGAAGCTGGAAGCAGGTATCTTCTGATCGATGTTTCAGATTTCCTCCGAGGAAATGCAAGTGATTTTGTGATGTAGTTCGTTCGATTTTATTGCCTCTTCACATTATAATATATTGGTGCCGATTTGGTCGGGTTTGGTGCTAATTTGATCGATTTTCCGTGCATACTTCATTTCTTCTTTTTCTGAAGATGCATGGGTTCTACCGATCAATTAAAGAAAAACTTATTTCTATTTTTGAAACTAGAGAAAAACAGAGTTAATATAGATTAAGAGCACCTCAAAGGTGCGAAGGCTTCACAGTTCAATTAAAGAAAAACTGATTTCTATTTTTGAAACTAGAGAAAAACAGAGTTAATATAGATTAAGAGCACCTCAAAGGTGCAAAGGCTTCATAGATCACAACCCTACACAAAGGAAGCAAAAAAGAAAAAAAAGGAGACGCTCGCCCGGCATATGTCATTGTTGCCACCGACCAAAGCACCACCAATGACAGGCCGCACCCCATGCACAACTGCACCTCTCGTGCACATAAACGCTGCTCGCGGCACTGCTCGTCGCGTACTTCCTGTCTATTCCAACTAGCTGTAAAGTTTCTGTAGTAGAATTCTTCTCTCACCGCACTTAACAACTCAACTGGTTAATGTGTATGCATAAATGCTGGCGCATTTTCATCGCAACTTTTTTAGAGATTTTTCTAGATAATAGAAGAGAGAACTCCACAGGCTTCTGCATCTCGCAATACACACAACCATTTTTTCAAGATATTCACATCAATTGCATAATTTTTCTTCCTTAATTTCCTCCTATATATAATCTCCCATAAACTATCTATCTTTCTCTCACATATCTATCAGCTGCAAAGATGTTTTAGCCTGGGGAGAGTAGCTTCCTGGGGTCATATCTGTTCTTGGCCTCCATGAACCGCTCCCACTTGGTGGCGCCGAAGTGGCTCGCCCACCCGCCGCCGCCGTGGCAGCTCATGTAACGTGGCAAGTACTCCTTCTACCCGATCCAAGGCGCGGTCGCATAACCGCAGGACCCTCCGGTTTCGTGCCTCCGCCCACCCCATGTTGTCCCTCACCGATGAGAAGAGCATTGACACGGTGTAGAACACGTCCTCCTCCGGTGTCACTGCCAACATGCTGTCATCCCACCCGGACATTGTATAATCGTTAGCATCGATGCTGAGATGCATGCACATGCATGTGTGTGTACGTGCTTACTTGGATTTGCTCATGGGGTAGACAAGGAGAGGTCCGGCGATGTCGGCGCGGCGGAGGATGCCCTTGAACACATCGTGGTCGAAGTCGAGAATGCAGGTCGGGGCATGAACAACATGAGCCATGGGTGTGGGACTCACCATAGCCCGACCTTCTCTAGGGCAGCCTCCTCGCAGCGCACCTGGTCGAGGAACTCGGTGTATGCCATGTCGAGCGTGAAGGAGAAGCCCTTCTCATACCTCAGACTCTCCAGCATCGCCCTCACCTCCTGCCACGGTCACGATGGACAAACGGCATGTGGCGTGTCACGACTCAAGACGGCGATGAAATCGTTGTGACTTGCCATGCATAATCAGGAGGATGCATGGCCGATGGCTCCATTTTACTTGGTCTATCGAGCCGGTGGTGGTGCAGTTGTAGTGCATGGCTACTTCGATGCTATACACAATGGTGGCCTCCATCCATCCAGCAAGTGCAAAGATCTTCTTGATGTCGGGGTCAGAGAAAAACGACACGGCCTTCAGCCCGGCGGTGAGGCTTCGGTTCACGTGCACTGAGCCCTCTACGTAACCCGCCAGGCCAAGCACGCCATCATGCGCGACATCCAGCCGCTCCTGGTAGGCGGTGAACACCCTCACATTAGTGGATGAGGCGGAGCCACGTCCTTGTCGGTGCCGACTTGAGGGCTAATACTTTTCTTGCTTAACTTTAAATAGGCGAGATGGCTCGTGATGGTTCCCCATCTTCAGTTGAGAGGTTGAGCAAGTCCTCGAGCAAGCCAAAGGATCATTCTCGGGACAATGTGTCATGGGTTCTCCGAATTCGTCCAAGGTGGCGAGCAAGGGGTTTTTGAGCAGGCTAGGAGGTGACCTGGCACAAGCCAAAGGGCCGTCTTCTCGAGGGTACTTGGTGATATCTCCTATGTTGGTGGTTGATTCCAAGTGCCGGGATAGCTTTGGGGAAGGACGACGACGCATATGGTGCTCGACTTGCCATGCCTTCCGTAAAGTCCCTAAGACCTTGGAGAAAAAGTAGGACTTGCCTGCGCACGAGTCTAGGGAGCTTGTGGCTTCTCAGAGGAGATTGGAACCCCAGCTTGACTTTTTCTTGTGAGACTTGTTGCCATGCCTTGTTTTAGGTGACATGGCTATAGAGGATGCGCTAGGCATATATAATAGCAATGCAAGTGGAGCTTGTGGCTCAGGGTGGAAAGGAGCTGAGCCGAGTCGGCTCACAACTCGGCTCGCATAGGCTCGTGAAAACACGAGCCGAGTCTGGCTTTGCTCGTCACGTCTTGCGAGCTCAGAGTTGATCTCGGCTTGGGCTTGTGCTTGGCTCAAGTCAACTCGGCGCAGCTCACAAGCCGTGCCTCAAGAGGCACCCCAATAGCCACAAATGGTGCGTGAGATAGGTAGAGCTTAGCCCACCTCCTTCTCACTCTCAGCCCCCACATGATTAGGGTTAGGGCGCTACCGTTGTTCCTCCCCTAGCCGCGCACTGCTCTGCCGATGAGCTTGGACGAAGGCTTGCCTGTGGCACGACCTTTGCCATAGAGGACCAAGATTGCCGGGCCCCGTAACTTCAGGTTCATCACGAAGCTCAATGGCGGGAACGCATCGAACCGCCTGCCTATTAGGATCGGTCCCTCTAGGTCGTTGTACATGACGTCAGACGGTTCCGCCACAGGTCAAGAATCTCCAGTAGGATCTGGCCGAAGAAGTCATTATCACTAAAGTTGAGTGTGGTGGCGATGCTAGACATTTGGTAGTACCCATAGCCCAACCAGCTCTAACTCCATTGCTCAGCATCAAGGTGAACACGAGTGCTAGGTGGCCTGGGTTGAACTCTACCATGGCCTGCTTGGACGTCAGCAATCGCAACTCCATCATTGACGTTGGTATCTCGTCGGCCAAGTGGTTGTCCAACAAGTCCACATACTAGAGCTTCTTCTTGCTGCTGAGCCAGCTCGGGATCGAGCCGGTGAAGCGGTTCCCTGCAAGGTTCAGGATGTTGAGGCCTTGCAGCTTGGACATCCATGACGGCCGGCCCGTCAGCGTGCTGTTCTCCATGACTAGAAGCTAGATGCTCCTGACGTGGTTGCCAACCTAGCCAACATCCTGTAGGGCCTTGCCGTAGAAGTTGTACAACACGAGCAGCATGGCAAGGTTTGTGCAGCCCTGGAGGTTCCAAAACATGCCGTTGATGGTGGTGAAGGAGTTTATGGTCAATGTGCGGGACTGACGACAACTCGGAGACTTCGAGTTTCCTGACTCCACACACAGAATTGAATCTTGGATACTTCGAGATGGATCTCGGAGGTTCTGACTTTCGCTAAAAGGCACTCTTACCAGCTTCTATACTTTAGCCCCTCTTAATAATGTGGCTTGCCCTAAACTCAGTGTGATTCCACAAATCAAAAAAAGAGCTAGAAAATGTCCTTAATCATCATTTCTTTAAGCCATCCTTCTTTTAGAACTCTTTAGGGGTCACCAATGCTAGTAAAAACACTCCTTTATGGGACTAACAACATGGTGACATTTGATGCACACATTAGTCCCTTAATCATTTTGTCATTAATCACTAAAACTCACTTAGGGGGCTAAGATGCACTTTCAACGACTCCCATTAGAGACTTCTTGCCTGGTTAGCGACTTCGGGTCATCAACGACTTCCCTAGGTTTCTACTAGTGCTCCTCATCAGTGATTTGGAGCTCTAAACAAGGGGCCTTTGAGTCTTTGTGATGACTAGTCTGCACTGCTTGAGGTGGAGTCCTTCACCCAACTCTTTGTTGGCTCTCCTTGTGTACGTATTGGGCCTTGCTCACACGACGAGGGTGCCGTCATGAGGTACCGAGGCCTCTTGGTTGGTCGAGCTATGGCGTTAGGTGTGTTAGTCATACTTGCATGAAGCACTGGCTCGAAGGGTCTTGAGGGTAACTTGAGCTTGGCGATAAAGGGGTACCTTCTAGACGGAGGCGATGCCTTATAGGCAAGGCCCTGAGCTTTGGTGATCTGCAGTGATGCTATTTGGTGCGAGGGAGTCGACGATGAGGGATGACCTTGCTCCCTATTTTATGGTTTTCATAATACCACAAGCTTCGAGCCATTTTACTCATGCTCTCATGTATCACCACTTTGAAGTAGTTTCATGATTATGCATGTAGCTTGGCATAGACCTTATGGTACTCATCTGGAAGTTTTATGGGTGGAGCTCTATACACGACTTGGCTAGCAACTTGGGCTGTCAAAGACTTCCCAAGGTCACCCCTAGAGCTCCCCGTTCGAGACTTGGAGCTCTGAGCCTCCCTCCATGAGATTTTTTTAATAGGAGCATTCCTTTGTATGCCAGAGTTGTGACTTGGCCGGAGCCTTGCCCGTCACTCTGCATGACTTGGCTTGGGTCTAGTAGCGGATGCTTGTGCATTCACATGATTTTCAAAAGTTGTAACAGATGTTATTCCTTGATGTTTTGGGTAAGATGGCGTGCAAGTTGGCTCGGGGCCGGCCATGTACATCTGAAGCCGCTGGCATGACTCGGCTGATGCCTAGGGCTATGGTGATGAGCCATCGAGCCCTTGTACCAAGGGAGACAAATCTTTCTTGGCTAGTTGCTTGATGCCCTGGGTCAGAGGCATGTCGGCCGCCGTAGAGAGCCGCATCGTGATTTTCTTTAGGACTTTTTCGCTGCTGGTGTGACTCAGCTGGTGTCTAGGGCCATGAATGGCTAGTCTAGTAGAGCCCTTGTACCAAGGAAGTTCCTTGATAGTCACTGAGTATCCTGAGTCAGAGGTGTGTCGGCCACCATAGAGAGCCATGATGTGCTTTGCTTTAGAACTTTTTCGCTACTGGCGTGACTTGGTTGGTGTCTAGGGCCATGGATGACTAGTCCAGTGGAGCCCTTGTACCAAGAAAGTTCCTCAGTAGTCACCGAGCACCCTGGGTCAGAGGAGTGTCGGCTGCCGTGGAGAGTCGCGGTGTGCTCTGCTTTAGGACCTTTTTGCCATTGGCATAACTCAGTTGGTGCCTAGGGCCATAGATGACTAGTTCAGTGGAGCTCTTGTACCAAGAAAGTTTCTTGGTAGTCACCGAGCACTCTGGGTTAGAGGTCTGTCAGCCGCCTTTGAGTCTTAGCGTGCTCTGCTTTAGAACTTTGTGGGAGTCTTTGTCCCACGCATCATTTGTGCTTTTTGAGTGAGAAGACCTTAGGTGGTTTCTTTTGTGACAATGTGATGATGGAGCTCTTCGTCTTTTAGAAAAATAGGAACACAATACAAAGACTCACGATTTGCATGCCCCACGACGTGGAGGAAGGGGGACTATGGCCCTAAGGGCACAGGTTTAGCCCTTCCTTTCTTGGACACGAAGGAGGAGGAACATCACATGAGGTTTAACTACATCTCCTGTGTGCAGGAAAGAGAAAGGCGGGCCCTATTAACACGTGGTTTCACTTGAGGCAAGAAGAACTGATTCATGAGAGCTCGTATTCACTCAGTTTTCACTTCTCCTGGTGGAGGATACAAGCCTCGGGAGGTGTTGGCCGTGGAAAACACTTTTACAGAATGTTTCAAGTGTAAAACTTGTTGAGTTTGTTTCCATTCCAAGCATGGCCCAAGAACTCATCCTACATGGCGAACATGCAATAGGTTCCAGATCCTAGGATGATGGAGACGCGGTACGGGCCATCCACTTCACGTGAAGCTTGCCTTACAACTAGGGATCGATGACCTTCTTGAGTACCAGTTCTTGGGAGAACGCCCGCTCCTTCACCTTGGTGTTGTAGAAGTGTACGGTGCCTTGCTTGTATGCGGCGTGCTTGAGGAGGGCTTGGTCTCACACTTCCTCGATGAAGTCCACTGTGGCTTGGTGGTGTTCTTCATTCTTTGAGAAGTTGAGTGGGGTGGCATCATGGAGCATCTCAATGCGGCTGGAGCGGTGCTTGATCTCAGCTGGGACTACAACTTCTGCTCCGTGCACCAAAAATAAAGGCATACGACTAGTGGCATGGTTGACGATAGTGTGGGTCCCCCAGAGTACGTTCTCGAGCTCCTTAGCCTATATTCCTTCTTGGTGGAACTGTCCTTGACACATCGATGAAGTTCTTGGAGGATGGGTCCATTGACTCATTCCACGGCTCTTTTGCCCTTGGGGTATGCCACGGAGACAAAGTGTAAGGTGGTCCCCATGGAGTCACATAATTCTCTAAATGAAAAAGCGTCAAATTGAGTTCTGTTATCGAAGGTTGGCTCACGTGGGACGCCAAAGCGGCAGATGATATTCTTCCAGAAGAATTTCTGCACTACCAGTCAGGTGATGGATGTGAGTGGCTCAGCCTTGACCCATTTGGTGAAGTAATTGATTGCCACCACCACGTGTTGGTAGACCCCTTTGGCCAGTGGGAATGGTTCTAAGAGATCCATGCCCCATCGAGCAAACAACCATGTGATTTAGGTGTTTTTGAGCATTGAGACCAGTGCATGGATGAATTTTACCATCTTCTAGCACGCCTCATACTTCCGGAGCATATTGATGGCGTCTTGGACCTTGGCGGATCTTGGTGCTAGGTGGTTTCCGTAGAGGCCAATGTGAATTTTGAGCAAGAGTAATGCACCAGATTCCTTCAAGAAGCACTTCAATAGGGCTTTCCCCCTTTCTTGTTGAGGACATCCTCGAGCAGGACATACATTATTGCTTTCCTGATAATGTTTGGGCCTGCTGGGTGTCTTCATTGTTGGCTTTGCCTTTGATGACTTCGATGAAGGGTGATATCCACGATGTGGGACCCCTTGGAGTTCATGTAGGCTTATTACAGAGTTTCCTTTGTTTCATCATCCGTGTACACCTTTGTGTTCTTTTTGAGTTGGTTTTTGAGTACAAGGCATCGTTGGAAGGCGGCTCCGGTGTTCCTTGGGCCAAAAGGTATGTGCAAGTTGAAGGAGCTGGCGGGGGTGATGAAACTTGTTTTCTCCTCACCTTTTTTCCCCGTGTGGACCTGATGGCATCTAGAGTTTGCATCCAAGTGGCCCAGCATTTTGCACCCCGTCGTGGAGCCGAGTGATTGGTCGATGCATAGGAGAGGTTGGCCTTCACGCCTTGTTGGGCTTGATGAAGTTGACATGCATGCGCCACTTCCTATTCACTTTCTTGATTAAGACCAGGTAGGCCAACCATTCAGGGTGCCTCATCTCTCAGATGAGACCAATCTTGATGAGTTTTTTGACTTTTCTTCTAATGACGTTGCTTCTCTCAAGGCTTCGACTTGAAGCTTCTGCTTCACCAGGGTGTGGTCATGCTTGACGGCAAGGTGATGTTGCATTACTTCATGCGGGACACCTTCCATGCTAGTGGTTGACCAAGTAAAACGTTCGAAGTTTCCCTTGGAGAGGGCGACAAGGGTTGCTTGAAGCTCTGTTGGGAGATCTGCTCCTATCCTCATCATGCATGGGTCATCATCATCAAAGGGGTGGACTTCCTCCAATCCTCCTTCAGGATGAGGCTTCAGCGTGAACCTCCTGAGAGGATCCACGGGGGGTCCTTTTGGCACCGAGAAGGAGGCTAGCACTCTTGGTGGTCATCTCTTTGATACCGTGCTTTATTTTTTCCTTGCGATCCAGGCTTGCTCTCTACGCACTGTGATGGATCCATGTGGCCTAGGGGTCTTGAGGCATAAGAAGTCGTGGTGCACGGTCGCACAGAAGCGGTTGAGGGTGGTCCTTCCCATGATCGTGTTGAAGGATGATTGCATGTCTATCACGTCAAAGCGTACAAGCTCCGTTCGGTGATTCCCCATTGTCCCAAGGGTCATGAGGAGCTCAATTTGACCGAGTGGCTGAACAACCTTTCTCGATATGAGACTGGTGAGCGGTAAAGCAATGGTTCTTGTGAACCATGCTTATAGCCTCCTTGTGATTGCAGCATGTTCTTGAGCATACAATGGTACAAGATATCTACCGAATTTCCACCGTCAACAAGGATCTTGGTGAGCTTTCAATTAGCTACTCTGGTGGTAATGAAGGGCGTCATCATGTAGGAAGTGTACCCCTTTGGTGTCCTCTTCCGTGAAGGTCAGCGGCATGCTTACCCATTTTGAAGGTGGGGTAGGAGTTAGTACTCCCATCATGTTCGCCTCTCTTGCATATTTCTTGTGTCATCTCTTGGAGCTCCTCCTAGAAGCTGAGCCCCCGTGTATGATGCCGATGAGGTGGTTGGGTTGTTGGAATGGAAGATCTTCCAGTTTTGGGGTTGGCTCATTTACAAGAATTTGAGCCGAAAAGGCTGCTCTTGGAGGAGGAGCCCCTTGTGTTGCCAATGGATTGGTGAAGCGCGGGGCTTGTCCTGTGATGCCTTCTTCTTGAGCGTGGAGGTCACGATATTCGTTGGTCCAGTGACTATCAGATTTGTGGAAGGTACACGACCTGCCTCTAGGCTTCCTAGGCTCCCGTTCTTGGCAAGTTTGGTTGTCGATGGTCATGAGCTTCTGTTCCCGTGAATATGTGTGGTCCTTCTTTCTGGAGTTCTTGAAATAACTCTTGGTCCTTCCATCCAACAAGGCGTCATGGCTGTGTGATGGCAGCTTGAGCTTGGAGATGCTCTCACGTATTCTTGCATCTTGCGATACAACTCGGTTCTTGGGAGGTTTTGATTGAGCACCCAATTCACCTCCCCTAGAAGTAATCCTTGCATGCAAACATCAATCACCGTCGTGCTTGGAGTGTTAACAATTTGGCTGCGAACCTTGGAGAAGTGCTTGAAGAAACTTTACAATGACTCTCCTTCCTTTTGCTTGAAGGTGAAGAGTTCATTCAACAACAGTTGCGTAAAGTTTCCTTGGAAATTGGTGATGAAGACCTTTTAAAGATGGTGCCATGATCGGACATAATTCTTCTTTTGATTGAAGAACCATTTTTGAGCCACCCTGGTCTGTGTGAGTGGGAGAATATTGCACATCTCCATGGCTTCTCTTCTTGCGGCTTGAATGGCCGTGGAGTACATTTTCAAGAATTGGAGGGGGATGGAGTCTTTGTTGTATTGCTTCAATGTAGGTGGCTTGAACTTCTAGGGGAAGATGGCTTCTTGGATTTCCCTTGATAGGGAGTAGCAAATTAGTCTATATCCTCTATCCTGTTTGTGCCAATGTCATTCGTTGTGGGACTGGCTGTCGCTTTCCTCCTCGGATGAAGAGAACGACGAATGGCCTTGGGACCTTCTTCTCGGTGAGCATTACTTCGTGACAACTAGGGTGTGTTGTGCTTGACGCTTGCCCTCCATGGACTGTGGTCCTCGTAGGGCGAACATATGCTCCATGCGACATGGCCTCTAGCGGCGAGTATCTTCTTGCCTTGGCCGTGTCGCAGGTGGAATCATGTTTGTTGGCATCCCTAGAAAGGGTTGAGCCACGGAGCTTCATTCATGACGGTCGAATGCGCCATGGGTGACAAGTGTGGAAACATGGCGGTGTTTGAATGTCAGAGCTCCTCCATGAGCGAGGTCGGATTCCTGCGACGCCACATGGTCTGTTCCGTTGGGGTTGGACGCAGGTGTTTGTGACTGCAAGCATGGTGGAATCATGACTTGACTATGAAGGAGTGGTGAGATGGATGCCTCAGCGGCAGTTGCTTAAGGGATTCTGAGTAATGCTCGGAGGGCGCTGAGGTCAGGAAGCTCGGCATTGACAAGTGTCGTCAAGTTGGATTCTTGGGATGCCTCTTGCTCCGGTGAGGACGTCCTTGAGGAGCTTGTCGCCCTCCGGCACGACCAGTAGTGCGTTTGCGAGAGGATCAGCTTGATGATACTTTTTGTGTCCTCGAGTCGTCCGGCCTCGGAGTGCTCTTCCTCCATTATCTCTAAGGTGCCGCCCTTATTCGTTGAACCTCAGGATGTACGTCTTTGCCCCGGGCGAGCTATGCCTTGGCTGGTAGGATTTGTTTTAGGTGGGGCCATAACTTCTCACGTTGGCTAAAAGATTCCCCATAGCTAGAGAGGTGAGATGGTGTATAGTCATGATGGGCCAAAATCCCTCATACACCTCTAATAGGGTTATTTCTCTTCTTTTGACTCACTTTGACTTCACTTTTGTTGACTTTGTTTTATGTCATATAGAGGCCACGTTGGATATTTTGGCCAACCTATATAAGAAATAATCATATACCAACACATATCATGTTTGGTAGCTCTAAGTTTTTAAGCATAATTGATATATCCCATATTAATAAGCCCAAATTTTGGTATTGCACTCGACGATCGTGCTGATCACTCTCGATCACTAGCTACCACGTGTGACCTTGCGGTAATTACGTTGCTTAGAATAAAAGGATATACAATTTGGTAACCTAGGTATATTTTGTGTCTGTAGTCATGCTTTGAGGACTAGAAATTCCATCGTTAATCCTAACAAAAACTATAAAAGTTCACAAAAAGATAAGGATATCTGCCGCTTATTTTGCATTGGCAACTTGACTGGTTGATACGTTAGCTTCGCTTTACAATATTTGTCCAATGCACATGCGAAGAAAGCACAAAATCTAAGTAATATATGATGGAACTAATAAGTGCCTGTACTTATTAGATAAACACTAGCATAATGTCCGTACGTTGCTATAGATTGAAAATATATTATCTGTTTAAAAATATTATACTATGTTTATGCCACATTAGATCATTTACAACCACTCTCATCTTAATCTTTTTGTCGGGTCCAAATGATGGTTTATTTAAAAGTGGACGGACTATCGTCACCAATTGACATCTTTATAAGAGTAAAGATAAGAGTAAAGATACTACTGCTCTATCTAATAGGAGTAAGTATGATCTAATTTTTTTGAATCTTATAAATAAATATTGTGCCTCCTCGGTGCGCGCCATATATTGTGAACGAACTATAGTATTAATTACAGTATCTTTTATTATTATGCATTAAATTTGATACCATTTTTTTAATTTAGTATATAATAGGTGTCTCTTTCGCAAAGAAGTAGAAGCTATGTGGAGCTTGCAAGCATCCAAATGTTGTGCGTTTTTGTGTGTTCACTATTGGCTTGTGAGGCTGCTAATTAAAATCTACATCTTTGATCACAAGTATGTTTCAACAACCCACTTTTTTTTGCTAGTGCAACAATGCATTGCCATGTGACAAGTCTCTTCTCTAAATACCTCTCATACCCATACTTAAATGGATACGTGTGTTTTACTTCTCACAATTAGCTACTACGTACCTATCATATATATGCTCGTATGTCACACATACTGAACAACTTTTGGAAATCCACTATCGATCGTATACTTCTCTCTAATATTCATAAATGTTAACTCCACAAAATAATAGGGCAAATGGCATGCATTTGCACTCTTGCTGAAATAAAACTGCCAAAATATCATACAATGCACTACTTCTTTCCCAAAGCACACCGCAACAAATTTGATGCTTGATCGAAGCCAAAACATCAAGAAGGATCATAGCTTTGTCATAAAAAATATTCTAGGGCGTAATATCTTCATCATGACGATCATTATGGTACCGCGCTAGCTAAAGTACTTTGTGGCAGATTTTTATGCATATCGTTTATGACGGATACTTAAACGTCACGAAGTCGGTGGAGGCCGGCACGGTGGCGTTCGGATCCGTCCGGAGCTTGCCGTCGGCGACGAGGGCGGCGAGCTCGCCGGGGAGGGGCAGGTCAGTCAATGGATTGACGTGCTCGTTCACAAGAAGAGGTGATTAAGCAAAGCCATTAAGGGTGTTTGTGTGCGAGTGCGAGAGTGTGTAGGACTATCCATTTGTGATGAATTAGCACGACGTGTTTAGAGCCATTGGAAAGTTGGGCCCGTATATATAGGAGAGGAAAGGCGAGCGCTGCAACGTTCCAAGGTTAGAAAACGTTATCCTGACCTACATGTAGCCCCGGATCGAAGTCCGTAACCAAATTAATACACACCAGTATCATCAGCGATGATTGTGGTAAAAATTTACTAATCTTCCAAAATAAAAAGTCGCGACCTCAGGTTGTCCCATCAACGCCAGCTTAGGCATGTTCTTGGGGCGTTTAGGCTAAATGCCAGGCTAAAGTTAAAGTCTGGTTTAGCCTAATGAAACTGAAAAACGTAGTGCCACAATAATATTGGCAAAAGTGTTGTAGTTTGTATGCTGCTTAGTGTGCGTTAAGTATATAGTCCCATCTCCAACAGGCGCTCATGCTTTTGGGTGTGTGGGTAAGTGTGTAGTTATGTATACCCACAAGCGTTATGAGTTGTATTGGATATTTTTAAAATAATAATAATTAAAAAAGTTTATGCCACATCATCGCTTCTTTTTCCTCTCAACCGTCTGATATTAGATCTATTGGACACAAAGACATTCCACACGTCGTCATCCCTAGTCATTATTCTCATAAAAATTACTCCAAGAGGTATGAGTGAATAAAAATATTCATGTGAAATGGGATGCAAAAGGAGCTCTTAGAAAAAGTTATAAGGATTATACTCCTAAAAAGTCATATGAAAATATCAAAGGCCTCCAGTCGTGTCAATAGAATATATATAAGAAAACAATAGAATATGAAAACTAAACAAGAAAATACGTGTGTCATCAATCTGCGTGTCTAGAAGGAACAAGAAAACTAATTGGAAGAGTTATATCATTTCCACAACAGATGTGGGTCCAATTCTAGTAATTATCATTATTTTCTTAGTCATACAGATTGGTCGACTAGGGTCTGGTGTTACGCTTGCTATATACATGCAAGGTGCCTTGCGCATAGACACAACTCTATAATGATTAACTTGCGTGGCCAAGCAACTTGCTTATGGTTAATTAACTGTGGGTTAGTTTATCAACTCCTATTTGTATTTATGTTATCTATATTTTTTGCTACACTCCTCACACACCACACACACTGGGGCGAAGCCAGGACACTAGCGTTGGTGTCAGATGAACCCAATACAATTTGTCAAATCCAATAGTAAATTATTGTTCATCACTTGTTTGATCCCTATAGTGTAATGTAGTGAACCCCATAACTCAGCTTTCCTGGCTTCGCCCCTGCACACACACACAAATTGCAACATCACTATTTCCTCCAAGAAAATAAGAACATGTTTTCAAGATTTGAACAATAAGAAACATGTAGAAAATTGAGGTATGCACAAAATAATCTTGTTCACAGCTAGGCTCACTTTTATTTTATTTTAATTTGTATTTTTGCTTTGGGATTAAAATTTTCCAATTTTACAAAGACGACATGAATTAACCCTGCACTAGTTTGTACAACTAACTTTTCATGGACATCGTCGGTGGGTTTGTCAGCAATACAAAATGCTAACCATTGTTCGGTCGCTAATGCCGGATAATGGACTTTTTATTTACATTAGCACAATATGCCTTTTGACTCATCTTGGAGGAGAAGTTGTCAAACATATGAGAATTTGATTTGAATAATTCATTTCTGCTTAAATTGAGTATAGCTTATTACTATATCCCATGATATCAGTAAAATATAATGAAAGCATTTAAGATTAGATGAAGAATTCGTTTCCCTAGCCATCCCTTTTCTTTTTCTTTCCTTTTTGCTACCACCAACTAATGATAATGTAGCAATTCTAGGAGCCAGTTAGAATGATTATAACAAAGTTATAGAATAAAATGGCTGATCAATGATCATTCTTGGCACCTTGACATTTCATTCTTCTTTACTTAACTTTTAACCAAATAGACAGAAAGAGGCCCTGTTCATTGTGCACATACAAATTAATTACTTGCAGTTCCACAATGTTCTTGATAATACTCTTAGAGTTGACATCTATAAACTTACATATCACCAGAAATTAAACAAGCCAAACGAACAATGCATGTGCAATTTAAGCTGACATGCCAAATGTCAAACGGGACTGAAAGGTCGCAGCTCGAAATTTGTTTTATGAGTAGAAGACTAGATAATGCTAATTTCAGTGAAGCCGCTACAGCTATTTGATGGAAATTGGCCAGGGGCAAAGGCCAAGTCACAGCTAGTTTGATCCATCCAAATGAGGTTCTCATGCTCTTTCTCTAAACTATTCTGAAACAGAACAGCATCATGCTACTTCATGGCTATTATCATCAACAACATGAAAATACGAAACAGAAGTAAATCAGGTTTAAAAAAAATAAAAGCTTATGATTCCCAGATTAGCAGAATTTCTCTGTTATTTGAAGGCCAGCTGCAATGATTTGTAGTGCTAAGAGAACACATGAGAGCGGCCTCCAGTATGGCAAAACCCATATATTAGTATCATGACATTTGGGGTAGAGCTACTCCGAGTTACATTACATTATGACACTCCCCTAGCCAGGCAAGGAGTAACCAGGTGTACATAACTTCACACAGCATAGAGCTACGAATACACCACCCACAAACAAAAGGGCCCAGGTAACAGATAAGCAAAACTTATGGATGACAAAAACTTCCCAAGGGAGAGCTAGCTAATCCCTTATTTCCCTTGGAACTGCATTTCATATACTATTCTCCTTACTTCCTTGAGTTCACCGCATGTTCGCGGGGGCCACTTGTCTCAGTAACTGTATCATAATCGGCAGCCAGTAAATACTAAATAGGTAAAATGTTGTTTAACCAAGAGAGACAGCAAAGCCAAAGGTATCCGATGTACCTGAAAATATGACTCCAGCTTCTGCTTCAGAGTTGCATGCTCCCTCTTCATCTTCTGTAATGACCTGCGGCATCTGAAGCACAAACATGGACGTGCTAACAGGTGAGTAGCGATGAGGCAGATACAGAGTGCAGACAGAGAGTAAGGGGCATACCCTTCCAGATTCTTGTCGTTGCAGTGTGCTTTAAACACTGAGCATTCGTTCTTCATCCTCAGTGCACCAATGCTGCACCAAACACAGGCCACCTTTAGTGAATTTGAACACATAAGACAGGCAAAAGGAAGCCTGTCGGTGAGAACATTTCTATTTACTAATAACATTTATTATTTCACATCACTAAGCACTCTTAAAGCTTGTATGCATTGAATGGGTTATGAGAGGAACCCATGGTGAGGAGACCCACAAAAAGATTATTCACACTGGGTGTTTTCTGAGCATATTCACCGGTTCTGTACCTGGATCCACTGCCTTTGAGCTGGTGCACCAAAGAATCTAACCGGTAGAAATCCTGAGGGTATTTCTCACTGCATCAAAAGAAACTGGAAAGTGAGTGCACTAAACAGGGTTCCATTTATAGTAGATATTATATGCCTTCAAAATCATGTGTATACACGCAAAATAACAGTTATCCATTCATAGTCTGATTTCAGACATATTACTTACATTGCTTGTTCTATGTTTGTCAACAACCTTGGCGAATCTTTCAAGAATAAAGCCACAACTTCCTCAACAAAATTGGGGCTTGATTCGTCCTGCAGTTCTTCCAGCTGATTAAACTGTTCATCAAGGTAGCCCTGCGGTCCACAAAATAGATTAAGACTCAACAAAGAAGCATGAAATACGCCGCACAAGAATACCATTTGTGCGGTCCACTGAAATACGCCGCACAAATACCATTTGTCCGGTCCACAGAATACAAATAAAGATTCTCATTTACATGGGTAAATCAAGATAATTAGTCAAAGATCAAACTAAGTCAGTTCCAGCAAGTGGTTTTAGGCTTCAACCTAGCTAAGTATAAAGGGCACCCTAATATTTGTCAAAGATCAGTTCCAGAAAGTGGTCTTAGGGTTCAACCTAACTAAGTACAAAAAGCACCCTAATATTTGCCTAGATACTAATGTATCATCAAAATGATCCTACCCTATGATTACTCAGTAGAGTTGAAAACCCCAACTTTTTGTATATTCTCAACGTAATAGGACAAAGGAAATAAAAAAAATTGGTATGCTACTCTGTATGGTCTATTACATCCTTGCTCATCTATCTACTAAAATTCATTATCATCATGCATTCAGCATGCGCATGTGATGTAACAAAAAAGAATTGCACAACTTTTAGATGGGAAGATAGGTTCCAAGTCGGCATTGTCCCCGTTATACCAGATTACTAACCAAATGAGTTATGCAGTTGCAAATGAAGTCAAAACTTGAAACAGAATGAGTGAAAGATCCAATGAGCCAGGCCACCAGAGAAAACAGTGTATAAACTCCACATATCTGACAAAAAGTTTTTTCAGAGCCTCAGTGGACCATGTCATCTGGAGACGTCCAGAGGTGCCATTGTTCTATCAGAAGACAAAGCATGACAGATGGAATACGGTCATTCATTACAAACCCAACTTCCAAAAGCAAAAGGTAAGCCATAAAACCTGATCAAAGAAACTTTTCTTCATGAAGCTAATTTGGCGACGCAAATTTGAGTAGTCCATATTTGGCTAGCTTTGATATCAGTACAAGCAGGCAGAGAGAACTGAGATGGCCACAATGAGACATGCAAACGGAAGGAGGGTGTATATATAGAGCGAAACAGAACTTTTTTTTATACCATGCAAAATCTTTATTCTAATTGATAATGTCCTCCTGTGAATAAAGCATAACAAAAAGGCAAAGTACTTTTCTTTTTCATGGAACTGTTGAAAAAATAACTCAACTACAAATGCTGCAAGTTGCTCTATGAGTTCTCTATTTCATATGGTTTGTGCGGTTTAGACCCTAGACAGCAAGAGAGATTTAAGAATATGATGACGTTGGACAGCAGAAATGTGCAGAACTACAGTTGCCCTAGAACTTATTCGAAGAAGCAAACATCGAAATGAGATAAATAAGAATTTCTAGATACTACATAATTAATCTATATATCTGTGCAACTACACTGTTAATATCATTTGTAGATAAAGAAACTATGTCTACTATTCAATTCACAATGTGCAAATGACTCTCACAGAGTCAGAATTCGGCAATCTCACTATTATACGATTCGGGCCATTAAACTTTATTAGTGATTGATGACCATTTATTCATTTAATGTAAGGAGGACAGATTCACTAAATCTAAAAGTTTAAACTTTACAAGATATCTTCTACTAATGAGTTTCTGGAGGAATTTCGGCATCTATATAAAATGACATCAACCGCTGAAAATTCCGTGCGAGTAATTAACATAAAGTAGATTTCCCTTTAATTACAAAATAACAGATAGTTGGGAAGTAAACTCTGCCAAAAACTTTCTAAAGATTGGTTCTGGACAAACTTACTCAGTTACGTCGCGTTCAAGATTGAGGTTGCATACTATGTTACACAGAAGATAATATTGTCAGACAATTAGTACTCCTACAATCAGCCAAAAACCAAGTAAGGCCCACAACAAAGGAAACTGAAGATGATAGGACTAACGTTCTAGACAAAAAAACATTTTATAAGTTACTGCATAAGTAAAAATGAGTAAGTATCTGATTGGGTATAAAACCTAAAAGTTGCTGCCCCTAAAACCACTTTTAACCATAGAACAGCAGTATCCTTTTCGAGGAATAATTACTGTATCCTGGAAATCATAATTCCTAATACAGCTGAATTTGTCATCGTCAATGAGTTTATAGCTACAACATTCAAATGCCATGGATGATTGGATGGACTAGTACAAGTAGAACAGCAGCAGAAACTTCACACCACAAGAAATGAGGGTGTGAATCAGACAATGATTGGACAAACCTTTTCGAAAAGAAAAAAAAATGCGAACGACAGTGGCTGTTATAAAGTCACTAGCCGACTGTTAAGAGTCACTTCCCAAAAAGATAGGAACAGTGAGAACTCAAACATCAGCCAGAAGCATCACATGACAACAAAGAAAAGGTATAACAACAACAACAATGAACCAATTTTCAAAAATCTAACACGTACATGTATATATATCTATCATTATCAGCATTGATGTTCAATTAGTTAGAGATGTACTCTTGCAACAATTAAATAAATTCGATTATAAAAATATAGAGGCTCTAGGACGCAAGAAAAAGATACAAGATCACAAAAGCTTGACAGCTCAGACATATCTATCATCTGGTGAACCAAAGGAGCTTAACTATCTGCTCCTTTTCGCCACATCTCACATATCCTGAAAGGCTGTAAGGAAAGGCTAACATACAAAGATTGGGTGTGAGGTGTAACCAGAAAATGGATGAAACAGGCATCCTACCAAAAAGGAAGAAGAGAAACAGTGGTATCACCATGCTTTCACACTGAACCAAACAGAAAAACAGGATGATAAAAAGGAAGATGCATGGTGGGCAAGAAATTCCCCTTTATTCCACTTCATACAGAAAAGGATGGATAAATCTTTCTAGTAGCTACTCACATGGTTTTTCGGTTGTGTATTCCATTTGTTTGTTTGGTCCCATCCACTACTTCAATAAATGCTGAAAAGGAAGAGGAATAAATGCATAATTGGAGCAGTGATCTCGGTATCTCTACTGCGTAGTGATAAGAGAATCTTAACCTGGAACAGCATACTAAAACGACATATATTGGTTTAAATGGTTAGTGTCAGTAAAGTTCTTATCTTGGCGAATCATGACAACAAGATGCATAACAAACAATAGCCGCAGAGCACAAATCTGATCACAAAGGGAGAGGTGGCGAAACCATCACCTCACTACTCTCGCAGTTGCAAGAATTCGTTGCACTGCTTTTCTACATGTGCACCTCGCAACGCATATTCCAAAATAGCATGCATTACCAAGCACATAAAAATGAAACAAATAAGGAGAGATGACAGCTATAAGACGCAGCACACTAAGCAAAGCGTTTTCGTGTAAAAGTGAGAATTGGTGCAAGATCATATTTCATATTTGTATTCCACAGGATTGGATCCTGCACCCTAGAGTTCAGTTAGGATGTGTTGGTAGGTTGGTTAGACCCAACTTGTATCCACTCATACATATTTATACCTCTTCTTTTACCTGGGCCATGCTCACTTGATGCAAAAAAGGCTCCTCAGCCATGCCTGCTGGAGAAGCCCAAATCCATCATCCCAGCGCAGCCCTGCCCGCGTGATGCAAAATTTTGGGACCTCAAGTTGTATCCGCCCGTGTAAGCCCGAGCTAGGGTTCCTCCCACGCCTCATCTCACTTCTCCTCTCTCAGAGCCGCCGCCGGTGCTCCTGCGCTCCCTCGCCAAACATGTCCACCCTCCCGCCTGCGCCTCCTCTCGACGAGCTCGTCCACCGTGCCTCGTCTCCCGAACCACCCTGCCGCACGTCCTCTCCCCGAGATGCCGCGCCGCGCCTCCCGAGCCGCCGCGCCTCGTCTCCCTGAGATGCCGCGCCACCCCTCCTCTCCCCAAGCCGCCGCATCGGCCCTCATCTAGATCCGGAGCACTGAGAAGCGATGTCTCCTCGAGCCAGCGTGCCCCCCGAGCAGCCGTGCCTCGTCTCCCCGAGATGCCACGCCACGCCTCCTCTCCCCAAGCCGCCCCACCGCCCCTCGTGTAGATCCCGAGCACCGGAGCACGACTCCTCGAGCCGACGGGCCGCACCTCCACTTCCCATGCCGCCGCGCCGCACCTCCTCTTCCTGAGCCGCCGCGCCGTGCCATGCCTCGTCATCCCGAGCCGCCGTGCCACGCCTCCTGAGCCCAGAGCACCTGCACCTCCTCTCCCCGAGCCGTGGTGAAGTCCGGCGCATCCTCGAGCCCTTCCCCTCCCCGCCTCCCCGAGCACCTAGCGTAGCTGCAGTCCATCACTTCTCCCGAAGCACCGAGCCCAGGAGCCGTGGTGAGATGTTGCTGAATTTTGCTGTGTAGTCGTATGTGATTGTGTGAGACATGGTAGGGTTAAATTTTTGGAGAAAAGATGACAGGAAATTTGTTGTGCAGAGGAAGCTGTCCATTACTTGTGCTAATTTGAGCAATTCATGCTAATTCGTGCTAGTTGTATTTGTTTTTAGGATGAATCAATGAGCTTGCGGTGATTATTAACTATAATCTAGTCTTGGCTGTGTATGGGGAGCATTTTACCTGATATTGCATTCTTTGTAGTTATTATGCAATGATGCTTGGTTAATATTTTCAATATTTTTAGTACTACAAATAATGCCTTCCTATGCTTTTATTTTTTAGATGGACGAATTGGGGAGAAAACGAAAACAACTAATTGTGAGAGGAGCTAGCCTAATTGCTGTAATGTGTGTTTATATGATGTTCATTCTTAGAAGGGCTAGGGAAAAAACACCTAGGATAACATATGGTCGTATGGTGGATAGTGATATAGCTAGGCAATCAAACTTGAGTTTTACTATCACTCTAATGACACGAAGTGCTCAAACCAGCTTTGGATGACAAGGCACCATTTTTTCATTTGTGTACTTTGTTTAGAGAAAGACAACTATTATGGGATAGTATCCATACGTCCATTGAGGAACAAGTAGCCATGTTTCTCCTGGTAGTGGGCCACAACCATAGGTTGAGGGCTATGCAACCGACATTTAGAAGGTTCACCGAGACAATTAGTAGGTATTTTAAAGAGGTGTTATTTGCTATTGGCGAGTTGCGAGATGAGATGATAAGGCCTCCCTCAACGGACATCCATCCTAAGATTTAACAAAGCGGTCGCTACAACCCTTACTTCAAGGTAAAATATGGAAGAGAAGTAGTTCACATTAACAATTTGTATTTCTGAACTGGAGTGTTAATTAATGCATGTGCCCATTAAATAGGATTGTGTTGGTGCAATTGATGGGACCCATGTGCTTGCTAGAGTCTCAACAAAGATCTCGGCTGCCTTTAGGGGTAGAAAGGGTGGAACCACTCAAAACGTCATGGCTGCGGTCGACTTTGATATAAGGTTCACCTATGTGCTTGCCGGATGGGAGGGGTCAGCCCATGATGCCCTTATACTTGCTAGCGCATTGCAGAGGGATGATGGGTTGACAGTTCCAGCAGATAATAAATAAAAACCAAGTTGTTAAATTTGTCCATACTATTTACCCGTAGCTAATAGTTGCCATTTCTAGGAAAATTCTATCTTGTTGATGCTGGGTATGCTGTGAGACCAGGATTCCTTCCACCTTACCGTGGAACAAGATACCACTTGAATGAGTATGGTGGAGGGAATTATCCTTAGAATGCGAGGGAATCGTTCAATCTAAGGCACTCCTCTGTAAGGACATCGGTTGAAGGGGCTTTTGCAGCATTCAAGAACCATTGGAAGATTGTTTTTAACAAGCCTTTTCACCCATACAAGACGCAAATGAAAGTAGTGCTAGCATGTGCCATTCTTCACAATTGGGTCCTTCAGCATGGCGTGGATGAATTTGTACCCCCTGAGTCAACATGGAATCCTAACCCTACTAATGAAGACCACAACGACACAGTTGCTGATAATAATTCTTGGTCTCAAAAGAGAGATGAAATTGCAAATACGATGTGGGAGAATAGGGGCTTAACACATATTTGATGTATCGTGTTCTATGTACTACTTGTTGCTGAAATTTATTAGTTGACATTTGTACTACTTGCTGGAATTTGTTGCTGAAATTTGTTAGTTGTTGTTGAAACTTCATAATTGTTGCTAGAATTATGTCCAACTATTGTTGAAATGTGTTATTTGTTGCTGAAACTTCATTGTTGTTATTGAAATTATGTCCACATGTTGCTGAAATTTAATATTTGTTGCTGAAACTTCATTGTTGTTGCTAAAATTATGCATACATATTGTTGAAATTTAACCTTGTTGCTCAAATTGCTCACCTTTTTGCTGATTTCTGTGTATTGGCACTACAGAATGGCCGAACTAGGTAAGGGGGCTGTTGCGGCAGGGAACAAGGGTGCATTGCGTTGGACCCCACCAATGTCTGCATTCATGTTGCGCTGCCTTGTTGAGATATTAGGGCAAGGTGTCAAGACTAACAAAGGATTCAAGGGGATCCACCTTAACCAAGTTGCTAAGTCTTTGATTGATTATATTGGTGCTGAGATGACTCGTACCCAAGTGCACAACCACCTTCGCAAGTGGCGTGCTAGGTGGATTAGGATTACTCAGCTAAGAGACCTTAGTGGGGCACTTTGGGATGATAAGAACAACATGATAGTTCTCGAAGAACAACACTGCTTGGGCCATACTAAGGTTTGTGCATAAATTCCATTCCATTCCATTCAAATATACTATGTGGTAGTTGATTGAAAATATTAATTTACAGGATCATCCAAAAGATGTTGAGTTCCTCAACGTGCCACTTGAGAACTATGTGCAGATGGAGACCATCTTTGGTACTAGGCAAGCCATATGGAAGTATGCAATAGGGTCAAATGAGGCTTTGGGTGATCCAATTGAGGTCCAAAGCTCAGAGATGGGAGTAATAAGGGATTTGGAGGGATACATGGTGGCACTGAATTTGATTTTGGTGTTAAAACAGGGCTTACTACAAATATTCCTGGGAAAGAGTCATCTACCACTAACACTTCTTTGAAGAGAAAGAGGTCTTCTCTTATTACTGAAGAGGATGCATTGGTGTTGAACAATATGGCAGACGCTGTGCGTGAAATGATGGGGGCCGTTAAGTACAAGGTGCATACTGAGTCACATCTAGATGTGTATAAGGTCGTCATGGACCTGGAAGTGTTTCCTCTAAATACTCTTTTGGCTGTTCTGGATTATCTTATGGAAAAGAAGGCTACTAGCCTTTCTTTCGTGCAAATGGACGAAGATGTGCGTGTGGCATGGGTTCATCGTTTCCTAGCAAAGCATCCTGATGCGTAAGTATTTGTAATCACTCTTGTTGAGGTGATATTTTGTGAATTGATGTAATATGAAGACCAATCCCCCTAATTACTAAATTTAGCATGTGGCATGTGCATGTGTGAGGTGTTATAGCTAACCCCTCTTATATGGTGAAATCTGGACACCACTTTTATGTTATGTAATATGGACCTAATGATGTAACACTGAAATGTTGACATGATTTCTGAACTTATGCTGAAATGTTGTCCAAATGTTGCTGAAATGTTTCCCAAATGCCTCAATTGTTGCTGAAATTTTGCCCAAATGCCTCAATTATTGCTAAAATATGTTACATGTTGTTGGAGTTGTTGCTGATTTTGATATATGATGTTAGAATTGTATAGAGTTGTTATAAAAGTTGCACAGAAATTTTATTGTTATTGAAATCCATGAGAGTTGTTGAAAAATATGCATGAAAAGTTATTTATTATTGTCATATCTCATTTAAATAGTCCTTATTAATCAATATTACGGTAATAGATTTTGTCAAAATTCATTTCATATATTCATACTATTCTCACAAGCATATATAGAGAAGAAACCAAATTCAGCTCAGATACAGCCTACCAAATATACTCTCAGCTCACTGTGTCTCAATCTATACAGACAAACAAACAACATCTTAACTCAGCATGTCTCAGTAGATACAGGCCACCAAACACAAGCCAGTTACATCCACTCAGCATGTCCAGGACCAGCATGTCAAAACAGATACATGCATACTAGGATGATACAGGCTGCCAAACACACTAGCATAAAAATCAACCAAGGAGCTGTTGCAGAGAGATGGAAATTTGTTCCAACACAGCTCACAGCCGTGGAGTGGCAAGTGGTGATATGAGTGGCCACTCAGAGCCCCATCTTAGGTGGGGACCATTTTATTTTTGTACTCACCATCAGCTTCGTGTGAAGAGGCCCAGTGCTTAGCGTCCCGAAAAGCGCAGATATTACAATGATTATGCTAGTTTTACACAACCTTATTGTGTTGGTGGGCCCTCCTTTTTTTACGAGTGCAATGGTGAATGTGTCAAGTTACTCTCCTATAAATAGGAGAATTTTTTTAAAATGAGGTTTTGGAGAAAAACCAAACCAAACTCATCTTTTTGCATCAAAAAATTACTCCGTTACTGGTTTACATAAATTGGTCTTCCTCCGGCCAATTTATACTTTTTCTGAAGAACAAGGTTAAATTTGCTGATTATGGTAATTGAAACTTGGGAGTGATTATGGTATATGCGTATGTAAATTAAGCAATTTACATACACTTTTTCCACCATCCATTCATCATCCTACAAGTGGGAGTGGTGGGGAGTAAAAAATAGCGAGGAGAAAAGTTCTAAAACTTTTTATGTAACTAAAAGTTATATGTGCCATAATCATCTATAGAAAGTTTTCTAAACAATTTTTAAGAACTTTTCTATTAGGACCCAATTTTAGCTTCCACAAGGGCCCAGACAGCCCTGTATATGGTTATGGCAGTGAAAAAGGCTGAAACAGACAGGTTATTCATAGAGTATATTTTAATGTTTTTCATTTTCTGAGTGAGATTTTGGATCCCATAAACCAATTACTCAAAATGATCCAATAGAGATTAGGTCAGTGTGAGAGTAAACTTGGATGAAAAACCATTCTCATCAGAGTTATTAACATAAAACTACAGGAAAGATCCCGACAATACATATATGAGCGTGGGCGTATTCTGCGCTCCGGCCGAAACGCGCCAGACCGAGCCAGCCAGGCCACCCGAACGTGTAAACCCACCCCTGTCCAAATTTGACGATAAGACGTGAAGTGTCGAACGGTAATTTTACTGCTGAGATTTTAGTGTGACTCAAAATTACTACATTTTGCGATAGATTTTACGATATCTTATACACAACTTTACTGCCTCGCGCGCATCTCGACCGTAAAAAACTTCTAAGTTTGACGACATTTTACTACATTTTGTGATAGATTTTACGACATCCTATACACAACTTTACTATCTCGCGCGCATCTCGACAGTAAAAAATTTTAAGTTTTACAAATTTTTGGCAGCACTTTCACAGTTGCGCGCAGTCCGTTTTAATTGAATAAATAATGAGGTGGTGAGATTCGAACCGTGGACCTCATGCACGTTAGTCTTCTCTTCTAACCAACTAGACTATGCAAGTGATTGTGAATAAATAGAAGAAATATTTTCAGTATAGAAGAAATATTCCACTAATCCGTTTTAATTGAAAAAATAAGGACAAGGCAGGATTCAAACCCTGGACCTCATGCACGTTGCTCTTCTCTACTGACCAACTGGGCTATGCAAGTGATTGTGAACAAATAGAAGAAATATTTCCTTTCTAGTATGGAACGATCAGACATGCAGTAAAATGATGGCCGCGAGATCGTAATATTGTGTACATATAATAGTAATTTTGTGACACGCTTTATATAAAAATTATTATAGTCCTGAATTTTACGATGACACATGTTGTTTTACTACTCGACAGACATAAAATTACCGTATTTTACATGTGAAGTTACGTGACTGTGAGGGATCTGTTCGATAGTAATATAGTTCGATGGATTTACTATATCTACTGAATAGTTTTACGGTCAGTGGTGAAAAAGGAGGGGCGTGGTGGGTCTGGGCAGGTTGGCTCGGTCGGTGGTCAGCGCGCAGGTTAGTTATTCTACTCTCAGCTGCAGATTAGGGAATATATATATATATATATATATATATATATATATATATATATATATATCATTTTTGCCTCGGTGGAAGAGATGCTCATGTCATCCGTGGCCCGCCAATGTATACCCAAGCTATTCCAGCACTGCAGACTGAATGAACACTCAAATAAATATATATATTTAGGAAAAGTTTATTTTTCAACCGGATGTAGTTACACCAATGTGTTATTTACTCATTCAATAGAGTATCTAGCATAACGGGAAGTATGTACCCTATAGTATGAGAGTATATAACATCAAGTATATAGTATATATACTACTTTCTAGGTGGTATGCATATTGTTTTAACATACTCCTTTCTATGTACAAATATGAAGACATTTTAAAAATATGCTAAGAACTATGAACTAACTTATAATTTTTTTCAGGTGGCTCGTATTGGAGTATCTTAAAAATAATATGTGGGCATACACAAAGCGATAAAGTTGTATATATATTACCACAAAATAGTATATGAGATGTGGGTGTAACTACACCCGCTTGTAAGATGAATTTTTTCTCTCTATATATTTATATGTATATATAATAAAAAAGAGATATTTACAAGAAAGAGGAAGAGATATACAAGTAACTCCAGGGCTAACTCAACATCTAAGGGGATCTACGGGCGCAAACCAAGCCATGAAGGAAGTCTTAAATTCCTCCTTTAACCTAAAAACTTGAAGATACATGTCCTTTTTAAACAAAGGGTTCCAAGAACGGGTACTAGGATATCTACTTTCAAAGGCACTGCGTTGCTTCCAATGTACCAAGCGGGACTGACAAAACTTCCAAGAAGAGGGGTTTAGCAAAATCCTCTGTGCCTTGGCGCAAGAGATGCTCGATGTCATCCGCAGCCCGCCATACCCAAGCTATTCCAGCACTGCAGACTGAACGAACACTCAAAGAAAAGGTGGTCACACGTCTTGAGGTAGCCGCTGCTACAGAGGATGCAGTAGTAGTCATCTTCAATATTGAAGTTTCTTCTGATAAGCATGTCTCTTGTGTTTAGACGGTCGTTGAGGAGAAGCCAAGAGAAAGATTTGAATCTTGGGATGCATTTGCATTTCTAGATCCACTTGAGGGAGGCAAGAGCGATGAAGTTCCTAAAGTCCCATTCATAGAGTTTTTTGGCAGAAAAGGTTGTGTCTCCCCAGCAATAAATCCAAGAGTCATTATCCTGCTCATTAGGAGGAAGGCTTTGTAGCACTCGAGAGAGGATATGAAATTCTTCAAACGCTTTTTTAGACAAAGGCAGATGAAACAAGTCTGGCAGATTCTCAATGTCCTAGCTTGATGGACAGAGATGGAGTCATCCTTACCAAAAGAGTGAAGTCGTGCGTAATGGTCTTTTAGGATGGGATCGGTGAAGGGATACTGGTACACTACACTAGCGCAAAACAAATTTTCTACTGTGTAAACCAGGAATTGCTGTAGTAGTAGATCACGAGATTACCCCTTGTCGCGTAGAACCGTAGAGGAAGTAGAGTCGATACAGCGGAAGCAGCTGTAGTCGTACTACCTTCTCCTCCTCGCGGTTCCCTCGAACAGTTCGTCTCCTCCTCGCGGTTCCCTCGAACGGATCATCCAAGCGTCACAGTTGCAACGCCTCCAAGGTATCCACACGTTTAGGGAGGAATATCGCTCGTCCGGATTGCTAGATCCGAGCGGGCAACTTTAGGCATGGGAGGGATGACGGCTAGGGTTTCAGGAACTCTGATTTAGCTTAACCCTAACACATCCGTCCCCCTTCCTTATATAGACGTCCCTTCTACGCTAGAGGCCCATTAGGACTCAATGCCTAATCTAATTCAGATTCTAATCCGAATTAGGGTCCTGCCCCTTAAGTGTGCGACCCTATAGGTTCATGCATGTTTAGACATAAACCAAGTACTCCTACTCAGTCACTAACTGGTAGCGGCCCCTAGCAGGACGTGCCAACTCCCAAACGTACGTAAAGATCGCATCGGACGAACCATCACAATGTTATGTGTGCAACTCCCTTTGCCTCACGATATTTGTCAAGCTCAAACTCGAGTTTGACAGCTCTTTCTCGATCATGTGTTTCGGAATCCTTTACTAGGTTAACTCTTTAACCTTAAGTAGCACGGCCATGCATTTCGGGATCCGATCACTCGAGGGGCCCTGAGATATCTCTCTCATCACAGAGAGGGGCAAATCCCATCTTGATTGACCATAACTCGCATCATGCTTCATGACAAACAAGAGGCAACCTTTATGACTACTCAGTTATGGAGTAGCGTTCGGCAACCCCTACGTAAGTCATTTACACATATCAAGCACATACGACAATCTCAGGTCAAAGGACATAGCATACACATTGTGTCTTAAGTTGGGTCTGTCCAACCCCGTGTTCCCTAACATGTGCTCATATAATTGGTTCGACATCTCTATGTCCATGACTCGTGAAACATGATCATCAACCAATACATATGCTAGTCTATTTTTCATATGTGTCCTAACATGAGTTCCGACTAGGGACCAATTTAGAATAATCATTCAAGGTTAGTATGGAGTTCCACAAACAAGTCACATACTTACCAATCAATACAAATGATATTATTCAAGGAACATTTAATAAATCATGGATACAATGAAATATGATCATCCCTATGATTGCCACTAGGGCATATTTCTAACAATCAGTCCAGCGATTGGACCAAAGCAGGCGACAAGACAGTGAGACACTTGCTTGAAATTGCCCTGCAGTTTGATGACGTTCCGACACCAAAAGGAGCCAACATGCATCAAAGCGGAAGGGAACAAGTTTGGGTAGAGTTCCCAGACATGATCGACCCAGGGAACGTCCGCCTTGTTGTAAAACTTGTGCAGGTGTTTAGACGAGTGCATCATTTTGAACGGAAGATGGTGATGCCAATGCCTCCTTTATTTTTTTGGTTCGCAAAATTTGTTCTAGGCTGCAAGGGATTTGCATCTGGCAGTAATTTCAGATTGGGCCCAAAGATAGTACAGGACGAGCACGATTGATGTTGTTAGTGACACCCTCCAGAAGCTTTAAAGGCCAAGATAGTAGGTTGGGAAGGAACTAAGAACTGATTTAACCACTTGAATTTTCCCACCAAGGAAGAGGAAGGACAAGCAAGAAGCCAGACCACGCTCAACATGATCCATAAGGGGGGCGAAGTCTCTAATGCTCGGACGAGCAAGGCCTAATGGAAGGCCAAGATAAGTGAAAGGAAGAGTTCCAATAGAGCAACTAAAAAGGTCCACAAGAGAGGCTAGTTATTCATTAGACAGATTGATCGGGAGAATGCACAATTTTTGGTAGTTTACAAGGAGGCCCGTAGATTGACCGAAAGTTTCTAGGAGCCCTTTAAGGCAAAAAAGTTGCTGGGAGGAGGATTCCAAAATCATCAGAGTGTTGTCAGCGTGTTGAATGATAGCGAAGTCTCCATTATTGGTTGGGATGGGATGAGCAAGCTAGGCAATCCTAAATGGTTCTACATCCAAGAAACCCATACAGATTTTAATGGATGATGTTTAGAATGAGCTTTTGTAGTCTATCAGCTAGCAGCTTAGTGAGAGTTTGAGGCTGGTGTTAAGGAGAGAGATCGGGCGGTAGTCGCTCAGCCATTTCGGGTTCAGAACTTTAGGGATTAAGGTGATGAAGGAGTCGTTGATACACTAGAGATTGACATTGTCATTCTAAAAATCTTTGCAAAGTTTGTAAAAGTCTTTCTTGATGATAGGCCAACACCTCTTAAGGAAGAGACCATTGAAGCCATCCGGTCCAGGAGCACGATCCATAGGAATGTTTCTTACCATGTTGTCAATCTCCTCTCGGGTGAGGGAGGCCGAGAGGCAACTAAGTCCTACAAGACTATTGACGCTGATTTTCAGGGCACATCTGGTATGCTGAGTTGGAAGAAATAACATCGACGTTGTCTCTGTCTTTTGCAAGGGAGGTTCCAGGCAACCTGAACGACCTCCATGAAAGTTGAATAGTGGACCCAAAGTTTTCAAACCTAAAAACGGCAGCCTTAGGGATTTTAATACCAATCAAGAGGGTGCAAGGCACATGATCAGAAGTGTATCTAGAGAGGGTGAAAGATCATCTAGGCCGCTAAATGGTTTTGATGGTAATGACAACTCAAACTGGAATCTAATGTTTACAATGAGTGTAAGCAGGATTAATAGCTTCCAGAAAGAAGTGTCATCAAGGAAAGTATGACCACCAAAAAGGGTACAAAGGTAGTTTCCAGGACAAGAGGGATGGCTGTGCTAGGCAGCTGTGCCACAGCTGTGAAGAAGCCGGTGCTGTGCAAGGATTTGTAAGCAAGGTGATGGTGGCTTGATGCGTCAAGGGCCGTGACTGCAGTCGGTGGCAAGTAAAGTCCAGATTTGCTAGTTTCCTTGAGTCCATAGGAAACACCCATACTACCAAGAGGGATGAATCAGTAATGATCTATGGAGGTTCTTTTGCTCAATGCTGAGAGTGTTGGACAGTGGCACTGATGCTTTGATATCAGTGGCCCTGTATCAACAGTTTTGCACAAGTGTGAAACTGGTTTGTGCTAGCACTCTGCAGTGCTACCGGTAGAAAAACCCTAGAGGTTAGAGTCACCTGTGTGACACAGCTGTGTCACAGGTGGTCTAGCGCTCTATGACTCAGGTACATCTCTGTACCAGGGGAGAGCTTGTAAATGCTAAGGGACTTTGCACTGCAATAGTTTGTCTGCTGAGTCAGAAGACTGTTGGAGGTTCTCTCCTTATTAGCGATCAGAGTTAGTTGTGCGCTGAGGGCATGTAATGTGCCAAGATCGGGCTGAGTAGTTAGGCTACGTCAGTTAAGGGTTCACCTGTGTGTGCCTCCGGTGACACAGGTGTCGATCTGCCTGAGCCGGTTACCGTTGTGCGTTGTGATTGGCTGTGTTACTGGTGTCGTCACAGGTGACCCACTTAATCCTATGTGGCATGAGTGTAACGGTCAGGTACCTGTGAACCCTATAAATAGGGGACCAGGAGAGGTCTTCGACCTCAACCTTGCTCAAACCAGTGAATCATATTCGACCGTTGCAAGCCTCTCACCCTCTGAACAAAAGCCAAACTTCCTAAGAGTTAGTTCAAGAGAGTTAGAGCCTTTGAGAAAAGAGCATTGGTTCCTCCAAGAGTCGTTGCTGCTGAATCTGTTACTCTTGGAGTGTCTAATCCTAGACAGGCATAGGAGTTGCTAGTATCACCCAAGCTTGTGTGGGCTGAACCAGTAGTCTGTGAAGGTGATCTGAAGTCTACCTGCTGCAAAGCTAAAGGACTTCCACAAGCAAAGCAAGAGGCCTGATCACTTAGGTACTCGGAGAACAAGCACGATTCAGTGCTGGTGATCTCTTCGGAGTAGCCTCTCCAACGGAGACGTACCTCTCTGAAAAGAGTAGGGAACTTCGGTGAAAAACACCTTGTCTCTCTGAGTACTTCATATACTACTTTTTAGTTACTCGTTAGATCTGCATGCTTGTGTGTTCTTAGTTATACATTGTTTATCTGTGATAGATCACTTTTCATATGTGTTAGCATAGCTGTGCCTCAGTTGCTGTATATCATATCTCTTACCTGTGTCAGCTACCTGTTACACAGCTATGCTCATCTGTTTTAAGTCATTAGCTCACCTGTGTTACGTACCTGTGTGACAGCTACGTGTTAATTTACATAACATATATTGCCTGTGCTGTTCACCTGTCACACAGCTGACCTAACCTTGCAATCTGCTAAGACTTAATTTGATAACCTAAGTTAAAAAGAAGTGAAAATAGTTAGCCTCCTATTCACCCCCCTCTAGTCGGCACCTTCGGTCCTTTCACAAATGTCCTCTGTGTCGACATCGCCCAAAGTTTTCCCGCCTCTTTCACCTCTTTCTTCATGCCATAGAATGCACCTTGGACAATCTCGTTCATTTTGTACGAATACTTATCATCACTTGCGCCCTCAACATTCATTATGGTGGACATGTCTGTGTTCCACATACTAGAAATCGGATCGTCCCCTCCTTCTTCATTCTCAGCTTCGTCCTCTTCACTGGTACCATCTTCGACATTCATCTGTTCCTCTCTAGCAACGGCATCATCATGCTCCATGATCTGCATTAGTTCCTGACGTATCTCCCCCTCGTCCACCGAACTGCTGAGGTATTCAATAGCTCCAATTGCGGAAGGTCTAGCAGAAGGTCCACCGTCTTCCACTACAGTGCCTTCTTCGCCAACAACTTCATCTGCCACTGGGCTGTTCTGTCCAACTCCATGTCCTTTGCCTCCACCTTCTTCAGATGACACCTCCTTAGTTACTTCCTAGACCAACAGATAATGGGAACCTTGCATGTCTTACTTGCTCTCAACCAAGCCTACCAATCTTTTGTCAGATTTGGTGGGAACAAATCCCACCGGACATGCTTGCAAGACTTGCTAAAATATGCCTGCAAGGTTACACTTGCGACCTCCGGATCAAGACCAAAGGCCCGTGTGAACCATTCTTTAATAGCATTGATAGGGTATTTGTCTGCATCTTGCATACTTAATGTCGTTTGTTGGAAGATACTAAGATCGACAGAACTAGATTCATCTGTACGAATGGTACCAATACCATAGTAAACTACAAATTTGACTAGTTCTGACATTCCTGTCATCCAAAAAATCATCTTTTAGACTATGTAGTCTAACATCCTCCCATGCATAAACTAATATTGTGCTTTGTTTTTAAATATAGTGCATCTAAAATTCTATATATTGCTATCTGTACACAAATATGATAAACAATTATTGAACAAAATGAAATATTAAATATTCTAACTCTAAATCTATGTCGATTTGCACAAAATAACATTTTATCTCATCTATCTAATGTATCATTTGTTCAGAACTGATTATATAGCTACTCTATTTGAAAACCTACGAATTTTGCCATACGTTTCTATTTTAAATACTACTCTACTTCTACGCATTACCAGATCTAAAAGAACTACTAAATTTATCATAAATTTACAACTTATTCTATATCTACTACTAAACGTACCATTTGATCTACTTCTAAAACTAAAACTAGCTATAATAAACAGAGAAAGGTTTTAAAAAAATACCTGCAGACCACTGCAGAAACACCTCTCTACCTCCTCTTTTTTCCCTCCTCCTCTCTCTTTCTCTTCCTCCTCTTTTCTCCCTCCTCCTCTCTCTTTCTCTTCCTCCCTACCCGAAACCCTCCTCCTCTCTTCTCTTCACCCCTCCAAAACACTCCTCTCTTCTCTCCTCAACCAGCACCAGCTGCCGCATGGTATATATAGCCAGGGGGCTATCACCACGGCTCGTGGCGATTACGCCACGTGTCCTGGTAGTTACCGAGTTGGCGGGGGATCCGGCCCAGATTAACTAACTATCGCCACGGCTGATGGCGATTGCTACTTATCGCCACACGGCGTGGTGATAGCTTTCAAAAGCGTCGGTGGATGTGGCGATTGGACCCTATCACCATCGGTGGTGGCGATTTCTCCCTAATCGCCATGTGTTGTGGCGATTGAGGTCAGTTTTACAACTTTTTTGATTGTGATAATATTTCTAAATTTTTTGGATAAAAAATAATATTTAAAAAAAAGTCTATAGTGGGGGTCTTCAAATTTCAAACCGGCTTATGTGACGAGCTTACACAATTGATCAAGAATTTCTAGTGGGCAGAGGAACATGAGCAACGGAAAGTGCATTAGTTAGCATGCGACAAGCCAGTTTTGCCGAAGACATACGATGGAGTGGGCTTTGGGGACTTGAGGCTCTTCAATCAGGCACTCCTAGCGCGCAAAGCATGGTGGCTTATCCAGCCCCCTAATAGCCTCCGTGCCTGGCTGCTAAAAGAGAAATACTATCCGCAGGGAGAGTTATATGATACAGTTTCTCCCATTGGGTGGTTCTTCTTCTTGGCAGGGTGTGGCACATGGACTTGGATTATTGAAGAAGGAATTGATATGGCATGTCTGTTTAGGGGAGAAGATATGTATTTGGTGCGACATCTGGCTTCCACATGAAGGTGCTTTAAAAATTTATAGTAAACCCACAGGGATCCCATCTCAAATGGGTTAGTGATCTCTTTATCCCAGGTAGCCGAGCGTGGGACGAAGCGATCTTCTATCCTCACGACGCTGAGGCGATAGTAAAACTCAAGGTTACCTTCTAGGATTAATGATGATTACCTAGCGTGGCACTATGAGAAGTGTTGTATCTTCTCTGTACGAAGTGCATATAAGTTGGCCCTGCTTGAGAGCAGTCTAGAGTGGTGAATATGGGTACATTGAGCTCAAATGGTGATAGGAGCCAATCTATATGGCAGCGTATTTGGAGCACCAATGTGCCACAAAAAGTGCATGTGTTTCCTTGGTGACTAGCACGGGAAGGTCTGTCTACTCAATATAGTCGCCTTCGGTGCATGCTGGATATGTCAGGGCGCTGTTCAATCTGTGGTGTCGAGTATGAGGATGGCTTCAGGTGTACGAAGGCGTGTGCATTGTGCTATGCACTCCGGGAGTACTAGGACTTACCGGCTGAAAGTCTATTTGTAAAGACTAGACCTGACTGGTTGTTGAATCTACTTGATCAACTGGATGATAGGCACCTGGTGCAGCTTCTGATGCTCTTTTGGCGCACCTGGCACCTCCGCAATGATGTTGTTCACATTAAGGGGGAGGCCACGGTTCAGGGTTCTGTGACTTCTTGATATCATATGTGGACTCCCTGCTCCAGATATGACATTCTCCATCGGATGTTAAAGTGAAGGCTGCGCTTGTTCCAGGCCTGCCTTGCCCGGTTGCTGTTTTGAAGCAACAATGGGAGTGCCACCGGAGAGTTGGGTAAAAGTCTATGTTGATGCAAGCTTCGTAGCACTAACTGGAGTGTCAACCGCGGGAGTTGTAATCCGGAACTACCAAGGTGAATGTCTGCTTGCTGTTGCCAAAATTCTACCGGTATGTAGTACTACTGAGGAAGCGGAGGTTCTAGCCTTTCTGGAAGGACTCATGCTACTGCTAGAGTGGTTCAATATGCCGGTGATTGTTGAATTGGACTGCTAGGTAGTACTGAATGGTTTGTAGACTCCAAAGGAAGACAAGTGTCAGCTCGCGCACATCTTCCAAGAAGCAAAGCGCATTATCCACACATTGCTAGAGGTGGTGTTTGGTAAAGTCAAGTGTTGAGTTTGTGTCAAATATGTGTTCATGGTAGGTTACAGGTAGGACTTGGAGTTGTAGTAGGGATAGGACGGAGTTGGTGTCGGACTCCGGTAACCCGGACCTCCTATAAATAGAGGTGCCATGTGTAACCATGATAATGTAACTTGAAAGACAGTTAACAGATGGGGAGGAGCGCCCGTAGTCAAGCCCCATGGATGTAGACCTCGTGGCTGAACCACGTTAAAAATGTCATGACTCTCGTTGTCGGTTCTGCGGTGTTCTCGGTTCAAATCTACGCTTCTGTGTGCCGCCTCGTGGTTTTCGTAACAAGTGGTATCAAAGCGAGGTTTAGGTAGATCTTGAGGCCATGCAGAATCCAGCAGGTATGAGAAGGAGGACAGCGGCACGTGTACAAGGCAAGGTGGAACCTGGAGCGTGTCGTGAAAATTCACTTTAAAAAGCACGTGGTTTTTCACAAAATCTTGTGTGGAAGAATATTTGGCGCGAGGTGGAGCGAGGAGAAAAAAAGAGGTTGCGGTGGCGGTATGCGAAGGCGCGGCGCGCGGCGACGGCCACGGGAGCACCCTGGCCGGCCGGCCATGGCATGCCACCGTGCGCAGCGGCCTGGGGGCGGCCTGGCACGCTGGCCCAGGCGCATGGTAGCGACGGCCCAGGCACCAGCCGCGCTGGCTAGGCGGAGCATGTGGCCCAGGCCGGGGGGGTGCGTGCGCGGCCCAGGCGTGGCACAGCCCAGGCGCCGGCTCGGGTGGCCTGGCGCGGCCGGCCCAGGCGCCTCGGGCGGTCCCGGTAAGGTGGCAGGAGCTGCCCGGGGGGCACGGCCGGCCCGGGAGAGCTTGGGACGGGCCTAGGAGGGGCCCGGACAGCCCAGGCGGGGTCCGAGAGCGGCCCAGGTGGGGCTGAAGGGGCTCGGGAGGTCCAGGAGGGGTCCGAAAAGGGCCCAGAACGCGTGGGGGCGGCCTAGGAGGAGTTGGGGAGGCCCAGGACGTGATTTTTTGATGTTTTCTCAGCCAAATTTCGTGTAGAATCTAAATTCCGCTCAAATTTAGGTTGGATTACAAAATTTGGAGGGAGAGGGACTCAGAGTAGGAGTCCGGCTTGGATTTGAGGGTCCAAGGACTGCTATATAAGTAGGGGGTTGGGGGGAGGCTTCAAGGCACGAGATCTCAGGAGTTGAAGCCTACAGGCAACCTGGAGAGCACAAGTTCTAAAGAGGAGAAGAGCTCGGGTTTAGAAGAGGTGTGCTTGGAGGAGGAGATCGGTGCGACATCGATCGAGCAAGGAGCGGGCGATCAGGTCGAATTCTCAGATCTGTTCGGGAGAGATGACATGTCGTCATCAACAAGGTTTGAGGTGGTCAAGTTTGACGGCTCCAACAATTTCGTCTTGTGGCAGACAAGGGTCAAAGATTTGTTAGCGCAACAAGGTTGCTCAAAAGTCTTGCAGGATGTCAAGCCAAACAAGATGGAGGATGATACGTGGGAGGAGCTCAAAGTCAGGGCAGCCGGGATCATACGGCTGAGTCTGTTGGATACGGTGATGTATCACGTGATGGATGAGGTTTCACCAAAGCGAATATGGGAAAAGCTGGAGGCTCAATATATGTCCAAGTCTCTGACCAACAAGCTGTATCTGAAGCAAAAGTTATACGGGCTAAAAATGCAGAAAACGTCGGATCTTGCGGAGCATGTGAACGTCTTCAATCAAGTGGTGACGGATCTAGCACAACTAGAGGTAAAGCTTGATGATGAGGACAAGTCCATTATTCTTCTGTGTTCTCTACCACCGTCCTATGAGCATTTGGTCACTATTTTGATGTATGGCAAGGAAACCATCAAGATTGCAGAGATTACTGCAACGTTACTAGCTCAAGATCTGAGAAAGGAAAAGCTGAAGGTTTGCTGGTCAAAGGTGATAAAGGCGGAAAAGGACATGAGGTGGGTAGGTCATCCAAGAACAAGAAACAGAAGGGGCTACAGTGCTACAAGTGCAAGGAGTGGGGAAATATGAATAGAGATTGTCCAGAGTATAAGGCCAAACCAAGCGCCAATGTGGTTGTGAGAGGTGATGACAGTGGAGAAGATACTTGTGATGTCCTAATGCTCTCAGGTGATCAGTCTACAGCAGCATGGATATTGGATTCAGCAAGTTCCTTTCATGTGACACCAAACAGGGAGTGGTTCAGCACATACAAGTCTAGTGATTTTGGGAGAGTCTACCAAGGTGATGACACGGGCCATAGTGTTGTCGGGATTGGTGACATCAAGATCAAGAGTGATGGCAGATAGCAACTACTCAGGAGTGTGAGACATGGGCCAAGGTACAAGAGGAATCTGATTTTACTAGGGGCTCTACATGATAATGGTTGTGTCTATGAAGTTGACAAGGACAAGAAAACTATGAGGATCAAGAAGGGCAAGAAGACTGTGATGGAGGGAAGGACTACAAAGAATCTTTATAAGCTGCAAGGATACGTTATTGCAGGTGGAGTCACCAAGGAACCAGGCATGACGACATTTGCAGTGGAGATGACAAGTTTGAGGTCAAGTTAGGCATGTCGGGTGGCTTCGGTCGGTGAGCTACAAGAGAGGAAACCCAAGTCCTACGTGAGCATGGAAATTCGGGCAAAGACAGCTTCAAAGTAGCGAAGGACATATTCGTCAAGGTGGAGTTTGTTGAGTTTGTGTCGAATATGTGTTCGGAGTAGGTTATAGGTAGGACTTGGAGTTGTAGTAGGAATAGGGCAGAGTTGGTGTCAGACTCCGGTAACCCGGACCTCCTATAAATAGAGGTGCCATGTGTAACCACGATAATGTAACTTGAAAGACAGTTAACAGACGGGGAGGAGCGCCCGTAGTCAAGCCCTGTGGATGTAGGTCTCGTGGTCGAACCACGTTAAAAACGTCGTGACTCTCGTTATCGGTTCTGCAGTGTTCTCGGTTCAGATCTACACTTCTGTATGTCGCCTCGTGATTTTTGGAACATTAAAAAATAGATAATGTGATAGAGTAGCTTGTGTAGGGCATGGAGTCTGCAATTCAGCGGCTCAAAGACCTCCTATGCATCTCGAGCTTTTTTTGAAATATTAATTTTTTATTCAGAAATTTTAAAAATAATGGCACATTAGGAAATATTGCAAAATTAGGCTCCAATCGCCACCATCCATGGCGATTAGGCAGAAATCACCATGGACAATGGCGATAGGACCCGATCGCTGGCCCAGCTGCCGATAAAAGGAAATCGCCAGGACCCATGGCGATAAGAGGGCAAACGCCAGATGGTATGGTGTTTACAAGTTAAAGATAAACGCCAGAGGATCTGACGTTCAGATCTTGGCATATAGCTTTTTCCATTAGCGAGGATAAACGCCAGAACATCTGGCGTTTAGCTTTAACATGTAAACGCCATAATCTCTGGCGTTTTCCCTCCAGGATGCGTTTTGGCGTGCGGCAGGTCACTATCGCCGCTGGGCGTGGCGATTTCCCCCCTATCGCCACGGCTCGTGGCGATTTCTATTTATCGCCATGGATGGTGGCGATTGGAGCCTAATTTTACAATATTTTCTAATGTGCTATTATTTTTAAAATTTCTGAATAAAAAATTAATATTTCAAAAAAAAGCTCTATGCATCTCTAACTCTTAAAAATATTGTAATATCTAAAAATGTTACGATCAATAAAGCTTTCCGTTTCACTTAAAAGAAAAGGAGAGTAAACATACACTGCGCTCATGTGTACCTCTCATTCTTTTTCTTGTTTATAGCTGCAGAATCAAATAAAGAAACAAAAAGGAGCCCGAGACCAAGAGAGGAGCCACAAGGTCGTAAGTCCAAGTCTTGCGCTCCCTTCCACGCTAGTTTTGTCGCTTTATGGGTGGTGCGCTGTGCCAGCCAGCCGGCCACGACCTTATCAACAAGCCTGCTAGAGAGAGAGAGGGAGAGAGAGATAGAGAGGGAGAGAGGCTGATCCTGACGAGAAAGGATAGCATCGGTACAGTGGACGGGGATAGGTCGGCGTCCAGGTCACACGCACCAACCACGTCACGCCTCCCGCCCCGCTGCTCTTTTCTTTTTGCCCCGCTGGGACGCGTGTTGCTCCACCGCACGTGGTGCAGCCGCCGGCGCAGGGCTTCGCGCTGGTGCGCCTGGGACCCGCACGTGCGCGCCGTGGGCACCCGGTGGCTGCCGACTGTGTTGTTTCATGGTTCTGCCCCCTGCGGTGTTGAGGTTATTCACGCCAGCGCCACGAGACGCGGTTTATGATTTTATTCGAGTAGGTGTCGCTACAACTGCTTTTTTTAACATAACCTTTTATTTAGCCATGTTTATGTTACGAAACCAAAACTGGACGATATATAAAAACTAATAATAAATTCATAAAGAGACTATGATCTATCCTATTATTTTTTATCTTCATTACATCACATAAGTTTTCTCTTATCCTTTCATCATAAAATAGTAGCTATCTTTTTTCTTCTCTATACTAGCAAAAAATTATATAACAAAGAGAAAGCGGACTTACACTACTATATCTGCCTTATAAAGACATCTACGGTATAGACGTCGCCATATTTGCTATAACACCAGTATTTGACAGCGTGCTAAAATTTTAATTCGTTCTAATGTACCCAATGTCAAATTCTCTTAGAAAGAGACCCACCACAAGATAAACTGCACATAAAAATATCTCGATCTCTCTCTTCCCCCATATTCTCTCAACTTCACGCTACTCACCGACACCAATTCACGATGGCACCCAAATCTCTACTAACCTCTTCCTCTTCCAAACCCCTCCTGCCGCCTCCATCTCCTTCACTTCTGCGTCGATCGCTTCTCTCCTCCTCATCATCCTCATGCTCCCCAATTCTACCCGTGGTTGCTTTTAAGGGAAGATCCGACTCCAGCCCACGCGAGGGATGAGCAAGAGCGAGCGGGAGACTGGGAGGAGGAGGTGGCAGTTCCAGCGTGCGTGGTTCGGTTACTCCTGCTCTAGTCCACGTGAGGGACAAGCGAGAATGAGATGAAGGCGACGGTAGTCCATCAAGCTTCCATGGTGGCGCTGTAGGCAGAGCAAAGAGCGTGCGACATTCCTCATCCTCAAGTCGTTATATATATATATATATATATATATATATATAATTCATAGAGAGATTATGATCTATCCTATTATTTTTAATCACTTGATTACAGCACACAAGTTTTCTCTTATCCTCGAGTCGTTAGATGCGGATTGAGTTGTTTAAGATCTTCTTGATTTGCTTTGTACAATTAATCCAAGTAGGCACTGCAATTTAATCAAGTCCTCCTCCATCGATCCCTTTTAGTTCTAGTTCTCCATGCATCTCTTCGTTGCTTGTTTGATTCTAGTCATCGAGCAAGAATGGATTTTGGCCGTGTGCGTACCACCACGAGAGAAGAACGAGAGGCAGGTGGATAAATCGATTTGTCTATCGTTTCATCAAATTTGGTACGGAGCACCTATTCGCTCCGTTCTCGTTTTCTCACTACAATGGACGATGCCGTTTGCCCTAATCGCGAGCGAGAAACGATTCAGAGCCAGGTGCCGGACGGGGGCAAACCGGTAAAATCCACTTGGAGCCAAATCCTGGCACGTGCGCCAAGAAGATAAAAAAATAGAAGGAAATCTAATCCTGCTTCCTCCTCCCCCGAGATATTTATCACTCTCCGCCTTCGTTTGCTTGCTTGTTCAAACAGCTCTCCTCCTCCGTACAACAACCAAGAAGAGAGAGAGAGCGCGCGCGAGAGGGAGGGGGGAGAGAGAGAGAGAGAGAGAGCGCGCGCGAGAGGGAGGGGGGGAGAGAGAGAGAGATGGTTCATTTGCCACACCTGGGGAAGCTGCGGCGCGGGGTGAAGGAGGAGGTGGTGGACGCCGACGACGAGGCCGCGGCGGCGGCTGGGCCGGAGGCTTCGCCGTTCCACAAGAGGTCCCGCCTCGCGCAACAGCAGCAGCCGCAGGTGGGGTTTCCTCTTGCCGTTCCTTTTACTAGTATAAGTTCGCATGACAGGAAATGAAAACAGGAGGATTTTTTTTTCTGTATGAACTTTGTTTTGTTTATTTCTGCTTCCTAAAATCCCGAAGGTACTGATCGTTCATGTAGCGAGCCGCAAGGAATTTCAAAATTGCATTCGCGTATTCCGCAGGAGTTTGTTATCTTTCTCCGTGCGGTTCGTGTCGTTTTTCTATTGCTAGGAAGCAGCGGAGAAGCCAAGCAAGCGTCCTCCAGTAATTCATCTTTCCTAGGAGAACACAATGATCTATTTTTGTTGTGTTGTGACTATTTTCTTGGTCCAAATTTTAATTCATATCATTCACCTAAGGTTTTATTTTTCGCAATTGAAGAGATTGTCGTTACTTGTCGGTATGTTGCTCATTTTGCGTGTTATATCTGATGAGCATTCTAAATTGCTATGCCAGCATGTAAGTTTTATCTGTGCAAAAAAGTATGCAAGTTGTCGAGGATATATAAGTATGCGGAAGAAAAAGATCTTGCACAGTAAAGTCACTGGAATATTTCGTCCTGGATTCGTTTTCTGACCTTGCCAAGATATTATTACTTCTCATTACGAGTCGGTTCCATCGTTTGATTTTAGAAATGGACAAGACATAATTCTGGAATTGTACTCGCTACTACTGATTCTCCGTCAAACCGAACTTTCCTCACCTTACTGCTAGCCCACCATTTTAATTACATCTAGTGTTAAACCTTAATTAGTCCTACGAGATTCTACTTCCTCCATCTCTCTGTATGGTCACAATAAGCCTCCTCTCTATCAGTGCATCGAGACGCATGACTTTCAAGTTTTCTCCAAAACACAGTTTTCCAATTTCCACCACGGGTTTAGACTTAAGAATAAAAATAATATCTTGATTGGTCACATAAGATGAGTCTAGTTCACAAAATGTCGCTAGTAAATTTTATTCCTTTCAAATTCTTACAGATGTCAATGGTTAAAATTATATCATGGAAACTGTACACAAGTGAAAAATGGGTCACATTTGTGATTGGAGGTAATATTTGTAAAATCTTGCTTCACTGTTCTCTGCTTAATCCTATGGTGGTTGTGTTTTCATGGTGTGTCATACAGCAATGGAGCACAGGTGTCGCTAGTGTGTCAAATGAGCAGTCGTCGAAACATGATTTCCTTGAGGAGCCTAGCCCACTCGGCTTGCGGCTTAAGAAGAGCCCCTCTCTGGTGGATCTGATCCAAATGAAGCTTGTGCAGGCTGGTAAGACCAAAGATGCCCAGCATGCTGGCATTGTTACTGCCTCAGAGAAATTGAAGGCTTCCAATTTCCCTGGTTCTGTTTTAAGAATCGGATCTTGGGAGGTTAGTAAATTTTTTTATTTGTTCATTCATGTTCCCATATTGCAAGTTTTCGAGTATTACTCTTTTTTGTCAATCAAGTTTTCTAGCATTCCTTGTCCCAAGGTCATCGTAGATAAAATTTTCAGGTATAAATTATGTGCGAAGACAATTGACTGGTTGTAATTGCAGATATCTTCTGTTCATGATTACATTCCCATCTTAAGTACCCTTGTGTAGTATAAGTTAAATGCTAAAACAATGGACTGGTTGGAACTGCAGACACCTTTTGGTGATAACACTCCCTTGTTGCTATAAGAAACTTAAAGAGGACAGCTTTGTATTGTTGACATTAAGGTTACTTGTGAAGTTCTGGCCATCTGTTCTGTGTGTACTTTTCATATTTCAGCAAGTATTCACAATGAGGGTTACCGTCCATCAGATAGATCTGATGGTGACGACACTTGAAGTCGTTCTATGCTATGTAAAGGAGAACATCGATCGGGGGAGGGATAGATCTAGAATAGCCGGTCAAGGGAAGGACCACAACAGAACTTTAGGGACTAGGAGACTTTGCTTAAAGTATAATGCTATCCCTTTTATAGGGATAACTTGATTTGCCCTAAGAAATATTCTCTTAACTTAAAGAAACAAACCAACCTGAGATAAGCATCCAAACCAAGAAAATCAATCTAATCCCAAAAGAAGGAAACAAGCCACCTGTGGATTAGTTGTTTGTTTATCTGTGTTTTCAATTGCTTTATTTATGTTAAAAGGTTTAAACTTTGTATATGACAGTGGGTATCAAGGTACGAAGGAGATCTGGTTGTGAAATGCTATTATGCAAAGCACAAACTTGTGTGGGAAGTATTGGATGGTGGTCTGAAGAGCAAAATTGAGATACAATGGTCTGATATCTGTGCACTTAAGGTTGTTTGTCCAGAAACTGAACCTGGGGCCTTGGAGATTGCAGTGAGTATTACAGCTACACCGTATCAGTAGTGAAACTTCTTATAAAATTAATTATTTTATCATGTACACGAGGAATTTATTTTATAAGACTTTGTGGATTGGCATCATATATTAAATAGGAAGGTTCATGATCTACTAGAGTTCAGAAATTCTTGTCTATTTTTTTTCAGGTATTGTTACATATTCTTTCTGCTGCTGATTCTTTCTTTCTTTGTTTGTTCAGTTGTCTAGGCAACCACTTTTCTTCAGAGAAACCAATCCACAGCCAAGGAAGCATACTTTGTGGCAGGCAACCTCTGATTTCACTGCTGGACAGGCAAGCATGCACAGGTACTAAAAATTACATCTCCTTTTTCTAAAAAAGGTCCTAAAAATTAAGTCATGTCTTGTGTCAGATGTTTTTTTATTTTAAACTGAATAACCAGTGAACATCACACTTAAATATGCTGCTCTTTGCGACGTGGCTATTAGGGAAACTTCAATGACATGGCATAGTGGATTTTGGTCTGATTTCTTGAGACACCATTGTGAAACACAAATTCAGACCACCATCAAAATCAAGTAGTAATATGCTAGGTTACTTATACTGGTGCCTTAACTTTTGGAGATCATTTATTTCAGGAGGCACTTTCTTCAGTGCGCGCCTGGAATGATGAATAAGCATGTGGAGAAGCTTGTTCACTGTGACCCACGTCTATACTCGCTAAGTCAGCAAAATGACATCATTTTGGAGAATCCCTACTTTGAATCAAGGTGTTCCATATTTGAAGGCCCAGACGATGTAAAGTGTCAAGATTTTGAGAGTAAAGATGATGATGATCAGTTAGGCCCCCAAAGCTTTAGGGAATTATTATCACCTCATTCTGCAGCAGGTAAGAGGGTAGATGCTGAAGCAAGACAACAAGCTGGAACATCAGATGGCTTGCCTCAACATTTCCTTAGTTCAGGTGAATTTCAAATTTATAGCATTTTTCGTTCCTCAATGAATTACAATGATATCTAAGGTCCAGCTTTGCTAATGAACCATGATATAACATGCCGATCAATTTATACCGTATTTCCACTGGTTGGCCATTGTTTTGGAAGAGATAAATATTTTATTTTACTTTGAGGTAATGCCCAATTCCAGCCAATTTGAAATTGTTTTGTCTGTTACACAAATTGCTTCACTAGGATAATGGTGAACTACACTGTATATAACTGTACTGATCATTTTTTCCATTCTAGTTACTGGCACTCAAGTGATTAAACAAGACAGTGCTTCGGGTGAGTGTGAACTGCAAACAAGCATCCTCAATTGGAACGGTTTTAGGTTGTCAGGGATCCGGCGCTCCATGTCCAAGAGTGAGATTGCAAACCACATTGGGCACCACATCTATAGACAGATGTATTCAGGGAACCTACCTGCAGCTGATGGTGGCGATGGCATATCAAGTAAACTAGCTTTAGATGACATAACCCGGTATCTCCTGAGCGACTCTCAGATCATGGACGGTAGTGATGGCTCCACAGGTAAACTGACATTTGATGAGCTGACCAGGCAACTCCTGAACGACTCCCAGATCACTGTCGCTGCTGATGAGAGGATGCTCATGTCAAGGGTCAATTCTCTGTGCTCGTTGATTCAGAGAGATTCAGGCACAGCCCAAATAAACCCTAGCGTTCGTGGTGATACTGAGGTGTATGAGAGAAAGCCCCAGCCTTATGTGCCTCCGGTGGGAGGAGACAGTGGCAATGGCTCATTGCCGGCGAGGCAAGAACCATTTGGAGATCTCCTTACGCGTGTCCCGCGCATCTCATCATTTCCTCACCTCCTGTGAGTTTGATCTGAGGGAGGCTAATGTACAGTGGGAATAAGTGCTTGGTTGCATGTAGGTTGATGAACTCTTGCGTGTAGAAATTTTTGCCGGGAAAACCATTACTCCTTTTCTTCTCTCTTGTGTACATAGATAGGGTAAATGTAGGTAAGCTCTTTTTGGCTCGACGGACCAATACATGTGCCCTGTGTTCTATGTTATGGTTTTGGTTGATTGACGTGTGTATGTGATCGCCGAAACGGCTGATATCCTAAATTTCTTCTTTTGCATACAATATTCTGAATTTCTTACTCATATAGAAGGTGGAATTTTTTCAGTTTTGTCTCTGAAGATAAATGTGAAGTAGCTAGTTTTTCGAAAAGAGAAATTAAAAAGCACTTATACTGATTTGTGCAGCAGCCCAATGGGTTAGATGGGCCTCCCGGCCAGCTTTCTCGAATTCTGGCCTACCGGCTTATATTTGAGTTGGTGGTGATGGTACGTCATTTAAGCTGCCCTCTAAATTCACATCACTTATGGAGAATGCCACAGCCGGATGTGATTAACCAACCGAGCCTCGCTAGCTACATTCTCTCTGTGAAAATGGCACCGTCACATGTGATTAATCAACCAACCAAGCCAATGAATAACCAACCAACCAAGTCAACGCAACAGGTACCTCATCAATTAACCAACCAAGCTTTGCTATCCATGTGATTAATCAACAAATAAACATATTAGTTTGCGATCTGTTTTAGATCTTCTCACGTTGTTATATCCAATAATATTCTCTCCACACCTTCAGCTACGCTATATTCTCTCCATGTTATTATCTAACTAAAAACAGATTAGTTAACATCTCCATGTATATCAGCAGGTTCTTGCTTTTCTCATTGTTGTTAACAAAAAGAATAACCTATCTCGAGCACCATTGTTCTTCGCCGCCATGTCACATCAGTTCCGTCGTTGCCGTCGTGTCACATCTGTTGCGTCGTGCTGCATCGTGCTGTGCCGGTCATCACGAGTTGAATGAGCCCGCAGCACACGCATCTGCCTTTCGTTAGCCGCCTCCTCCGCCAAGCTTCGAAGATCAGCTCCTCCTACATTTCCTACCACAATTACCTCACCAGCTTGCTTCTCTGGCGTCACGTTCATCTCCGGCTTCCCTATAGAAATAGGTACATCATCATCAATCTTAATTTTGGGCAAAACATGATAATGTGCTAAAAAAACTTGCAACTGTGTGCATGCACTGTGCACTCACCAAGTTCAGTTTCTCCGGTGTCTCACTAGGGTCCATCTCTTTCGTCGTCTCCCTCCACAATCACCTAACTAGCTTGTTTCTCCGGCCCTCTATATTGCAACAGTGTACCTGCACAACAATCAAGAGCATAAGCGAAAGCAGGGTTGATCCTTAATCTATTTGACCTCTCAGTGCACTCAGAAAGAATAACTTAAGTGCATAATCATGTTCTATTTCTTTATCCTGCAAATGATAGGGAGAAGCATGCCCAAGTGCAATCAAGTAACACAAAAGGCTTGTGCCTGGGCTCCGATCGTGTTTTAACCAAACTATTGAACGCAAAGCTTATCAGTGTTTTATTTATTGATAATGAGCATAATGGAAAAGGATTATAATATATTTCTTGATAATGAGCATGTATACGAGAACTGAAAAGAGAACAACCTCTCCATTTGCTGTTTCCATAGCAATGCATATCGATCATGAATGCTTCCACCAGCACTAACTAAAGCATCGACCTCTACTTGCTTATCTGGGATTTACTTTCACCCCAAAAAGAAAATGTTGAACCACATGATAAGGTAATTAACGTGATGGAAAAAGTACTGTTATACTATATAAATTTCAGTTGCAGATAATGACACTCTAAAAAAGACTGGAAGGCCACATGGTATGGACTCATTTCAAAATTTCAACAAGAGATATCACTGGATGGATCTTTCGTAAGCTATTCTGGAAAAAAAAATCGTGCTAAGCTAATATCTGGAACCGTGGAATTAAGAATTGAGAAAATCTGAGAGAACCATGAGGTGCTGATGTGGATCAACTAGGCAAATTATCAGGGGAGAAATTCAATCATCTGTGTCCAGACTCATTTACAAAAATTATCAGTATAAAACTATCAGCTGCTCAGTATACAAGATTCAAATTGATGGGTATTTGTAATTAACAGTAGATAGTAAACGAAAGGAAGGAAGACCAACCTGTATTGAAAACATTATCAGCATTTTCTAACTGAAACTGTCTAACTTCTTCAACATATCCTTCAATTTATTTTCAACATCATCAAGTATAGAAACTATCTCAGCATCTTCTGCCATGGACTTCTATTGAAGCTGGTTGCATGCACATGCCAAAAATGTTAACTTCAAACAAAATAAAGGTATAATCCTTCTTCATAGAGCGATCCAGAGCTAAACTTACTGCAATGGGACAGCGAGATTTCTTAAGCAAAAACAGAATCTCTTCCATTTGTTCTCTGTTCTTCCACATGTTCTCATCAATTTTATGGGCAGGTATACCACCTGCTTCTTGTTCCAAGTGCTCCTCATCTTGCACATGCAAAACAGATAGAATTATCATGTCAAAACACTGCTTGCTTCAGAAAGATCACCCAATATTTAAAGCTCTAGAATTTGGCAGGCTAAGATGTATCGGCTGATGTTTAGTGTCAAGTGAAAAGCTGCTTCCTTTCTTGACACATTTGTGAAGCTTTTACCAATAGTATCCTACACGGACAAACAACACGATCTGCCACTGATAAGTTATGCTATCGTGTTTTAATCATCCTGTGTTCCAAGTACCCAAGTGAATTTGTTTGTTGTCAAATTTTATAGCAGTTTGCCATTTCTTATTTTTAAAATAGACCCCTCTCGTTATGCATGGCTCTTGGTCCACATACTGTTTTCTTCTATGTCACTTTTCTGCGCTTGATTTACTTGCCTAAAATCATACAAAAGGAAAATGGACTATTCTGATCAGCTAGCGAGTAATTTTTCATCTTCAACGCACACGCTGCGGAAGATGAACATAAGGTAAGCTATGCTAATCTGAAATGAAGGAATACAAGAGCCTGTATTTGAACAATGGTTTCTGCAGTACTCCAGCCCCTCCAGTTTCCTTCTAAAATTTAAACTTCCTGAACATTCATGAGTGAGAATCATCTACAGCATAGTGCAAACTATCAAAACCGCAGCCCGTCTGGCCATATCTCCCAACATCTGCTGTCAACAACGCCAACAAATCCTTGTAACGTGATTGTTTCATTTGAAGCACATAGGCCAAGCTTTATGAAAAGGCTTTTGATAAAGAGGTTTCAGTAGTCGAGCAAATCATACATGAGAGCTCTGGAGGGGTCAAGTTAAATAGTATAGCAGGGAATTTCATTACTACAGGGAAAGGCCTGAGGCAAGGAGACCCCCTTTCCCCTAAATTGAAACCACCATGGAATGACCTAGGAGAAGTAATTACAAAGTTGCCAGGTTCTTGAAGAAAGCCAACAAGAAAAAAGTTCAGTCTTCTAGATGTATCATCTTTCTAAAATATCTACTTCTAGACATCCTATTTAAATAGTTTGATCTTGCATATATTAGCATATGCACAAAGAATGTTATTCTAGTTCCATATATTCCATTTGATTGATTTTGATAGAACCATGTATATACCATTCCAATGCAGATGTCACAACCAGAACAACATGCCGATAAAGGGAAAGAAGGTCCGTATTATTGTAGCAATTGTTTATGCCAAAATAGAATCCAAACCACTCACAATTCACTTTGACATGATTTTTACAGTGCTTCTTCCAAACATTAAATCAAAGAGATCTCGCATTGATGCTACGTCATGTCCACCAACAGGTCTGTTCATACGAGAACTAGCAAACACAACAAATGACAGTTACACGTCCTCGGATGATGATGATGACGTGCAAACTCAATTCGTTACAACACTTTCTACTCACAGTACCCTCACATCAGCACATCAAACAGAGCTGGTGAAAACTCCAATGGTACCATACCTATACCAGTGCATTTCGTATATTGCATTCATGTTCAAAATTATCGTAAAGATAGATTCACGAATTGTATAGTGAGATATTTTTTCATTTCTTAGGTCCAAATAGTTCCAGTGAAGCTGGTTGTTTCATTGGCCTTGTACCACTTCAGGAAACATCAAGAAATGGTGAACTTAGTGTCACAACAAATACAAACATTGTATAAAAGAGAAATCAAGCAAGATGTGACCGTGATAGAGCAAGACGAAATAGCTTAACACCCGAGCAGAGGGAGGAGATCAACGCACATAGAAGAGCAGCCAAGCAAAATAAAACGTTCGATGCGAGAAGCACCTGACAGAGAGCTGCCATGCAAAGTCTACCAGACAAGGAGAGGCAAGATATGAATGCCTACCGAAGAGCACGCCGGCAAACCATACCAAATGGGGAGAGGCAGGCATTGCTAGATCGCCATAACGCAAGTTTTGCTGCTAGGTGGGACACCGCATGCACTGAATCCATCGCAATGCCATGCCCCCAACCAGCTGCATCACTAGTGACCAACCTGTCATCGAGCACACCGGCATCCCTAGCCAGAGAGCCAGATGCTTCACCTTTGTCCGCCCCTTCGTCAAGCACACAGACAATCACCATCGTAACCAATGGTGAAGCTCCCATTTATGCCCCACTTCTTATGCACAGACGTCTCGATCTATTATGTACCTACTATGTCACATTATAGGTGACATAGAAGCCTGTCTCAGTGGCATCATCGATGAGGATGCCATCCCCAATGAGTTTATGGACAATGAGTACTACATGTTCATTGGTAAATGTATTTTCGTCTCTACGTGCTCAACCATTTTTGTAAAATAAGATTATGATCTTGTTATAACACACTCCCACTTGATACCTATAGCTTCTGACGTCGTGGAGGACGTAGACCTCGACAAACCAGTAGATTCCTCCACCGCATGCAACAACATCCTCGATTCATTTGACATTGTCTAATCAAATATACCAGATAGCACACATCTCCTGAAGCATGTCAGGAGCTGCCTACACTGTGAAGCCAAGAAGTTCTAGTACAAGACCCATGGTTTCTGCTGTCGTAATGGACAGATAAAGCTGGCAGAACCAGAGCCCATCTCAGAACTGATGCGGTTTTGGTCTAGTGCAGATTCTGACTCACGACATTTTCGAGAGAGCATTAGGTTCTTCACCGGGCACTTCTCCTTCACAACCCTCGGTGTCAGCCTCGATAACAACTACACAAAAGTGAGGGCGGAGGTGTACACATTCCGGCGCACGGCACGATATACCACGACGTGCATTCATTCGGGAGTGAATCACGTGCACGTCCGGAACATCTGCAGCTGTATTTCTATGATGACGATCCCAACCTAAACCATCGCACTCGACATGCCCCTAACCTAGACGAGGATGTCATTAGAAAGGTGGACAGTATCCTCAGAGACAAAACCTACTCCTAGACGTTTAGGAGTGTACGCAGGAGTCTAGGCCAGATTGAGGACCTCTAGGAGTACTGAATAGACCTGAACATCGATAAGAGGCTGGACCAGCATAGGTATAATTTTCCCGTGGTGTCTGAAGTGGCTGCGATGTGGGTTGAGGGCAACCTAGCAAGGCGGTTCGAACACAGTGTTACCTTGTACGGCAACAACAACGAGAAGTATGGCATACAGCCCACGCATGGGTGCTACGACCCACTCTCGTAACCCCTTTCTTCCCAAGGGTGAGCTCGGCTGGCATTGCAAGATACCAAAGGATGGCGTGAGTTGGGATTTGGTGCAGCAGTCTGTGCAAAACCAAGATGACGATCAAGGTTAGTCTTTTAGCATGCTTGTGCGTTCTTTCAGTCTACCCACCTAACATGTTGCCTAACTTTCAACTATTTCCTGCCTTTCTGCAGAGGGGAATAGCCGGTTATGCGTCTCTGTCAGGGACTACTACTATTACAGATTGTAGACGCGTCCTGTGATATTCAACCCGATAATACATGGAGCACGCATGTTATAGTAATACATAGTCGACATGTACATCAAGATAGAGGGGTCTAGGCTTAACTGGTTCAGAGATAACCAGACGCACATACGCGCCAACCTTTATAAAGGCGTTGTGGATAGCATCACTGCTGGGGAACGTCGTGCTAGCTAGATTGGCACAAGGACGGTGCTCCCATGGTCGTTCCAGGGAGGCTACAGAGATAGGAAGCACAGGCACATGGACATGATGGCATTGGTGTAAAAGTATGGAAAGCTAGACATCTTTCTGACGATGACCTGCAACCCCAACTGGGAAGAGACCGTCAATGAGTTGCTGCCTAGCAAGACCCCACAGGACCGCCCTGGTCTTGTTACCCATGTTTTCAGAGCCAAGTTGGAGGCTATGAAGGAGCAGCTTTTCAAGAAGCACATCCTGGGCAAGGTAATTGCTTATGTCTATGTGGTCGAGTTCTAGAAGCGGGGCCTCCCACATGCCAATTTCCTGCTGATAATGGATTCAAGATACAAGCTTATGGTTCCGAAGTAGTACGACCGCCTAATCTCAGCCGAACTCCCGGACAAGCATAAATACCTAGAGCCATGGTAGTGAAGCATATGATGCACGGTCCATGTGGTGTCCTAAAGCCCAATAATGTGTGCATGCAGGACAGACTATGCAAGAACCGGTACCCACGGCCGTTCAACCAGACCACCATCCAGGGGAAGGACTCCTACCACATTTACCAGAGACGAGACGATGGCCAACATGCTTAGGTTCAAGAATAGATGCTGGATAATAGGTGGGTCATGCCGTACAACCCATACTTACTACGGATGTTCAACTGCCACATAAATGTTGAAGTATGCTCCAGCATCAAGGCTGTCAAATACCTGTAGAAGTACATCTACAAGGGCCACGATCGGACATCATTCTCTCTAGATGAACCTAACAGTGACGGTGTCACACCCTGATTTTCCGAAACCCAAAAATTAGGGCCAACAAAAACTTTTTGCTAATAATATCGAATGAAACACACTAGATTCAAAACTCTTAATCAAAACACGTTTATGCAAAACCCTAAAGTAAGAAAACAGAATCTTTCCACTTTGCTCCGGTCCCTTTGATCTCTGCTCTGTTGGAACTCCGTCCGGAAGGGGATATAAGACCTGCCTTATCCTTTGTCTCCCTACGTGGCTAAACACTCTTGCATGCCCGCCGCGAACATATCTTCGGCATCCCTTCCTCTCTAACTCATCGGCGCCACCTAAAACCCATATACGTATATATGCACCAACCCTAGCATCGCTCCTCTAGGCAAAACCAACAAAACCCTAAACAGGAAACACGACCCCAGAGTCCAATCAATGTGCCAGGACATTCCTTCCCTTTCCGGCACGACGCGTAACCACCTTCCTCCCAAGATCCAATCCGACGCACTTCCCGAATACACAAAACCCTGGCGTCACCCCTTTTCGAAGAAACCGCAAAACCCTAATCCACCGATGCTCTAACCATCAGCTCTCTCCGTTGTTTCCGCTATTATCCCTAAGCATATATACGAGTGTGCAGATGCCGTTCCTTAAACCCTAACACGTAAAAGGACTTAACGCAAATGCACGCACCGTATTCACCACTACGTCAGCGGCACCTCGCCCCAAGTAGATTCGAACCAAGACAGAAGGGTTTCCAAATGAACCCATGTCTCCATCACCCCTTGCCGTGCCCAGAAACCCTAATCCTAATTTCCGTCCATTCCTTATACTAAAACCCTATTCCTCCGAAACCCTAACCGCGAGGCTTAGCACTCTTCCGACCTTCTCAAAAATCCTGAGATAATTTGTAGGACATCCTAGTAATAATCCTAAACCAATTGTAGCATAAAATCACAGTGGCCAGTACAGAATATTTACAAACCAGAATTAATAAAATACCGAGAATAAAAGGAGCGTTACACAGTAACCCATAGAAATACATTTCCAAAAATCCTAACCAAAATTACACGATGATATCCACACCTCAGGGAGCCCGGATACGTAAAAACATGGGTGAGTTGTATTCAAGAATCTGGAGTGGTTCCTACCGAATACCTGCGCCAGAAATCTTCCATCGCATAAAATTACGAGGAAGCCTTAATCAAATTTAACCAGGTAGCTAGTAAAATTCTTTCTTAGTTTACTCAACTTCCCTGCACTCTTGAACCACCCCTGGCAGCCCAAGTCACCTCACCTCCAGTATCACCTAAGCCCCGTCAAGTCCTGGCATGCAAAGCTTGCACAGACCATAGTACTAATCAGTGCTAGTCCTTCCCTCGTGCGGTCAATTCCTCTCCCTGGACACGTTGCTCTGCTCTATTGTTTCCTCCAGCATGCTGTCATCTCAACTCCTGTCTCGTCTACTCAACTATTTCTCCCTGTTCAACCACAGCACCTGCATGAGTTGTCCCTCTCCTATCACGTCACCTCACCCTCACACATCAAATCACTGACAATGCATGCACTTTTTTTCTTTTCCCGAGCCAGCTAAAACCCAGCTGCCTCTGTTCCTCTCTGCCAAGCACGCATGTGCTCTTCCCCTGCACCTTCTTCCTTCTCCAGTCCTGAGCTCAACTCGCCTAATATAATTGCTCACCCGAGCACCATTCTATCCCAAGCTGCCATTCCCCTATCTCCAATCCCCATTCCTTCCCTTGCCTTTCTCCTTCTAGCTACCCCATTTTTCTTCCAAGCTCCTCTTTGCTCAACTCCAAACCAAACCAGAGCCGAGCTCCCCTTCTCTCAGTATCCCATGAAGCTGAGCTTCCTTTCCCTCTGTGCTAGGCTCAAGCTCAGCATGCCCTGCTCTCTCCAGTAGCTCCTCCACTTTCCTCGGATCCTTAGGCAACCGAGCTCCCCTTGCTCCTTAAGACCTGGCTGCTCCAATCCCTCCAGGTCGAGCAGCTTCAACCCTTCCACACCCGAGCACCAAGTCTGAGTTTCCCCCTATTTCTTGAGCACCTAGGCTGCGTGCGAGTCTACTAGCTGCCACAGCCGAACCCCAGTACAGCCACTCACCTCAGCGCCGCCCCGCTCTTTTCTTCAATGCAGCCGGCCACCAGTGTCCCCGAGCTGCTGCCGGCCCCCACTCACCTCGCCGACCGCCCCCAAGTCACCAGCGCGCCGTCGCTTGCTTCCCGAGCCAGCGCCCGGTGGGCTCCCCGGTCGCCGCCAGGGACTAAGTCGTCCTAAGCAAGTGAGCCGCGCCACCGAATCACTCACCGCCTGCCTCCAAGCCGCCGGAGCTCCTCCCCAAACCGGGCGGGCTCCCCAAGCTTGCCGCCGGCCCCTTGCTCCCTCTCTCCAAGTTGCCGGCCTACCTCCACCCCGCGCAGCGGCCGCTAGACCGCGCCGCCAGCCAAGCTCCTCTCCGGCGAACCAACCAGCCGCCGGTGAAGTCCCCCATGGAAGCACCGTAGCCAGACCCCGCCCGTTCCTTGTCGCCGGCGCCGTCCCCACCTCCGCCGCCGTCGGCGCTTGCCCTGCCATTTCCCCTAAACCGCCGGCCACCGTGGGAGAGCTCGCCCCTTCCAAACCCGATGAGGATCCCCCGCGCCGCCCTGGCCCCAGATCCAACACTCACCGGAGCCGCCCCAGCGCAGACCCCCTTCTCCCCTGGTGAACTGCCGCCGCCGGCGCCTGCCCTCTCTCCTCTAATCCTTTTTCCTTCGGCCACATATCTCTGTGCTCTGTTTGCTGAGTGGTAGCTAACCGAGTTCATTTAATTAGGTGACCCGCACGTCAGCAAGCCACTTAAGCATTAGCTAAGCAATTAGTTAGTTGGTTAGCTGCAACTATAAAAACTAACGTAGGTTTTGAGCTTAGTTAATTAGTTAGTTAGTAGTTAATTAGTGAACTAGTTAGCTATTTAGTTAGATAGTTAATTAGTTAATTAGTTAGCTATTTAGTTAGTTAGTTAATTAGTTAATCAGTTAGCTATTTAGTTAGTTAGTAATTAGCTGGCTATAGTGATGAGCCTAGCGTAGCTTTTGGACTAATCTGTTGATTAGTTCCTGTCATGCCACCCGACCTCGCTAGGAATAGATGAGCTATTGTTTAAGTATAGTAGCTAATTCTTTTGATCAGCCGTTAACCTAATATGCTCGTGAATATACTATTCCAATGGCGAAGATGCTACTCATTTGGTTAATCAACGCGCTAACACCCAGTTAGACATTACCGCTATACATACACATAAGTCCGATTAATACCACTCGAACCATCTGTTAGCTTAATCGAACAGTTTCCAAACCTTGCGAAGAATCCTTAGGTCCCCTTATGAGTGTGATCCATCAATTCGTGTGAACCAAGATTTAACTAAATACCTAGACGATGACCAATGATTTATAAGTAGGGATCCCGATGGTTCTGATAGGAACTAAAGACCTCGAGGGACTCGTGAGCTAAGCTGGATAACCTAAAACCATTTAAGTTATTATTATTTCATGCTAGGAGACAAGTACTTAGGGTTCCACCTTTCTTCCCAAAACCGAAACCCTAGTTGTGCCCTTTAGATCTTAGCTGCTAACAAACCAAGTTATCCGAAATTCCAAAAGTGTTACACGTACACGACCCGGACAACCCGGACGGCAAACGTAATCGTGTACTCTCCGAGGACCCTAAAACCCTAGTCGTACCTTTTTGAGCCATAACTCATAATTAAACTAAGTTATCCAAAACACCAAGGATATTGCAAGCATGAAACCCCGGACAACTTCAAAACCCTAACGGCACCTGCAAGCATAAAATCTCCGAAACCCTGAAAATCCTGACACGACAGAAACTCGAGGTAGATGTGATGACAGGATAACCTAAAGCCTCCGTTTCTTCTATTCTAAAAGCCCCTGGCGCCACGGCAGCTATTTCTTCTGTCGCGGCAAGCTCTTGTCGCAGCTCCCTTGCCCTGCCGTGGCAACCTCCTTCCCCACCACGGTAGTAATGCGGCAACTGCCGCTACCGCCTCGCTCTGTCGTGGCAACCCGCGGCAACTCTTTTCCCCGACGAGGCAACCTCTCCGACACCGTGGTAGCCCCGCACTGCTACTTTTCCTACCGTGGTAGCACCGCGCCGCAGCCCCTGCCCCGCCGCGGCAGCAAGCCATCTTTGCACCCTTTATTTCCTATAGCTCCTTAGAATCAAATAGTTGGTCAAGCGCGTTATGATTTCATGTGCTGAAGTTTCTGATTCAATGTTATTTGGTTCTTCCTTGCACCGTTGATTTATTCGCCGTTCTTTTTGACGTGTAGATACAACGTTAGGAATTATCATGCGAAGGAACTCGGACATCTGCCGAATCGAATTCAGGACCGAGCCCCGGACAACTCGCCAGGCAAGCTCCTCTTCTTTGATCATGTTGAATCCCGTGATTGCGAACTATTATTTTGTTTGCAAAACATGCATGCTATGTGATAGAAAATGATATTTTATGTAGCAATAGTTACATCCGATGTGGTGGAAACCCTAGACCGATCCCGCTCCTTGTCGCCCTAAGGAATACATATGTTCCGAAAGAAATACCGGAAACCTAGGTGTAGTATATACATATATATATTGCTTAGCCCCGCAGTAGAAAATCTAGGTTTTCGCAAAAGTAAACGGATCCCGGAATTCTCTTATGAGATAAACTTGGGATGGATCGCTGTGACCGATGGAGGAGAGGTCACGGTATAATCCACGGGTTGGATGTTCGAAGGGTAGTTTTTGTGGAGCAAAAACAAAACGGAGATGTTTTGGATCCGGGTTAGAAATGAAGGGCGTGAGCAGGAAGAAATAAAAGCGAGCTAAGACCCAGTGGGGCACTCGCGGTCCGTGCGACGGACAAGGTGTGGAGTCTTTCTCGGACCACTTAAGGACCGTGCCTACCGTGCCACTAAACCAGATTCACCCCGTATGTCCACATGTCCTTTATGGGAAGGACTTGACCTTTACCCCATCGAGTGCTAGTATCTGGACCCGTGGGAAGTAAGAAGTATGTGCTAGGTAGGACGATGGGCCCCTGGAGAATTCTCACGACACTATTTGCGACAAGATTCCTAGATGGTGAGGCCAAGGCGGGTGTGAGGATTCGACACAAAGGTGAGAATAGTCCCACTTTAGAATTTGCGATCGATGCAAAATGGTTAAAGATTGGGTAAAACATCTAGCGGGTCCAGCTCTAGTATGAAACGGGTGAAACGTCTCGTTGTACAAACCCTGGACACATGCGGCGTGCAGCATGCCCAGGGGGAACTACATCATGTGGGTAAAGTCGTACAACCTCTGCAGAGTGTTAAAAATCTATTCGAATAGCCGCGTCCTCGGTCATGGACATAATCTGGTAAGGCCACACAACCGGTTAGACTATATGATGACATGTGGGTCACGGGTTTAAGGACGCATCGCCTGATGGGTATGCAGAGTGAGATGGGAGGGCCTCGTGTAATGCGATTACACGGGAGGTGTGGTAATGAGTGGGACGCTGTTCTACCGGAGTGTAGAAACAGCTATCTGAGGAGAAATGAGGAATTGTCGGACGTCGTTCTACCTGAGGGTAGGAACGGCTATCTAATACAGATGAATGGCCGATCCCGTAGGGGACGGCCGAATTGCAGGTATGCTATGAAGACTGATTGATATGACTCGGCAAGGCCGAGGTTGTTTTCGAAAATGAGCTTTTATCATCTATTTAGTTATTTCAAATGAAAACTTACATTTCCGCACAATTATGAAACATAGGCTAGAGCTCTCTATTGATTTCTCCGGTGCATGCATATATCTGTGATATTTCCCCTGAAGGGAGCTTGCGAGTACATTCAATGTACTCACCTGGCTTGTTGATTTAGCCAGACGAAGGAGGCATCAGTTCCGAAGACAAGAGTGCAGTCGCGAACGCTAGGGCGTTACCCCCAGTCAGTTGCCTGTCGGGTATGGCATACTGATGGGCCACCTCTCTGTTGAATTCCGCTGCAAGTTTATAGCCGTTGGGCTACAGGTATCAGATTATCGACCTTAACGGTCTATTTAATTGTTTACGCATGTATGACAATGATATACAGGTTAACTCGTGTGTATTGGCTACTGATCCAGGGACCGATACAGTAATCACGAGGGAGTATCCGGCTTAAAAAACCGGGTACGCCACAGACGGTAACATAGACGATCAAACGTTATGTTGATGCAAGTGGGTTACTCCACCGGAGGCGATCTGGAGGATATTCAGCTTGAATCTTTGCGAGAACTCCCCAGCAGTCCTACAACAGCCGCTTCATCTCTCGAACATGCACATGGTATCATTTAGAGCAGAGAGGACCTAAACAACATCGTCGCCTGAGAGAAAGCATCAAAATCGATGCTCACAACGTATTTCGAGGCTAACATAGAAGACGAGTGGGCTCGACAATTTCTGTACAAGGAATTCCCAGAAAAGTTCACATGGCAGCCAGAGAAAAAGGTCTAGAAACCTAGGGAATAGAGGTACCAGGTAGGCAGAATTGTGTCGGTACATCCGGCAGAAGGAGAGTGGTACTATCTGAGGGTGCTGCTAAACCACGTTTCAGGCTCAACATCCTTTGAAGACCTCCGCTCGGTGGACGGTGTTCTCTGTCCTAGCTTCTAGGCAGCTGCCAAAAGGAGGGGTCTCATCGAGGCCGACACAACACCTTAACTAGTGCCTAACAGAGGCCGAGCAGTCCCAGATGCCATCCTCGCTCCGGAGGCTCTTTGTCAACCATCTTGGTATTCTGTGAGCCCAGTGATGTGCATGGTTTGTGGGATAGGCGCTTTGAGGCGATGTCGGATGACTAGCGGCGATCACACACATGCCCGTACATTGTTGAGCAAATGGTGTTGCTTGACATCAGAAACATGCTACAGTCCATGGGGAAAGAATTGACTTCGTTCCCTCTGCCGACATCGATGAGGCACACGACACCACGGGAGGCGAGGCCAAAGAGGTGATCGAGGAGTCCGAGGTAGATATTGGGCATATTTCTTTGGTGTCCTCCCAAAACCCCGAGCAAAGGTCCGCCTACGACGAGATACTTGCTACTGTGGACAGCGGTGACGGAGGCGTCTCTTTTGTCGATGGCCCGGGAGGCACGGGGAAGACCTTCCTGTATAAAGTGCTACTCGCTACAGTCTGAAGCGAAGGCAAGATAGCTGGGGCAACTGTGACATTAGGTGTCACCGCCTCCATCATGCCCAGAGGCAGGACAGCCCATTCGAGGTTCAAGATCCCCCTCAGCATAGAAGATGGATCGTCGTGCAGCTTCACCAAGCAGAGTGGAACAACAAAGTTCCAAAGGATGGCTTCACTTATAATATGGAACGAGGCCACCATGACGAAGCAACAAGTGGTCGAAGCGCTGGACAGCAGCATGTGGGATGTAATGGGCCAACAGGACTGGCCGTTCAGAGGGAAGACAGTCGTGTTTGGCGGGGACTTCAAGCAGGTCCTTTTGGTGGTGAGGAAGGGGACACGTTCTCAAATAATCGACGCGTCTCTATGCAGTTCGCACCTTTGGTTGAGCATGCGGCAGCTCAGGCTCATCACGAACATGAGGACACAAGCTGACCCATGGTTCACGGATTACCTGCTATGCATCAGGAATGGCACCGAGGAGGCTGACAAGGAAGATCACATACGGCTTCCTAAAGAAATCCGTGTGCCATGTACAGGGGAGGAAGCTGACCTATAGCAGCTGATAGAGCACGTATTCCCTGCTCTAAACAAGAACATGGCTGACCCGAATTAACTTCTCCGATGATTCTTTCGACAAGAACGATACCGTTGACAAGATAAACATGAGGATGATAGAGCATTTCTAGGGCGTGGAGACGATTTACCATAGCTTCGACCATGCAAAGGACGATCCGCATAACTACTACCCCCTCGAGTTCCTCAACTCACTGACACCAAATGGTCTCCCTCCTCATGTGCTCAAGCTGAAGCTCAACTGCCCCACCGTACTGCTCAGGAATATTGACCCCTCTAACAGACTATGCAACGGCACGAGGCTGGTGGTTCGAGGGTTCCAAAGAAACACCATCAACGCTGAGATAGTTCTAGGGCAGCATGCCAGGAGGAGGGTGTTCCTGCCTCAGATACCTCTCTACCCCTCCGACGACGAGATGTTCCTGTTCCGGTTCAAGCAGAAGTAGTTTCCAATCAAGCTCAACTTTGCCATGATGATAATAAGGCACAACGGTAGAGCATCCCAAACGTCGATGTGTACCTACCGGATCCGTATTCTCCCACCGCCAGTTGTACGTCGTGTTGTCTAGAGCCACCGCAAAAAGGCACATCAAGATCCTCGTCGTGATGGACAGTGAGAAGGCCGATAATCCAAGAAATGCAAAAAATCCAAGGCATCCAACTCCACGGTGACCAGAACAAAGAACATAGTATACATGGAAGTCCTCACCCCATAAAGGCGCTTGATCAAAATTGCAACTTGGCTATGAAACTACCAATTTTATATACTGAGCTTTTAAGTAGTTTTCATGCAAGTTATTATGTAATAGAGTGTATCTTCCTTATATGTTTTTTTTAAAGGTATTCATGCTTCCATGTTGGACTGTTTTAACATGAATTAATCACTCATAGTTGCAGAACCATGTTAGGATGCACACATGCTAACATAATGTTGTTTAGTGAAGTTTCATTTATCTTTGTAAAAAGCATATATATGATAAAAGGGAAAAGCATACTTCTGTTATACAGCAATGGGAGCTTATTATACATTTCAAGTTGATGCATATAAAATACTTGTTTCTAAAATTGATATAACATTGCACATTCATTTAGGCATATGATCATATGCTTTATTCGATCAGTTTTTATTATTTTCTTTCCCTAATAACCTTCATAAGACATTAGCTTCTGATATAGTCTCTGCCTCCCTCATTAGGATGAAGTCCAAGTGGAAGCTATTATCAGACGTCCAGATATTGTTAGAACTATCAATTCGTAAAGCTTTTCTGCCTTTTGTGTCACTTGATTAAATTTTTAGGGTCAGAACCTGCCTGCCATGTGTTTGTTATAATACTCCACACAAAGACAAGTTATTTCCCATGGGTCTGCCTCTACTTTTATCAGGTGTTCAAAAATATTACCAATGAGGCATGTTTTATTTGCAGATATTTAGATAATTTAGGCAAGACTTGATTGGATGCGTAGAACTGATTTATTTATTTATTTTTTGCAAAATTCTACAGTTCTCAGGCACTTAAGAAGGGCAGATTGAGTGTAAGTTATGTATAAGCTTTGCATAGGCTTAGAAACCACGGACCATATCTTGTTCAAATGCCCCCTTGTGTTGGTGTGTTATGAGAGATATCTTTTGAGTGGAGTCACATCCCAGGCTGTTAGAAGATTTTCAAGCTGAGTTAGTTGGGATGGCGGGGAAGAAAAATAGTAGATTTAAGATTGTGGTGTCATCACTGGTGGTGTGGTGGTGTAGCTCAATAAAAATGATGACATCTACAATAATTTGCTAACCAATAATCCAATTACCATGCTTCATAAGGTGATATCTTTTTTTGCAGTAGTGGAAGAACTTGGTGGTGACATGCGACAAGGAAAAGATGGAAAAATATCATCTCAAGTTTGCTGGGCAAATCCATTTGGTGCCGGTCTGTTGAGATGATGAACATAACTGGTGCTGGTTGGCCCTTTTGGTTGTGTTATTGGCTTGTATCTTGGTTTGTTATATTTTGCCTTGACTTGTTGCTTGCTAACAAGTAACCAGCTCAGGTCTTTCCACTTTCGATGATGGCTCAATGAGGAGCAAGTTAGACAAGAGAATGAAATTAATGCTATTATTCAGAACTGTGAACATGACAATAGCTTGTGTAAGAGAAAAGAGGCACTCTTGAATTGTTTAGAAACTGGAGTTTTATTATGTATTCTTTTACATAGTTGTTGGCTCACTGACCTAGAGGAAGCTGGGCACAAACAGGGAGTTTCATTCCATTGATCAGGCTTATGACGAAAAATGTTAGCAGAACTAAAACAACAACTCCAACAATTATGCTAAGAGGTGTGCATTCAGTTTTGTAATCCAGCAATTCGTTTTTATTTGACAAGCTATGGCAATGCAGATGGTAGTTTGTTGGATTAGCAAAGGCTGCAGGGCTCTATTATTTCTTTTAGGCTGTTCATGATATCCCATAACAATGATCAAGGCACAACGTTAATGATTGCATCGACAACATGGTGCTCTAGTAACCATAGCTCCTAAAGTCTTCCTTAACAAAAGGCATACCTACTAAAATTCTGAAGTAAGATGAATTTATTAAAAACATGTTTAACTATAGATTTTTTTTTACAATCAGGTTGTAGTTTACCTCTCAAAACTAGTTTGCCTGTGTTCCAGAAAGATTTAGTGTGCTTAATTAAGTTCAGTGACCATGGCTTGGTTTCACTTGATAGTGAGACAGTGAGCACATTGGACGTAATGTTGTACACGGCATTGTAGAGGAGATGGGTTTGATTTTGTGGCACTTTACAAATGTTGAATAACCTATGGTATTCACACCACAGATATGCTACCCTAGGTACAACAATATTTAGAACATGGAGGGCATCCTTACAAGTTCAGTTATACCATTCTAGGGACTGTCTACCCCTAAAGCTAGCCCCATTGTATTTGGTATTGAATAAAGGTATTCTCACTTCCTCTTCTGTATATGACTCTTTTTAGTTGTCATTTGTTTCTTAAGTGGCACTCCCCTTGACACAATCAAGAAGCTCTGAGCTTACATGTGCCCTTTCCTAAAAAAAGTGCGGAAAAATGGTTAAGAGTAAACCACACCAGAGTTACCGTTAGTTTATTTGTAGAATCATCGTTGTGGCAAGGCATGTGAATGTAATAGGACATACTATGGTTGCCTTCCTGCCACAGATTTATTTGTGGCGAACGACTTATAGATTTATGAGCAAAGCAACCAGAAAAATCTCCTCATTCTTGTTTAGTTTTTGGATCTCCTACACAATGATCATTGAGTTTGCAAATTGTTATGAGTTACATCTACACAATTGGTCCAATTCTCTCGTGTTTCTCTACCTTTACCTACCATTCCTATTGTTATGGTCCTGGTTACATAGTCTGTTTGGCCACATTGAAGTCATTCAGTTATGCTATGATTTCCTGTTCAGTAAAGTAAATATCTGTGCTGATTGTGCAACTGGGCTGCTAGGCCTTTTGTTAGAGTTTGTTAAATTTGTTAAGAGTTAGTTAAGGTTTGTTAGAGGCGTTGGATATACACTATGCAGCCTAACTACTTGATCTTATCTTGCAACAAACTGCTAACAGCCCAACAAACTACTAACAGCCCAAAACAGATCAACCTGGCCCAAAATTTTTAATTTTCAAGTTTCTCGCCAAGCGAAAATTTTCTAGTCGTGGCTATAAAATGCCTTCTTGCTGCACCAAATGTTCTTCATTCGCTATTCTCTCCACGATTCTAGAGTGTAGAACAACACCACATCTATCTTGCTGCACCAACCATTGTTCCCTCATAGCAACATGGTGATTCCTTACCTCCCATTGAGCTCCAAACGTTTGCAAGCTATAACACCAACGGAAGCTTCCATTTTCACTCAGTTCAGCAGGCATGTCACTCGCATTTAATCATGTTTGCTATTTAGATCGATGAATACACCTCCGGACAAATTTTAATCATTAAACAATGCAGGGATGCATGGTTTGACGAAGTTTGAATTATGCACACCTACTACACGACCTAGAACATCTGAAATTTCGTCGATACGTGAACTTATGTAATTTGTTTGAAACGTGCAATATGAAAGTTGGAGCTGGGCCCGTGCTCCAAATGGCGTTTCCGAGAGGTGATATTTTTTTCAACAAAAAATTGAAAAGTGTATTATATAATTTCAAAGAAATGTGAAACTTTTTATACAGGTAAACTATCGTGTAATCCATGTACTGAAAAAAATTGTTGAAAAACTTGCAAATGTGTGCCTTGTGCATAAGAACAGATTTGATACCAAAAGGTTTGCTATTGTTGCCTTTCAAACCTGTTGTTTTTTCACAGGTGCACAAAAATTTGTGAGTGCAAGTATTACACAATAGTTCACTCATGTGAATTCTTTCCTAATTTCTTGAACATACGATTTTTTTTTGAAAGGACTTAGGAGTGCCCGGGAGCTATTTTGAGTTTCCGGACACATTAAACCTTTCCATTCCTGATTCATGTAGACCATATTCTTTTTTTTTGCGAGAAAAGATTAACTTTACTGCTAATTAACAGGGATACAATCCGCACTCACGAGCGGCATAACACAAACCGGAACATCCCACAATTGAAAATTAGAACATCTTTGAACTCTAGCAAAACTTGCCAGCTGATGAGCTACCCTATTCTGAAAACGAGTACATTTGAGAGCACGAACTTCCCTCTCGCCGGACGACAGCAATTGAAGTTCCCTAATGATGAATGCATGCTGCGAGTTACTCCCAGTTCTGCTCTTTGCCGCCTGAATGACATCAGTACAGTCAGTTTGAAGAATAACTGGGATATTAGTCCATTGCAATGCCAGTCGTAACCCCTCCATAGCTGCCAACAGTTCAGCCTCTAGCGGTTCAGAACATTGGTCTAAGCACCTCCAAGCCGAAAAGAGAATAGATCCCAGTGAATCCCGAAGAACCATCCCAATGCTGGCAGATGCATCAGACGAGAGAAACGAACCATCAGTATTAAGAGCCACCCATCCGGTATCAGGTGGCTGCCAAGCCTGATTTGGCAAGGAAGGATCCCTCACTCGCACATCTGGTTCAGAGTTCCGGAACACGTCCGCCGGCTGTTTACCCTTCACAGGATCCCGTAGGTCCTTTTGTCGGATTGTGAATAGGGCACCGAGATAACTAGTCAGGAAATTGCGGGTTGCATTAATCGATGGAAGGGGATTGTTATGTATGACCTGATTCCGTAGAAACCAAATACGCCAAATGATCATTGTGACCATCTTCTTCACTTCATTGGAGCAGCGGCAGAGGATACCAAAGAGCCATTCCGGTCCAGTATTGCGCAAATCGCTATACTTGGGAAGAGGCCAAACCTTCTCCATAGCCTGCCAGGTGCTTTTGGCATTGTCACATAGCACCAAGGCATGGAAAGAATCCTCAGCACCTCTGCCGCACACCAAACAAGTGTCATCATCAGCCAAGTGCCGCGTCTTTTTATTTGCCATAGTAGGAAGACCACCGGCGATAGCTTTCCACATAGTTAACTTCATTTTCTGAGGGACTTCAGTCTTCCAAACACATTTCCACAACGATCTTGATCCGTCCGGCCGTGAGCTAGACGCACCAGTCGCCACTGATTGAGTATGTGGCGAGGTGGCGAGGCGGTACGCGCTCCGAACTGAGAACAGACCTGACTTGTCATAATGCCACGCCAGGAAATCATCCTCACCTCGCGGGGAGACTCTGATTTTAAGTATATATTCAATATCAGCCGGCAAGAAATATTGATGAAGAAGAGGCTGGTTCCACTGGCCATGATCATCAAGGAAATCGGAAACCCATTTCAGGCGACACCGCCTTCTATGCGAAATTGGTCTCAGCGATCCTTCTCTCGGGATCCATGGATCACGCCAACATCACACTTTTCGACCATTCCCAATTCGCCAAATCATTCCTTTTTTTAACAGATCCAATCCATGTTGTATTCCTTTCCAAACAGGAGAAGATGCACTAGAGAAAGCTGTATCAAGTAAGTTTCCATGAGGATAGTACTTAGCACATAAAATCTGCGCACGCAAACTCTCTCGGCATTTGATAAGGCGCCAAGCCTGTTTGGCAAGCAAAGCTTGGTTAAAAAGACGCATATCTCTGAAACCTAGACCTCCATGAGACTTTGGCAAGCTCAGTTTATCCCAAGAGATCCAGTGAGTCCTCTTCTTACCATTCTCAGCTCCCCACCAATAATTCCTGATAAGCCGGGTTAGACTATCGCACACTGACAAAGGAAGTTTAAACACACTCATAGCATATGTCGGTATCGCTTGGGCTACCGATTTGATCAGAGTCTCCTTCCCGCCAGCAGATAAGCATTTTTCTCCCCAATCTACTAGCCTTTTGCTAAGCTTTGCCTGGAGTGTTTGAAACTTCCCCTTGTGTATCCTCCCATCAGGAACTGGCAGTCCGAGATATTTTGCTTCAAAAGAAACCTGTTCCACCTCCATTAAAGTCTTCACTTCGCGCTGGTCTTGTTCCTCACACCCAGGTCCAAACATAATGGAGCATTTGGCTGGATTAATAAGTTGACCAGTTCCTCGCGCATACACAGATAAGATCCTTTTAACAATGGCTGCTTGTGGAAGAGTGGCTCGGAAGAATAGCAGGCTATCATCCGCAAAGAGGAGGTGCGAAACACCTGGGCCACTTCGGCTGAGTTTAATCGGGGCCAGATGATGAGAATGAACCGAATGCTTCATTAAAGCAGATAGAGCATCAGCAACAAACAGAAAGAGGAAAGGTGATAAAGGATCACCTTGACGCAGACCACGTGTTGGCTTAAATCTCTGCAGAAGATTGCCATTAAACAACACAGAATAATGCACAGACTTCACACAGGACATGATCCAATTGATCCATTTTTCCGAGAAACCCAATTTATGCATGGCATTTTCCAAAAATCCCCAGTCCACACGATCATACGCCTTTGACAAGTCAAGCTTATACGAGCAAAAACTTTGATCATAGCGCTTACCAGTTTGGATTTGATGCAGGCACTCAAAAGCTATAATTGCATTGTCCGTTATCATCCGTCCCGGAATAAACGCACTCTGGTTTTCAGAGATGATCTCAGTAAGGAAGGGTCGTAGCCGATTTACCAGACATTTGGCTACCACTTTATACAGGACATTGCACAGGCTGATAGGCCTAAAGTGTCTCAGCTCCTCTAGATGACTGATCTTCGGTATGAGGACAATGGTAGTATCATTGACACCTTCTGGCATGACTCCTGTGTCAAAAAAATTCTTAACAGCTGCAGATACCTTGTCCTTGAGCAATGCCCAATTACGCTGGTAGAAGCGGGCAGGCAGCCCATCTGGACCCGGCGCCTTTAGTGGGCCAATTTAAAACAAAGCATCAGCAATTTCCTCAACGGTCATTTCTTTGCAGAGGATTTCATTCATCTGAGAGGAGACTTTCCTTTCCAAAACCTCAAGCACAGGATCATGAACCAGGGTAGGATCTCTAGTATAGAGCTCCTTGAAGTAGGAGGTCGCCATTCGCTCCATATCCGATGGCACATTACACCAAGAATTATCATCCTTCCTCAACTTCTTGATAAGATTCTTCTTCGCTCTCCAAACCGCCTTCTGGTGGAAGAAACGCGTGTTTCTGTCCCCCTCCTTCAACCAGTTAATTCTGGAGCGTTGCATCCACAACATTTCCTCCCGAAAGATCAATTCATTCATCTGCTCCATCTTCCTCGAAATGATCTCCCTATCTGTGTGAATAGAGTTCAAGTCTACTAGTTCCTTCCTAAGATCTTCAATCTGGCGAATAACATTACCAAATTTGTGCCTACTCCAGCCATGAAGATCAGACAAAACATGCGACAAAGATTTCGCAATGGAACTCAGCTCACCCTCCGAGGGATACTTCCTCCATGCTTGCTCAATGACTTCTTGGAAGCTTGCATCTCGCTCCCACATGACCTCATACCTTCGGATTCTGTGTCTTGGTCGCTGTACCATCTCCGGATTAGATACCAGTAGGATTGGGCAATGGTCAGAACATGGGGAGAATAGATGAATCAGCTCTGCATTTAAGAAACAATCACGCCAGCATCTATCTGCACACGCACGGTCCAATCTGACCCGTACGTTAGCGCTGCCAGCACGTCGATTGTCATATGTAAAAGGCAACCCAACAAAACCCAAATCCATAAGTTTACATATGGCTAGGCTATCACGGAACGCTGTCATCTGACCTTCTGCCCTCGGAGATATAGATATGTGTTCGTGTTGCCATAACACTTCGTTGAAATCTCCCAAGACCACCCACGGTAAGTCCGACATCCCACGAAGCGCTGCTAGATGAGCCCACATCAGATGTCGTCGATCTACATGAGGTTCTCCGTACACGAACGTAGCGCGCCACATTGGTTCGGACATGTCTTCTCTTATCTTCACGTCAATGGAGTGATCACAAGAGCTGGTGACCTCCATCTGGATGGATTCATGCCAAAATAGGGCCAAACCTCCGCTCATTCCATTACTGTCCACACCATGAAAGCCACGAAGTCCTAAGCGCCACCGCAAATGCTTCACCCGATCAACTGCCTGACGAGTCTCACACAAGAACACCACCTTGGGGAGGTTAGCTTGGCATAATGCCAATAAATCTCGAACTGTCCGGGGGTTCCCCATCCCCCGGCAGTTCCAAGCTAAAAGATTCATTGGTTTCGGCGGCACCCCTCGAAGGAGCCTGCCGATCTCATATGTGTATTTTGGCTAGATGAAGTATTGCCATTCTGGCGCATTCTCTTTGATTTAGAACCACAATCCTTATCCAGCCCAGGTGATCCAAGATTTTCCGGTCTATTCATATCAGATATGTCAGATTTCTTATTGGAGTCGTTAATAACCTCTATATCCATGTCATTAGCATTTCTCTTCTTCCCAGCAGAGCAAAGTGTGACAGTCTCCTTGCCGCTTTGACCAGCCCTCCTTCGAGAAAATTTGCGTAGAGCATGACGATGTATAGAGCTTTGTTCCGGAGGTATCTGTAGAGAATTAGGAGTGTTCACCTCCTTAGAAGTCAAACTCTGAAGGTTATTTCTTGATTCCAGCAGCGGTTGAATATTGCCCGGGGAAGCTGCAATAGAACCAAGAACTACCGTCTTTTGGGAAATTGCGTTACCCGATTTAGATTCACTGGGCAAGTCAGAAACTACAACAGGGGAAGCAACCGCCTTCTCCTTCAGGATCGAAACATTTAAATTGCCTTTGTCCTTATAAGAACTAGGAGGTTCGTCCGAAGGAACAACAGTCTTCTCCTTCGGGATCCAGTCGTTTGTGCAGTTATTCCCCTTATAAGCATCTGACCTCAACTGGAATTCATTCCGTTTCCGTGCTTCTTCCACAAACCTCCGACGAGGCGGTATAACTCTCATCCAAGCACCATAAGGTTTTCTCTGATTGCTACTAAGACTCACTGAGCAATCCTTGTCAATATGCCCAATCTGTCCACAAAGATAACAAAATTCTGGCAAATATTCATATTCGAGCGGGCACCAAATATCGTCATCAGGATTGCTCCTTTGGATTGTAATTCCGCGTAACAACGTACGACGAATGTCAATTCTGACTTTGATACGTAAAAACCTTCCGACTGCCATACCATTTTCTTCTACATCAACATCCAGGCATGATCCCAACTGCGAGCCAATTGCTAGCCCAGCTTCCTTCGACATCATTCCCATTGGGATCCTGTTGACACGGACCCAAATAGGAATTTCAGAGAATTTGAATTCCTCAATAGTCTTGGAAGCATCATAAGGAACAATCAACATAAGTTCATGGGCATGACCAATTGACCAGGGTCCATCTTCTAGCGCTCTTCTCCGTCCCTCAGGTTGGTTGAAGAAGAGTAAAAAAATATTATCACCCATCTGTTTGCATATGATACCTTTGGAGGGGCACCAAATCTTCCCTAGAGAATTTGAAACGATATCCGCGTGGACAGGCTTTCGGCTTAGGATCTTGCCTACAGCGTGCCATTCGGCATCTTCAATCTCCTTCCCAATCCGTTGCGGTATAGCAATAGGATTCCGCTCTGATTCTGAAAGCTGTAAAGTATTCATCATTCGACGTAGATCAGCGTCACCTTCCTCCATGACAGCAAGAGACTGAACGCGAGGAGAGGGCGGGTGATAGGACAGGCGTGGGAGGCGGCGGAGATGGGAGCTACGAGGTCAGGCAATGGAATAGGCACAGAAGGTGGCGGAGATGGAAGCGGCGAGGACGGCCGATGGAAGGCGCGAAAGGTGGCGGAGATGAAGCAGCGGAAAAGGCGGCGAGAAAACAGCGATGAAACTACAAGGAGCTAGACCGTTCTCGAGTCGCCAGGCGATCGCCTTTCGCCGAGACGCGTGGACTCACTAAGGAGACAAATAAGTTTTCATGTAGACCATATTCTGACTAGTGTTTCCCAGAAGGCTTTGGCACATTTGGAGTTGTACTACAGATTTTACAGGGTGTTGGAAAGAGCACTTAAAATATGGCCTCTACATTGGTAGTCAAGTTCCTCAGAGGTTTCGTAAACGGAATGAGAGGTAGGTATGGTTTTTGTTTTTATCAAGCTCATCCCCATTTTCAGCAACATTAGAGGTATCAGGAGCTGTTGGCTCTTGGATAGCTGACCAAAGACCTAAGGTGGTAAGCCAAAATTGCATTTGGCTTTCCCACCTCTTAAAACCAGATCCATCAAATTTTTCTGTCCGAATACTAATTAGATCTTCTCTTGCAGCCATGGGAGCCAGGGAACAAGAACCGCAAGAACGAATGAGCCAGGAAAACTATCTAAATAAGAAAGTATTGATTAATACATGGAATATAAATGTGCGACCTAGAATGCTAGATAATACAAAGACGTAAATGAGATGAGGACATGCCTAGAGATGATGTGCAGGATGGCTAGATGTGCCTATGCAGACAAGACATGAAACACATCATGACTGAAGAAATAGACCCTACGATTGAAAAGCAATATAACGTACACACTAAGGCTGAAAAGAAATAGACCCATTTCGATCTTACATTATTAGTCAGGGTGATAAAATAATCAGCCAACAAATTAGAGAATTAATTAAAGCAAGAAAATACACGAGTGCAGTACAAACGATAGAGAGGTGTCGAGAAACATATTGAGAGGCATGCGCGCCCATTTTCCTGAGATCAAAATAAGTGCCCTCACGTGCAGGGTAATTCGCTATTCCGATCCGAAGGATTTCTCAACATCCATCTGGCGCGGATCAATCAGTAGATCTCCAGACTCCTGAGGTCATCCACAGCGTGCATGGTGCCAACTTCACTTTCTAGCTTGGGCACCGGAGCAAATCAACGGGTGCCTAATGTAAAGATTCTTAGCTCCGGTGCAAACTCAAAATGGCACATCACAACTTCACTTGTAAGCGAAATAAGAGAGGGAGAAAGAGACAAGGTGGTGGAATGAAAAGGTGACATTTTAGTTAGTTGCAGGTCCCACTTGCAAAGGGTTAAACATTAGGGGAAAAAGGAAAATTTAGCACCTATGAGACATGGCAGTTAGATGGCAAATTATGGTGGATGGCCCGATAGCCAAGTGTTAGATGGAAATAACATGGACAAATTTATATATGTACGGGTGAAACGAAAAGATGATGTGTGCATGGTACTAGCTCTAGATGGAACAGGAATAGAAGCATTATGCACTTCTGACTTTTCTATATCCTCCATCATGTGCTCACCCGTGATAGGAGTTTAAGGGGTATTTGGTTGGATTTTTCAGTAGTTTTTCATTGAAAAAAGCTGCAGCCAACCAAACGGCTAGTTTTTTAGTAGTTTTTACTAATGGTAGCTGTAAGCTTTACAGTATAAATTTAGCTGTTTGAAAAAGCTACCTTCTACCAGCTTTTTACAATGTGTTGAAACTTTTATGCTTATTTTTTTAAATACTGTAGATGGTTTGGATCAACCAAAAGTCATATATTCATTTTCTCAGAACCACAGCAGCTTTTCTAGACAACCAGTCAAAAGTAGATTTGTCAACAGCCACAGCCTAACCAAACAAGCTCTTATCGCGGCCTCAAACCACGACAGACACATTAGGCGAGCCTAATCAACGAGTCAGCTACCACCGCGGACAGGAGCGCGTTAATTTTTAAGCAAGAGGTCACTTTCATTTGCACTGCGCCACACGACTTAAACACTTGATCACTGTATAAACACTATTCGTTATCATTCACCATACTATTTGGCACCGTGCAAACACTATTGCTCACTAGTTGACAATATGCAAACAATATTTGGACACTGTTGGTTACCAGGAGTTGTTTCACTGCCCTACAACGAGCTGCCTCTCGTGGTGTCCTCCGCGACAGGCTTATTGTAGTGGTTGGGAGGCGCGATACGTCCAGGGAACACCAAAATTGCCAAAAACACGCGAAGTGCATTAGCTAACGCGCGGCACAGGCCGCTCTCTTTCCCCTTCCTCTTCTACAGTAGAGAGAGGCGAAAAAGGGCGTCTTCGTTTGTCGGTCTTCCGCCGGCGAGTCTGGTGGTTCCCCTCCCTTCCCGTCGCCGTTTCGGCGGCGGAAGGGCAAGGGAACCTCGAACCCTCGTTTTGGTGTGTAGATTTGTATAGTTTATCTGGGTTTGTTGCCTTGACGGCGTCGTTTCGGCGGCGGTGGCGGCGCCGTTCGGCCCTTTTGTCTTCCGGCTCCAGCCCCGTCTCGGTGCTGTCCCCTCCCGGCGTCATCAAGGAGCTAGTGAATCCTTCTTCTTCTTCGCGGTGGAGTGCGGCCTCGGCGACCTGCTCAAGATCGGGGCGATGCCCCTGCCGATGGACGATCAGCGTTGTCTCGGATCCGCCTCTCGTGGCGGTCCTCTTTTGCGGCGTTTCAACCGAGTCTTCTGGCTCTGCTGCTCCGTGCAGGTGCTCGAGTGGCGCTCAAGTCTTCATCTTCCTCCGCTCCGGTTGGCCAGCGTGGCGACTCGCAGGAACAGTGCTGAAGCCTCTAGGGACTTTCTTGTTATTTTCCTTTCTTCAGGGGCTTCTTTGCAATTTTCTCGGGACAGCTGTATGCTTCTAGTTGTATCTGGTGTTTTCCTTATCTCAGTTTAATGCAGATATTTCCTCAAAAAGAATTGCCAAAAACACCGAAGAGAGGGCCAAAAGTGCCAAAATTTATCTTTCTAAAGTAGGACATAATGAACATGCCGTATAGGTTTTTGGTGGTATACCAATAGAGAAGAGCCGTAGCCCTTTTTCTGTGTGTGGCTACATAAAAAAAAATCATCACGCCGGTATATTTCTAAACTACTATATCTATATTATCCATATTACTACATAGTGTACCAAATTTGAATTGGGCTTAGGCAATCAATCTGAGCTGTTGGTTTCTTATATCGAATGGTTGAGATTGGAGGGATTCGTGGTGAACAGTAACTACAGTACTACAATATTACCATAAATAGTACCATGAACAGTGACATCTGCAGAACTACAATAGTACCATGAACAGTACCAGCATTTGTGCCTTGGTGTGCATTGCACGTACTGTTTACTAGTATAGTGTACCAGGCGATGTGCATTCTCAATTGTTGATGTCCAAAATCCAATAGTGAAATAGCCTGCGAATCTCTGTATTCTCAGCCGTCTATTTGTTCTATCCGACGCCTCAGATTCCAACCGCCCATTCCTTCATTATTGGGTGATGGTTGTATTCCATCTTCTATAAATTATTCTGGACAATGAAGACCGAGGGTGGGGATAACATCTTTAACAAAGTCACATTAATTATTTTTATGATTATTTCAAACATTTTTAAATAGTTAATCAATATCTTCTAACATAAGAACTTCTCTTTTAAGGTTAGATATAATAGAATTCTTACTCCAAATTAATAAATATACTTTGATTAAATTCCTAAATCGTTTCCCAGGTAAATATAAATCACTCCATCTAAACATGATCAAGTATGTCCTATTTGGCCTATTCCAACTTATACATGCTATTCTACATAGAAATTATATGTTCTCCATGCGTTGTAGGTTTTCAACATGCGACGCATGCAACAATATCTAGGTTCGATAAATAATTTAGCTATCTTCTCTTTCGAAACATGGCAGTCATATAGTCCATGTGCGTAATCTACGGGTAAGCTTTTCTCTACAGAAGGATGAGAATTTGTGTCGTGTCAAATTTGTTATATCTGATGCTTATGAAATTATTTCAAAATAGAGAGAAAAAATTTGAATTTATGTTTTTCTATCAGCTGCTATAAGAACAACACCTCGGAACACTTATTGTTTGAGAAAAATTGATTAAGTCTTGGTGGACTTAATTGGAAAAATTGGGTTAAGTCTTGGTGGACAATAAATGACATGTCTAATAATTTATATTTTGTTCAGTTCCATGTTTGTGTTAAGTGAAATGAACACGATTAAGTCTTGAAAGCACAAAAATACTCATTGGAATTTTATTCCTTAATAATTTTGTAGGTGATCCTAATGTAGGTGAATACTATGACTCCTAAAACGTTAAAAATGATGCGTAGTTGTTCCGTTTGCTTGGTTGGTAATCTTGTGGGTTGTGTGGCTTTTATGAGATGGTAGTGGCTGCTATCTTGGATATTGTAAGTTGTTTTCTGCTGCTGAACATTACTTCATGTTGTTTCTTGATCGACCTTCGAGTCGAGTTGATTATAAGTTATTTACTGCCTTTCTACAGGATGTGAACTATGTATCTGGTAAACCATGCTTTAGGGTTTGTGTTGTGGTATTTCAAGTTGTTTACTGGCTCTCCATATACCATGTTTGTATAATTTTAAAGTGTATGGGAAAGCCGTAGAGCACTAGTGTTGTTTTCGTGTTCGTTAAGTGTGATCACTAAGGTTGAGTGACCCACTAGCAGCAATGCATTAATCGACTGAGCTAGGTTGTGGGGACATCATCGCGAGCTCCTCCTCTTTTGAGGTTGAGTGACCCACCAGCTTGAGGTGCATATGCTGGCTAGGTTAGGGTGTGGGGACTTGGTCCCGAGCTCCTCCGAGGTAATTCTGTTTAGTGATGCCAAAAATGTCACTACTTCTCTACAGGGTTCGGAGTATTCTTCATTCAATGTTCATTGCATTGTTTCTTGGTTGTCTCAAACCAGCCGTGAGTGCATACAGCTCTAGTGATCATATGGTGTGCCTGCCGGGAAAGGGTTGTCCACTCGTGAATGCATATGGCTTTGGTAATCATATGAGTGAGTGGACAATACCGCAACTAATGAGACTATGTGATGCACTTGAGATTGCATTATATCCTTGGTCCTAACACTGGGTGCCCTCTATATGGCTGTGCACTGGTGTACCGTGGGCTAGGCGCACGGATCGGTGTGGGTAATGCCTACTTGCGTGTAGGGAAGCAAGCGAATGGGAGACTGGTGATGCAGTGTTGATGACTAGAAGAGGATGCAACGAAGAGGAGTAAAGACATTGGGGTCAAGCGAAGCAAGGGGGCGGCAGAGCTGAGTGACATGGTGGCGGGTGCAGGCATGCGCATGCATAGCTAGGTGGAAATGCACCGGCATGGGGCAATGCTTATAGAGGAGGGAGACGAGAAGGGAGTGTCGACGCAGGACAGGGAGAAGGCTTTGCATGTGTGTCGTGCAGACAACAAGGCGGCGACATGGCGCTTGTGTTCTCGGCGTGGCCAGTACCAGCCGTGGTCCATGTTGGGTGTGCTCTATGCGTGTCTTGATACGCTGATGGCGTTCAAGCCAAGGGAAAAGGGGTATGGGGCTTCTAGGTAGGGTCAGGGTCCATTGCCCTAGTGAGAAGGAGGCGGGGGAAGGGAAAGGAGTGGATAGCCGAAGCAAAATGAATAAGGGTAGTTTGACCAAATATGGTCAAATCTGAATTTAAATTATGAAGAAGAAAAAAATGAGTGGCTAGCAACATCAATGGGATAGATGAGATGGTAGGATGCCCTGAATTTTATTGGAACTTTTGTGACCTTTAGAGAGCTGAGAACTTGGAGAAATTCAAAATACATCCAACTGCCATTTGAAATTTCTCCTAAATATGATTAGAGAGAGGATATTTTTGTAGAAATGGTGTATATCTAGCACTGGGGTGCCTATGGACACTACCTCAGGAAAGAGCACTACTGACAGGCGCAAAATGGACATCTCTGACGGGTTTCGAGCCCGTCAGCAACCTCCCGTCAGTGGAAGTAAAACTTCTACTGACGGGCAAACCGCCCGTCAGTAGACATACACTTTCACTGACGGGTGCACAGAGCCCGTCAGTGGAAAGCCGTGCAGCGATGCCCTGGCCGCCCACTTTCACTGACGGGCGATAAGGTCTCGCCCGTCAGCGGTGTCTGTTTTCGCTGACGGGCATATTGGGAGCGCCCGTTAGAGAAAGTGTTATAACACTTTTTTTTTAATATGAAGCAATTAGTATCTGAATATCTGAATATACCAATTAGTATTCATATCTGAATATAGCAATATGAAGCAATTAGTATTCATATCTGAATATAGCAATTAGCATCACAAATATTAAGCATATATATATAGCAATTAATATCACACATATTAAGTACATTCAAGCAAGTTTACAACGATTTAAAACGACAAACAAATAAATTTTACAATGTTTATTCTCACTAGCCCTACTAATCTATGTCTATGACGCTTGGCTAGTACTTCCAGTGCGGCGGTAAGCGGGTAATTGGACTCCCGCGTAGAAATCGCTGCTTGGCCGGATGACTTCGTTGTTGATAACATACGCGAAGGTCTTCTGGATGCGGTCAAAGTCCTTCCTCCAGTCGTACTTATCGTCGGCCAGGTCGTGTATGAAGTTATTGAATTGATCCTGGCTCCATTGCGGGTTGCGGGATATGACGAACACGTCTATATGAGCGCAGACGTAGTACCCACATGTAACGCTATTTTCCGGCTGTTGCCTACAAGGGAAGTTGAATTTGTGGATCAGCTTCTTGCTCTTGCTTTCTGCTCCTTCCCCTCGCAAGTTGTATTCCCAAAATACGGCTTCCAGAACTTCCTTAAAAGGCGCAAAGGTACTCAGGATGCGTGTCCCTACATAAGACGCAGTCACGCCGAAGGACTAACATATACCAGCAAGAAGATCAAAACTACTACTGAGAAGCGTGTCGAAGACGACGAAACCTAGCTTCTCTTGTTTTGCACCGTAGAAGATTAGTAAATGCCATAGGTCTTATAAAGTTTTGCTGTTTACCCTCGTTTTGTGTATATTCAGAGTTTTCAGTTTGTAATGGTACATGCACGTGCAGCTGTTATCTCCAGCCTGATGATCTTCATTTGTTAAACAAGAATTGATCAGAGAATTTGAGGGTTTTAGAAAGCTTGTTACTTTGTGTGAAGTTTTATACTCTGTTTTAAGAAATGAGCTAAGAAATACTACATTCATTTAAAAATAGATAATGTTTTAGAAAACATGCCTCCAACTTTTCTAATTTTGACTACTAATAGGTTAAGAAATATTAAAATCGTTGAGATATGAGTAATATCATTAGAATGTGCTTCCATGACGTTCTAGGAGCGTCTAGCAGAGCTCTGCCATTTTATCTCGCGGTCTCGTATGTACTTGCATGGGAAACGAAGCAAAAACCATGCGCGCACGCAAGAAAGGCCTATCTCCAACGCACGTAAGAAAGATAAAATAATTATGCAAAAGACATATTCACCATATGAAAAGATAAAATAATCTAGTACTATACACCCTATACCTATAAAGATAAATTCACCATACACAACTCACATAATGGTAACCTAGAATAACTTTCACTGACGGGCCACGACACGCGCCCGTCACTGGTGAAGACATCAACTGACGGGCATAACTAAACCACCCGTCAGTGGAAGTATGTAGCGGATGAGTAGAAGTATACTTCCACTGATGGGCTGGTGTGACTGCCCGTCAGTGAAAGTACATGAGCGTAGATTGCACACTTCTGCTGACGAGCGTCTTCGTTGGGCCCGTCAGTGGAGTTGTAAGGCTATCTCATGAGCACAAGCAGTAGCTTGAAGAGGCTCAATAGCCACAACTATGGCTATTGGGAGACCTGACATGGAGTCCTACCTACAGGGTCAGGACTTATGGGAGGTTGTTGCAAGCATCAAGAAAACTCCTCCAGAGAATGCAGAAGCTTTGCGGAAGTAGCGTATCAAGGCAGGCAAGGCTATGTTCATGTTGAAGACCATGATCGAAGAGGACCTTATGGAATAGATACGAGATGTGGAGACACCAAAAGTGGCTTGGGAAACCTTGAAGAAGCTATTTTCAAAGAAGAATGAGGCGCCACTCCAACTCCTTAAAAACGAGCTTGCAGATATCTCACAAGACACTCTAGTGAATACTTTACAAAAGCAAAGAATATTTGCCATGAGATATGCCAACTTGATCCTAAGGAGAAGATCAGTGAGGCAAGGATGAGGAGGATCATCATCCATGGCCTAAGTACAACAGGTTTATGGCTACATTTAGGAGATAGCCGACACTGCCTTCCTTGGTTGAGCTAGAGAACTTTTTGGCTAATCAAGAGGCATTAGCCAAGCAGATGGGCAAGATCACCTTCAAAGAGCAGGATGAAGAGGAGGTGCTATTCATCAATAAGAATAAAAGTCCATCAAAAGGCCGAGAAACAGTGAAGGAGAAGTGGATTGGAGTTGGAAAGTGATGTCCAAAGGAGAGCAGCTACTCGGGAGGAGCTCAAAGAAGGAGAGACAAATATCAACAAGAGCTCAAAGAAGAAAGAAGAAAGAGAGGTGGGTGTTTCAACTGTGGCAAGAGAGGTCATCTTGCTAGGGACTGCTGGAGCCCAAAGAAGCACTTAGAAGGAGATGTGGCTACTACCACGGATGTGACTATGGAGGAATGCATAAGTGAAGAGGAGTGGATGTTGACGCATCAATCTGCATAGAGCATGATGAAGTCGACTTCGTAGAAGATCTGACGGAGAGTGATCATCCATCAAGTGGTAGCATGACTCCAAAAGAAATAGATGAAGAAGAAGAATGTGATGTAAAAGGTGGCTTCTACACATAGGTGAACAATCAAGATCCTATTGGTGAGATTCTAGTATTTGGATATGATAGTGATGAGGATTCGAAGGCTCTCACCAATGAGATGGAGGACAAGTTGGAGGGGATAGATCATATATCTCCTGGCGTTGAGAAGCCACAAGTAGAGGATAAGCATAGTGAAGTTGTGGATAGAGCATCGATTATGGCTGAAGATTCATTGGTGCACATTAAAGAGGAGAAGGACATATAAGGTATGGATCATTCTATACTCTATGATCTTCATCCAAGTCAATTAGAGGCTTAGGAGCACGAGGCAAAAGTTTGGAGATTAAGGCCACTGGGTCCCAGATATGTCAGTGCTGACCTTTCTCAAGTTACTCTACCTTCATACAAAGAAGCAGTGAAAGGGTCAAGTGTGGAGAAGGGCAAAGAAGAAAAGTGAGCTCCAAAGTTGCAACAAGATTGAGAGCAACCTTCGATCATTAGAGAACAATGGAATGAACTAGTTGAAGAAAGACTAGTCTCCATGGCATCAAGAAAACAAAAAAAATTGTCGAAATGGGCAGAGGTCAGAAAATTCAAGGATGTCGACAAACAGATTATTCACCAGGCAAGTATGCATTGAGGAGTATTGAAAATATGCAATGCATACTCGAGAGTACTCTAGAAGATTTCAGAGACAAGATATTTTCCATGGAAGATATTAGAGATAATTCTTCATAGCAAAGTGAGAAGTTTCTAGAGGTATTGAAAAATTTGCAAGACACTAGATATTTGTCATGAAGATTCTAGAACAAACTACTTACCATGCTTCATGGCAAATGTAAGAAATATCTAGATATAGATATTTACCATGGAAGACGCTAGAGAAATCTCTCCATGGATAAATAGGAATAATCTATACTTAGGTATTTTAGTAGAGAATTCTAGAGTAAAGATATTTGTAGTTGAAGGCTTTGGATGCTTACCACTTGGCAATCCTATGAGCTTGTACAAGTATAAATAGGGTACCAACCCCTCCCCCATGTACACAAAAGAAGAGCTACCAAGTGTGAGAGTCTTAGGGATGGCCATGAGAAGGACATCGTGGAGTGGTAGGGTAGACACTAAAAAAAGTGTTGTATCAAAGTTGCATTAGTGAATAAAGAGTCAAGTTATCCCTCTTGTGTAAGTGTGGTCTTCTAGTTGGTGTAGCGTGTTTAGGTTCTCATGTAGTTAGTAAGGCCAGCTCGAGCCATTCCTAACATTTGTGTTGTGGTATCAATATTGGACATGATTGAAAAAGTATAAAAATATAAACTAACCGCACACCCTCATAGTTACATGCATGCAGTGACATAGCGAAAGGAGTCCTAGTTGATGTTTTTTTAATGCAAGTTCTATTCATGTTTAGATTGATGGGATGGAGGACACTCTTAATAAACTATATGTAGAAATAGTCGCCCTTCCTAGTGACTATCGCATGTGTAGAGGGAACGAATGCAGGATTTAGTACTGGGTTTGTGTTATTATCTGAGCCAAACTATTGTTTGATCTTTACAAGTGCACAAGTGTTCAAATTCGAGTGTAAGCACAAGAAATATTGGGTATATCTTGGAAATAAAATTGAAAAGACAGATTATAGACTTCATTATGCACTGAAGGAACTCTTCATGATCTTAATCGTATTATTGGTAGATGGTGAAACACACCGACCTGTTAATTTCAGCAAAGATCCTATGAGGCACAAGTCTACTGTGACTGTTGGGGCATTGGCTGGTACCAACCATAAACATAAGTAATTGATGAGGTGACAAGTGCCCTTGGAATTTACAAAGGAATAGTGATGACTCCTTCATGTGTGGCACGTGATGATTTAGGTCAATCTGAAACTAGGAGGGATGGGTTTTTAATGCTGAATTATCCTTTTCAAGACAACATCTTCTATCTTGCCAATATTGACAATGAAGTTCATCGGACTAAACTCATAATCTCGGCTCCAATTTTCCGTATGAATGGTGAAGTAATAGGTGTGATTTGTTTAATTGACATTGCTCAGACATTAAAGTGGGACTGCATATGGCAGAAGTAATTTTCTTCATCTTAAATATGTGTGGCGGAGATGATGCGGATGTCGGGTGGGAGATATGTTAACTAGTTAAACATGCATTATGGCCCATGTGACTACATGTAAAGTAATTTTTGTAACTTGCAAGAGTGCCTCAAGGATGCTTTGGAAACTTATTTTACCAAATTGAAGTCTGGAACTGCCGCTCGCTCTTCCTCCAGGCGTCGCCGGGACCCCTTCCACATCTAGGTTGCAAAAGTTGACTTTTCGCCATAGGCTCATAACATACGGTGGCTGAAGTCCTGACAAAAGGTTGGGGGTGTTTGCAGTTTTGGAGGACACTCTAGGTTGAAACTTTAGATATGTGGTATGATTTGCAGAATACCTATGAAAACATGATTTTAGATAATAGGGAGGATACTATGAGGTGGAGATTAACCGGCAATGGTTAATTCTTTGTACGATCGCTATATCAAGTACATAAGTTTCATGTTCACAATTTTCCTAACAAAATTTTGTGGATAATTAAAATTCCCCCTCGGATCAAAGTTTTTTGTGGTTGCTTTCCCAAAAATTTATTCTTACAAAGGATAATTTGGTCCGTAGAGGATGGGAAGGGGATGGTAAATGTCAGTTCTGTGTTGACAAGGTGAGCACTAATAATCTGTTCTTTCATTTTCCAGTGGCTCGTTTCATGTGGAATGTAATCAAATGCACTTTTCATTTTTGTGCTGCACTTCTTAATTAGTGTGGATGATATGTTTGGTGTTAGAGATATAGTCCATATACTTCATGTATTTGTATTGGATTAGGATTCCTATTCCTCTTTCCTAGTATTCCAAGACTCTTGTACTATATATATGCTTATTGAGGCTGTGCAATAGATCTAACTTGCATATAATCTCACATGGTATTAGAGCCACCGACCAATTTTTTCGCACACGCAACTTGTGCTCCAGACCCTTCTTCTCCTGCCGGCTGCCAGCCTCTACTTCTTCCGCCCGCCTCCGATCCGCTCCCAATTCCGTGCCGCCGCTCCAGCAGCTCCATCAACAGGAGCCGCCGCCTCTCTAGTCATCGAGACGCCGCCGTCCTCGAACGACCTCTGCTCGTCCGCCGGCCACCGCTCCAGCGGCTCCAGTGATGGGACTTCGCTCAAGTGCGCCACCTGTCTTGGCTGGCCACCTCCCGCTCGCGTCCCGATGCCATCTGCCGCTCGCCTCTAGCCCACACCACCGTCCTCCTTGCTGCCGTACCTCCCCTGGCTGGGCTCCCCTCCCTCCTTCTCACGCCACCCCTTGTTCTGCTGCTGCGCTTGCAACACAACCTATAGCACAGGCGTGGCCCACTAGACAATTCTAACTGAAAAAAGGTACCATGTCGCCGGGCACCGTTTCTCTTCTTCGTTGCCTGGTGATTTTCGATGGTGTTAATTACACTAACTTCGTCTCACACATGCGCATCCACATGTGCAGTCTTCGTCTATGGGGCATTCTCTCCAGCGATATCACCTGTCGACCATGCCTTTCTCCACTGACGGAACCTACGTCCGTCTCATTGTCTTTGTCCGCTGACAAGGCCACTGTTGATGCTGCCCGCCTTGCTGATGACGCTGCTTCCTCCATTTATCAGGAGGCTCTAGATTTGTACCAGGATCAGCTGACTGTCTACACTCAGTGGTTTGACGATGATGCCAGTGCTCTGCTGTTCTCATGGCCAGTATCCATAATCAGTTCTCTTCTGACGTTGTGGGATTCTCTTCGGCATTCTAGATGTGGACTCACCTTCGTCAGCGCTACGAGCCCTCTGGTGATGCCCTGTACCTGTCCATGGTTCATTAGGAGCACTCTCTTCAGCAGGGTAATGCCACTGTTGATGCTTTCTACGCTCAGAGCTCTGCCATCTGGCGTCAGCTGGATTCCCTTTGCACTGCTGGCTATCACTCATGTCCATGTTGCCTAGCAGTACGCGCCGACCTAGAGTTCCAACGAGTTTACGAGTTTCTTACTTGTCTTCATCCAGAGTTTGAGTAGCGGCATGCCCAGCTTCTTGCACATTATCCTCGTGTCACTCTCTTGGAGGCGCTTACGAAAATACGCGCGGAGGAGACTTGTCTGAGTGATGCTGGTCTACTACCACTCCCCACCGTGCTTGCTGTTCGTCCATCTGCTACATCGACTATTTTATGCTTCAGTACACCGCCTCCTCTCGCGGCTTCCATAGGTGGTGGCTGCCCTTGTTTTGGTGGTGGTCGTCCTCACTGCTCCTACTGCGACAGGGATGGTCACGTTGAGTCTGCTTGCTTCAAGAAGAAGGGCATCTTGCACATTGCTCCTCTACAGGCACTGGTACCTTGACTTCTTCAGCCATGTCTCTTCCTGAGCAGGAGATTGCCAAATTTCGATGCCTGTTTGCTGCTTCTGGTTTTTCATCGATAGATTCTGCAGGTTCTGCTACTGACTCTTCTGGCACTGAGAGACCGCCCTCTACACAGTCAGGTATCTCCCCTTGGTTTCTTGATTCTAGAGCATCGTTTCATATGACTTCTGATTCTTCCACTTTGTCCTCCATTAGACCTCTAGATTCTCCTGTTCATGTTCTTACTGCTGATGGTACTTCTCTCCCTATTTCTGGTCGAGGAATTCTAAGCAATTCATCTTTTTCATGTTCCTTCTATTGCTCATGTTCCTCGCCTTACCATGCAGCTCCTTTCTGCTAGGCAGCTAACTGACCTTGGCTGTCGGGTTATTCTCGACTCTGATTCTTGTTGTGTTCAGGACCGTCACACGGGATCCCTGGTTGGTACTGGCCCTCAGCACCTTGACTCCCAACGTCTTTGGGCGCTTGATTGGCTTCGTCTTCCTTCCACTGCCACCGCCGTTAGTCTCCGCTTCTGCCGCCTCGTCTACCAGTTCCTTCCAGTAGTGACATCATCGTCTTGGTCATTTGTATGGTTCTCATTTGTCGTCTTTAGTTCGTTGTGGTCTTCTTGTTCTGTCTCAGACGACGTGTCTTTAGATTGTTAGGGTTGTAAGCTAGGCAAACAAATTCAATTGTCCTATCCTCATGGTGAGTCAATATCTTAACACCCTTTTGATCTTGTTCATACAGATGTTTGGGGTTCGGCTCCCTTTGTTTCGAAATGGGGTCATCGCTACTATATTATATTTATCGATGATCGTCACACCTGGATTTACTTTATGTCTTCTCGTAATGAGGTCTTTTCCATCTATAAACAGTTTACCACTATGGTTCATACCCAGTTCTCCACTCCTATTTGTGTCTATCATATTGATTCCGCTGGCAAGTACATCTCTCGTTACCTACGTAGCTTTCTTGCTGAACAGAACGCGCTCGCTTAGTTCTCCTGTCCCGGTGCTCATGCTCAGAATGGTGTTGCTGAGCGCAAGCATCGCTACCTGCTTGAGACTGCTTGAGCATCGATGCTCGTCGTCTCCGTTTTACCTCACTTTTGGGCTGAGGCTATGTCCACTGCCACTTATTTAGTCAACATTCAGCCCTCTTCTGCCCTTCAAGGTGGGATTCCTATTGAGCGTCTCTGTGGTCTTCTTCCTGACTACTCTAGGCTTCGTTCGTCTGTTTGCTACGTTCTTCCCACCCCTCGTGAGTGCACCAAACTAACTGCTCAGTTTGTTGAGTGTGTCTTTCTAGGCTATAGTGCCGAGCACAAGGGCTATTGGTGTTGGGGTCCTATGGGTCGTCGGATGCGGATTTCTCAGGATGTGACTTTTGATGAGTCTCGTTCCTTCTACTCGCGTCCCGCCTCTTCTTCAATTTCGTCCGTTGAGGCTTTATCTTTTGGACTTTTGCCGATACATCCATCACTGTTTTGCCCTCACTCAAAATTTGAAATTACAACAAATTCTTCTATATTTTTTTTAATATCTAATTTTTTTGAATTTACAGGAAGAGTGCCCCCACTCAAATTTTCTTCTCGGTCTATCCCTGACTACGTATTCTATCTGTTAATTACACAAGTAATCTAATCCGTATATATATTCGAAATCTCTTCTAAAAAATGTGTTTGACATAATCTTAACATGGAGGTCGGTGGATGAAGCCCCTGGAAGGTGTGACTAAGTTAAATCTCGATGCAATGTTTGATTCAAATGGTGGACATCGAGCTACAGGAGTTGCGATTCGTGACGATCGTGATAGATTCATCGCAGCAGCGAGTTGGAAGCTAGACCATGCGCTTGACGCGGCATTATCGGAAGCCCTTGCGGTTAGAAATGACCTGCTGCTTTTTGATCAAGTTGGGTGTAATAGGGTTCAGATTGAATCTGACCGCTAAGGATGTATTCCGTACTGATGGCGTTGCAACAACGGTTTACGAACAGTGCAAGCTAATGGTGATGCATCTATCTAGTTTTGCAGAAATTTTTTTATAAATATTATTTTTAAAACTAAAAATTTGAGATATGTAGGTCTCATTTTAGAAATTACAAAACTAGCAGCACGTCGTTCCACGGTTGGACGATTAGGGCGTTATCGTTCCACGGTGGGACGATAACTCGTTGTTGTCTTCCCAATAACCGAAATCCCGCCGAAAGCCCGCGCAACAGTGCGACGTGACGCGTGATAGGACCGCTGTCGTCCAACGGTGGGACGACAGCCCGTTATCATCCCACGGTTGGACGATAAGGGCTTTATTGTCCGACGGTTGGACGATAACGGGCGTTATTGTCCGACGGTTGGACGATAACGGGGGAACAGCGGGCCCAGCAGTGCTTTCGGCGCCAAATCGTCCGTTGGGCGAATAATAACCCGTTATCGGTCGACCGTCGGACGATAACGCGTTATCGGTTGGCCGTCGACTAATAACTGGGTTATCAGTCCCACGGTTAAACGACAGGGTTATATTTTTGAAATTTTCGATTACAGACATATAGATCTTGAATTTTTATTTTTAAAAATAATATTTATAAAAAAAGTTCTAGTTTTGCACATTGTCCTCGTGAGGCAAATAGTGGCGCTCATGTTTTAGCTAGTAGGGCGGGTTTGTATCCCTCATTGATTAGATGATTTGCCCGATTGATTGTTCCGATGATGTAACTTTTATTTAATTAATAAAGATCGCTTAAAGTTAAAAAAACCTTTGTTTTACTTGTGAGTGAGCAGTTCCGTAGCTTGTAGGCGTTCGGAGGCTGCTAGATTGCCTATGCGCTGTACTCGGTTATCCAATATATTACGGTCTCTGATAACTCACCACCGAATGGTAAGATTACATGTGCATCTCTTTGCACACCACGCGGCAGCTACTGGCGCTGCCTCGTTTCTCTCGTTTACATGCTTCCAACACCTGCCGCTCCACGTATTCCATGCTTTCCACCACCTCATCACACACTGTCCAAAGCTCGCTTACTTACACCGTTGCGCGCACATCTCGCGCAGAACCAAGCAAACCACGCGATCTCACAACACTCACGCGCCTGTAGTGCACAACACATCACATCGCCGACAGCGGAAGGAAGAGAAACGCACGCACGGGAGGGCATGGCGAAGAGCGGCACGGAGGAGTGGCGTCGCAACGCCGACACGCACAAGATGAGCACCGAGGAGGTCAGGGCGGCGGGGGTGGAGGCGTCCATGCGCCCGCCCGGCCGCGGCGGCGGCCCCGGGGAGGTCCTGCACCAGCGCGGCGGCCGCCTGCCGTACGGTCCCGGGACCATGGCTCTGGTGGGGTTCGGCATCGTCGGCGTCATCGGCTACCTGGTGCTGTACGAGAAGGCGAGGCCTGGCACGCCGGCCACTGACGTGGCCAAGGTGGCCGTCGGGCACGGCGACCCTGCCGCCGGCCGCGATGTCGAGAAGCACCAAGATGTAGCACCGCCACGTGAAGGGAAGTAGACGAGTAATTAAAGAAATCTACGTCGTTTTGTTCTGTATTTTGCTTCTCTGCATGGTTTGCTTTTCGTTGTGGACTATGCATGCATGTGATTTTCGATCAGAAATGACACAGTAGAAATAAATAATGCTGCTAATGTATATCAGTATATGTGAGTCTAGTGCAATTTTACAGTGAAATTTCTTGTATTCGTGCTGAGAAATTATGGCTTCAACTTCTTGGCATTATTTGCTATTCATATTCTGGGGAAGTTTCAAAAATAAATAAGTAAAAAATCAGGGAGGACACATGTATTCGCGCACTTCTGAAATATATATATGTATCATGCTTTCGGAGAGGCGGGCTTGAAAGTATACCACAGATGTGCAGTAGTCACTATCGGATTCTATCACTTTGCCGTGTGCCACGGGCACGTGGTGAAGGAGCAAACGTACTCGGCAAACAGTTTGTCGAGTGTTACACTTGGCAAACAGTTTGCCGAGAGTTACTCTCGGCAAACAGGGCTTGTACAGTGTACAGGCTGCCGGTAAAAACATGTTTGTTGAATGTTTTTCATCGGGAACTCAGTAAATAGTTTGTCGATGGTCAAAGTGGACACTCGGCACAAAAAAGCGAGTAAACGGTCAAGACGTCTGTTAGGTCTATTTGCCGAGTATCGAGAAAGGACACTCGGCAAATTAGGGCACCATGTGGTACCGTTTGCTAAGTGTCGAGTCGAGACACTCGGTAAAACTTGACAAAATTGGAACACCAGATTGAACAGGCTTCGGTCACGTGGCGCACGTTTGTCGAGTGCCGTCATTGTGACACTCGGTAAATCCCGTGCATTCTGACAGCCCAAATACCAGATTACACAGGCTTGCGTCACGTGGCATCTTTGCCGAGTGTTGCATTCGGTAAATTATTGTTTGCCGAGTGTAACGTAGAGAGCAACTATTTTCTTTTGTTTGTATTTCTAAAAATTCCTGCAATTCAAAACAGTTTATATATCACAGCAAATCACAGCAACTCACATTCAGCAGATCACATATCACAAATATAGTTCACATATCACATATCACATATCACGATAAACATCACAAACATCACATATGCAAAGTTCAGAACAGTATGACAAACATCACTGCAAAGTTCACTCCATAGTTTAGACATCACAAACATCACTGCATAGTTCAGTGGGGCAAATTCCTTGACGATGGAGTACCACGAGGGTTGCTTGGGCTTGCTCGCGTAGATCCAGCTCCAGGATCATCCGATCCCGCCGACGGATGCTGCACAAAGGAAAAGATAGTTACACAATACTCTATGGCTATAGAAAGGGCAATAATAGTGATTAGAAGGTTATAAACGAACTCACAGGAGTGTGGGGAGTGTGTGGAGTATGCTGAGGAGGAGGGGTTGGCATCGGTGGTGGAGTTTGGCCAATTGCAGCATAAACACCCTTCATAAGATCGTACTACTAGGCTCGTTCTGCCCCCATCCTCTCCTCGAGCGCTATCCTCTCGGCTTCTTGCCTTCTCTCCAATTTCTGTTGGAGTCTCCTTTCTTCAGCTAGCTGGGCCTACAGTATGTCATCGTAATCTCATCATCGTTCCAATGCAAAGCATCTAAAGACCGTGGCATGTAAAGACCGTTCCAATGTAAAGACCAATTAGTACGGATGATACAAGTTCATGTAAATAAATGAAGTATAATGAAAAAAACATGCTTATTAGTTTAATTTCTCGTGGCTGGAGATGTATGAAATCAATAGATTGACTAAAAACACCCCTTGGCATCAATCTCACTGCAACATAATAAGGTACTATCTAACTTGCATGGTAGTATAACCATCATGGTAAGAAAAGAATACAACATAATAAGATACTGTCTAGCCTGTTTGGCAGTATAGTTATCAAGACTAGTAGAAGCAACCAACTCAATATGCATGGGATCGTACATGATTGTGCTTGTTTGAGGAGATGGGATGATCCAACACTTTGTGTGCCACCTCCAGAAGCTCAATCCTGGGGAAAGTGAACTAGGCTTGACAGGATCAGGGGCGGGTCTAGGCCCCGGGCAACCTGGGCTTCAGCCCAAGGCCTAGTCCAAAAACCCACTCTATCACCTTTGAATTATTTTTAAAAAACTTTGATACGTAAAGAATTCGTAGGATACACTAATACAGAAATCCATATCCGAGGCGGTTAAAATAGCACATCCGAGGCGGTTATCGCAACCGCCTCCACGGAGTGGTTGCGGATATGGGGGCATGCATCGGAGGCGGTCACGCAAGCGCCTCGGATATGAGCTTATCCGAGGCGGTTCTGTTGGCTGAACCGCCTCGGATAAGGCCTTATCGGAGGCGGTTAAAATTTACCAACCGCCTCGGATAAGGACTTATCGGAGGCGGTTAAGTTTCACCGACCGCCTCGGATAATGTCTTATCGGAGGCGGTGAAGATAACATAACCGCCTCCGATAACTCCTTATCCGAGGCGGTTGGTGAAGTGTAACCGCCTCCGATAAGTCCTTATCCGAGGCGGTTGAGATAGAACATCCGAGGCGGTTCTTTATTTCCAACCGCCTCGGATATGTTTTTGGACAGGCATTATTTTGCCTAATTTACTATCCTCCCTGAAAAAGCAAACAGTTCATATACAAGATATATCCAAATCACAGCACGCACAACAGATTTATATAGCACACTTCAATCATTTCGCATCAACCACAAGACATAAACTACAAACATTCACATACATACGCATACAAATAATATTACAAAACTTGTTCACTTGAGACATGTACTCAATTAACAGCGGAGATATTGATCAAATTCAAAAAACTTGTTCACTTAAGTTCTTCACATGAATAGAACCACTCGCCGATGCCTCCATGCACGATATCTGTTGATAAAGAAGTCTCATTTGTAAAAGAGTGATATTCACAAGAAAAAGTTATAGTTATGTCAAACCCACTTACACGTTTGCAGTGAGAGGAAAAATGAACAAGACATTTAGAAACATCAAGTGCACTTGTCATTTTAAACCACAAGTTGGATAGATAACTACAAACTTTGCAACTTTGCAACCAATGAAGTAAGTAATGACCTAACTAGAAACCTAAGTAATGATCTAACTAGTCGCAATCCTAAGTTCCTAGCTTGCCTCCGAGGAACCGAAGCGTCCTTGGGGACTAATGACCTCGTTGTTTAGGAAGCTAGCGATGTGCGACCGAATCTGGGCCATGTCCATATCTTCCAACTGTTTGATTGCCATGGTTTGCGCCGCTCCCTGAAAACATGAGGCTTACACTCAGGGCGAATAGCATGATTAAACACTAGACATTAGTTAGTGGCGATGGTTTCGTACCGCTAGATCTCCGTACTTTGGGTTGCTGCAAAGGGCTAGCATGTGGAAACACACGTAATACCCACAGGCGTCGGTCCCTTCGGGCTGCTGCCGGCACTACAAAAGGAATATCGATTAGGTATAGAGGGCAGAAGTATGATGGCATTAGTTCGAGGAGTCAAGGACATTACGGAATACCTTAAACTTTGAGTCATGACGTAACTCGACGGCCACTCCTTCCTTGACCTCCTTGTGCCTCCCTCCTTGTTTGACGTACGTGTCAAATGCTCTAGGTGATTCAAAACAATTAGCATCGAACTGTCGTTTCCTTTGTGAAGAAGAAAGAATAGGCATGGACGAAGTAGAAAGTTTTGGTACTCACTCGTCGAGTAGACGCATGATGTCCACGTACCCTTGCTTGCGCGCGTCAATGCTACGCCTCATGGAATCAAGGTACCATACCTTATTCCACTTCGGCACGATCACGAGGAGGATCCAATGGCCCCTGGTTATACGATACGAAGTTATTACATGTTTAGCCGTCGAACCATGAGAATTTGCAAAGGATGTGGCTTACCCGATGTTATAGGCAACCTGGATGTAATCTCGTGCGGAGTACTCATGGAGTAAATGCACGACGTAATCCCGCACCATGTTCTTATTTGACGCGATGCATTGGGCCGAGATCAAATGTGGGTCGCCGAACCCCACAGAGTTCTTAATCTTTCTTCTTTCGCTAAGATCAATCATGTATCTGAGTACAGGAGAAGAACGACTTATATTGCAGGCACTTAGCGGTGATAAAACAAATAGGTGCTGTGTTGTAAGGACTTACAGCGTGAAGCATCTCATGAGACTGGCGTCCAGCTCACGGAAGTGCATCATGTTGAAGATGTCCGAGAAATCCACGGGAAACATATACCCTTGGCGATGCTTGAAATGCTCCTCCTTGAAGCAGACTACGACGCCGACTCTTGTATCTGGGAACGGCCTGTTCGACATATCGAGATAATGGTCATGAAGCGTCCGGCAGGCTACGCCCAGGTTCACGTCAGCGTCAACCATAGGTTGTCCCGCCACGTGCTGGCGAGCTAGCTCCGCTAAAGGATACTCAACATCAGCCGCCTGTTTTGAAGCAGACTTCTTGGCTTTGTATACTTTCAGCTTGGATGTGGCCCCTTGACTCTTCGTTGGAACACGGCTTGGCCGTGAGCTCTCCACTGGTGGTAGTGCCAAGAGTTGAGGGGGTAGCGAACAACGTGGAAGCTCGACATGTGGCAGGCTCGGCATAGGCTGAGGAAGGACGAGCTGCCTCGAAACCTCCGGCGGAGATCGAGCAACCACCGGTGAAAACCTGAGCATCCCTTGATCCGGCGAGCATGGAGGAACGGACGGTGCGCTCGGTGCTGATTCGAGGACTATGTCCTTCTTCGGCCACTGGACGAACGACCCGACCGCGTCGCTTAGCAACTGCATCTCATCAGATTCTCGCGCGTTCGGCAAGGGACAGTTAGCGAAGGTCTGGTTGATTGACTCGACCTGCACTCGCGCGAAGCCTGGCGTTAACGGGACACCGTGTATCACCGTTCCAGGAGCAGATGGCCAGACCTGACCGTACGCGGCGTCCATCGAGAAGTTCGTCGTAGCGAACTGTATCTGCATCTTGCACCGCGTCGGACCCCCAATCTGGTCGACGGGAGAACAATCCTCCGCACCCGAGGCGCAGCTACTGCGGCGGGCACCCGGGCTAATTGCGACTGGCGCCCTGTCCTGCAGGTACTGTGCTGAAAGCCTCTCCTCCATCGCCCTCATTCTCTCCTCAAACTGCGCCTCAAGGGACGACTGTATCTCCGCTTTCATCTGCTCGGCTCTTGCTCGCTTCCTCTGCCGACGTGCCTCCTGCGTGTCCCCGGTGAAGGCTTTACTCCATGTTGCGAGATTACCGAAACCCCTGGTGCGTCCATACGGCTCTCTGGTGCCGATGGCCTCGGAGAGTATGTCTTTCTCCCGACTTGGCACAAACGAGCCTTGAGATGCCTGCTCATTAAGCCCCACCATCCTCTGATAGACCTCCTCGTCTCCAGGGTTTCTCCAGACGCGTTGACCACGAGGATCCACCTTCGTCCTCGCCCTGCACCAGTCCCGGATTCGGCTGTCGCTGAAATCCGAGAACACCGGCTGCTGTCCGTGCTTCTCCGCTTCCTCGTCCTCCTTCGCCCACTTCTTCTTAGCACCGACGTACCCTAAGGTGCCGAGAAAATGCGGGTGCTTGTTCCTCCTGGCTAGCTCTTGCCCCTTCTGGCTATCTGCCTGGAACTCTTCGGACGACTTCAGGGCGCAGAACTCCGCCCAATCTTCTTCGGAGACATCCGGGTATGCCTGGCAAGGTGACTTCTCTTGCTTCAGATAGTCTCTCACCAGTCTGTGCTTGAAATTCCTCCAGCACTTCCCAGCCGTCAATATGGTAGCTCGGTAGAATTCGGCTTCGACCTCTTCCGGGTACATGAAGGAGCCCTTCACTTCCTCAAACAGGGATCTCCGCTCCTCCCGTGTCAGCTCACCCCAATCGGCGAGGGTGATCCTAACCCTAGAACGGGCGACCACCCCGCATAACGTCCTCCACTTCTTCCGGGTTTCTTCCGGCTCAGGAACTCCGGTCACCGGATCCAAGCTTTGAACTACCCATCTGCCCTTCGGCCGACCCGATGGCTTCCTTGGTTTGCGAGAAGCCTTTCCTGACGATGTCGACGGTCTTGGCGACCCCGATGGCGATACCGTAGGGGAGGACGACCGGGAGTTCGTCTCCATTCTAGTAGCATCAGCATAACCAATTCAACATGACAAATACGGAAAGGCACATGATTGCTTGACTACCACATGGCATATATATATATATATATATATATAGAGGAGTGTGGTAGTAGGCCGAAGTCGCGGAGATCCCGCCAGGTGTAGTTTTGGTAGGCCGAAGTCGCGGAGAACCCTGATCCTCTAGAGCGTATACCTCGAAGTCACGTGGCAGTTGTTAAGCCGTGGATAGGCGTTTGTTAGGCAGAAATCGTTGACTGAGGGCTTGATTATGAGGTGAAGGTTGATCTTAATTGTGGGATTTGACCCTGCCGTTGACTGGAAACCGACTCTCCTATAGGTTGATCTTAATTGTGGGAATTGCCCTGCCGTTGACTGGAAACTACCTATTCCTTACTCCTTTGTTCGTATAAGATGTCTTGGTTAGTCAGGTCTCTAGGTGTAACTGATCGTGCTGTAGCCTCGTGTAGTAACGATAGGTCCGTTAAAACTATGTCTGTAAAAAATGCTTCATCTATATGCTTTAAAGACATTAAAAAACTTATAAAAAAACTCTTCCTATTAGTTCTTTGCATGAAACTTTACATTTCCTTTCTGAAAAAGAAATTGATATGATAAGGACAAAACCGTAGAATATCGTCTATGCAACCTATGAAGATAATTCGTATGAACCCTCAATTTCAGATTTTGATCTTAATGTCATCGAATTAGAAGATGAATATTATGAATCAGAAGATGATTATTATGAAACTGATTCTGAGTATGAGAGTGATGATGATTATCCACATAGTTATGCTAATGGCTATGATAATAATTATGACTATGGCTTCAAAAATGATTTTGAAAGCAGATTTATTGTTCCCATTCAAGAGCCTGAATTTGAAATTAACAAAGAACTCCTTAGGCTTGAGGTTGAGCTTCCAAAAAATGAAGCTAAGGTAGAAAACTATTTAAAACTAGACCGTTCTTTTAGAATGAAAGTTAAGGAAGCCTGGTATGATGATATGAAGCAACAAAGGAAAAATATCTTCTTTTTTGATTGGTATGAAAATAGCAAACTTAGGCTTTTGAGAAATTCTTTAGGCCAAAAGCCCAACCTAAGCCTGAAGAAAATGTCGATGAAATAGAAACCAAAATGAATTTGCAGCCAAAAAGTGACCATGAATCTAACGCAGAAATCAATAGTGATCAGAAATTAATAGTGAAGATGATAATGACAATCTTGCTGTCATTAAAAGGACGTCAACAGAATGGACAACCTCTAGTGGAAAAGCCATAGAAGCTATTCACCCTCCTTTTGAGTCTATTCAACTGAGTGATAATGCAAAGGGTGAAAGTATTAAAGCTAGTCCACTCAAAAGTATTGCTAGAAGCACTTACCAAGAGCCCATAAAGGTGGAACATGTAGGCCACCTGGTAGAACAACAAAACTTTGCAAATATCTCTTTACATACTCTTGGGCAGCAAACTGATCGAATTGAGAACATCCTCTTGGAGGGAAGCAAGCCGAGCAAAGGTGAAGTTAAGGTAAACTATCCTCCAAAGTCCCAACATGAGTCATCTAGTTCTCAACAAGTTACTCCATTATTTGTTCCTCACATGCTAAACTCCAACATAAAACTTGGAAAACAAAAAGCTATGGGTTCAGCTCTATCTGAAGACTAGTCAATGAAATAGCAAATAAACTGAGTAGTTTAAAGGTTAACAAAAATATTAATCAAATTTCTGATGGACAAAGTAGTGACATGATCAATAAAATATTTAAACCTGCTACTCTAACATCAAGAACTAGAAATTATTATCCTAGGCCAACGTATGCAGATCTACAGTTTGAAGAAACTCCACAAGTAACTAATATGACATACTTTAATGGGAAAGAAATTGTAGAATGGAATTTGGATGGGTTTACAGAGTATCAAATCTTCACACTATGCCACCAAATGATTATGTATGCCAATGCTTGCATTGCAAGTGGTAATAAAGAAAAAGAAGCAGCCTCAATGATTATTGTTGGATTCTCTGGTCAATTAAGAGGCTGGTGGGATCACTATTTGGATGAAGAACAAAGAGAAGCAATCATAAATGCAGTAAAGCTAGATGGCAATAGAATGCCCATTATGGCCTACGATGAAGAAGGAAACCAAAGAGGTAACATTTCGGATGCCATGACTACTTTGCTGTACAATATAGTCTATCATTTTGCTGGAAATTATCAAGATATTTATGAGAAAAATAGAGAGCAATTGATAAACCTTAGATGCAAAACCATGTCAGACTTTAGATGGTATAAAGACACATTCTTATCCAAATTATATACCCTACCTGATCCTAATCAAGATTTTTGGAAAGAAAAATATATATCTGGTTTACCTCCTTTATTTGCTGAAAAGGTTAGGAACTCCTTGAGAAAGGAAGGAGGAGGGAACATAAACTATCAATGCCTAGACATAGGAAATATTACCCAAAAAATACAACTGGTAGGAGCTGAATTATGTAATGATCTTAAGATTAAGGATCAGCTCAAGAAACAAAAAATTATTGGGAAACGTGAATTGGGAGACTTCTGTTATCAATTTGGATTCCAAGATCCCTATGATCCTAGAACTAAAAGAAAGCCTCCTAAACATATCAAAAAATATTCTGGCAGTCATAAGAAAGAAAGATTTTCCCACCAAAAGAAAGAAACCGAAGCCCTTTAGTCATAAAGAGGGTAATACCAAACTCCGTAGGAGTAATATAAAGAAACCCGTGTGTTACAGATGTGGTGAAGAAGGTCACATAGCTAATAGATGCTTAAAGTTCAAAGTTAAAAAGGAAATTCAAGCCCTACTAGAATCAGACAATGAAGATATAAAAAGAAAATTGGGAGAAATTCTGAACCACATTGATAATGAAGAGTCTAGCTCAGAAAGCCAAAGCCATTCAGATACTAACAATTGTGAAAATAGTGAGTGTTCTTGCTATGAGCAAAATCCCTCTGAAGAAGACTCTGATGAGAACCTCCTAGTCCTTACAGACTTAGAACAATTTGTTCTAGACACCTTTGACACAGTTCGTGACCCAAAAGAGAAGGAAGTCATCTTAGAAAAATTCTTATCAAGGATAAAAACCAATAAAGATAAATTAGTAAAGGACATTCAGAATAAAAAATATTTGTCAATAGATGGAGTCTTCAATAGGGTCCAAGATTACAAAAAGAAAGATAAACAATCGAATTTGAATGACCTCTTCAAAGAACAAAATACTATCAAAGAAGAATTACGCACTCTTAGGAGAAAAGTAGAAATCATAGAGTTTTATAAGGGAGATGATGGATCCGAAAAGGATATGCCTCAAGAGGATTTTGAAGGGGTTGTCGGTTCTATAGAAAGATATTTCAAACAAAAATGGTATGCCGAGGTCATGTACAAATTTATCGATGGATTTCATTTTAAGTATAAAACATTGATTGATTCAGGAGCTGATGTAAACTGCATCAGAGAAGGAATAATTCCTTTCAAGTACTTTGAAAAATCCTCTCATAGGATTCATGCCGCTGATGGAAACCTTTTGAAGGTAAACTATAAAATCCCTGAGGTACATGTTTGTATTTCTGGTGTTTGCCTAAAAACCTCCTTTTTGCTTGTCAAAAATCTAAAACAAGGAGTCATATTAGGAACACCATTCTTATCCTTAATCAGACCATTTTTTGTTACCAAAGATAGTATCAAGTTTACTATAAAGGGAAAGGATGTAGAACTAAAGTTTTCTTCCAAACCAGAAGAAACCTTGTTAAATCATCTCAAGGAAATAATTGTGCATAAAGAACAATTCATAAAGTGAAGTATCAACAGAAATACAAAATGTCAGAATCAATAAAACCCTATGTGATCCAAGTTTTCAAGCAAAACTAAAAGCTCTACAAGAAAAATTTACAAAGGATATCTGTTCTGAGCTTCCTTCTGCATTCTGGCATCGTAAGAAGCATGAAGTAGGTTTGCCTTATGTTCTAGATTTTGAGGAAAGTAAGATTCCTACTAAAGCTAGACCAATCCAAATGAATAATAGATTGTTGGAGATTTGTAAAGAAGAAATTAAAGGGCTACTAGAAAAGGGTTTAATAAGGAAAAGTTCTTCACCATGGAGTTGTGCGGCCTTCTATGTTGAGAATGCAGCAGAAAAAGAGAGGGGTGTCCCTAGGCTAGTAATAAATTATAAACCCCTTAACAAAGTACTAAAGTGGATAAGGTATCCTATTCCTTATAAGCATGACTTGATTAGAAGAATTCAAGGATCCAAAATATATTCTAAATTTGATATGAAATCTGGATTTTGGCAAATACAAATAAAGGAAGAAGACTGGTATAAAACTGCTTTCACTACTCCCTTCGGGCATTACGAGTGGAACGTGATGCCATTCGGTCTAAAGAATGCACCGTCGGAATTTCAAAAAATCATGAATGAAATTTTTATGCCATATTTTGCTTGCATCTCCCTGCACAGCACCGGCTTCTTCTCAGCTGTGACACAGCTGCCTAGCACAGCCATCTCTTTGTCCTTGAACCCACCATGTACCTTTTTGGTGGCCATCCTTCTCTGGATAGCCCTTCATCATGGAACCTGTAAGATCTGCTTACACTCAAATGTAAACATTAGATTCCGGTTTAGGTTGCCATTAACCATCAAAACCAAATTGGGGCCTAGATGCTCTTTCAGCATGAAGAGGCAATTCTAGGAAGACTTAGAGACATGGTTAGAAGTGTGCCTACTAATGAGAAACTCTTCATAGGAGGAGATCTCAATGGCCATGTGAGTACATCAAATGTAGGGTTTGAGTGGGTGCATGGGGGCTTTGGGTATGGTGATAGGAACTAAGAGCGCAAGGACATCTTAGATTTTGCTCTAGCTTTCGACCTGATGGTAGCTAACACCTTTTTTAGAAAAAGGCAATCCCATTTAGTGACCTTTAGTACTGCCTAGCACTCCAGCCAAATTGATTTTGTCCTTACTAGGAGGGTGGATATACGTGCTTGTGTAGATTGTAAGGTGATACCTGGAGAGTGTGTTGTCCCACAAGATAAGTTGGTGGTGGCTGATTTTCGATTTCTTTTATGGGTTCCTCGGGACAAAGGTGACAAAATTATGAGAACAAAGTGGTGGAAGCTCAAAGGGGAAGCGCAACAGATCTTTAAGGATAGAATGATTGTAGGAGGACTATGGAATCTCAAAGGGGAAGCGCAACAGATCTTTAAGGATAGAATGATTGTAGGAGGACTATGGAACGAAGAGGAAGACGCGAATAGCATGTGGATGAAGATGTCAACTTGCATTTGAAGGGTGGCTAGGTAGGTTCTTGGAGTGACCAAAGGAAAGAAATGCGAACCTAAAGACACCTGTGGTGGAATGAGGATGTCCAAAAGGCTATTAAGGAAAAGAAATAATGCTATAGGTGCTGGCATCATGACAGAAGCACAAACAATATGGAGAAGTACAAAGATGCCAAGAAGAAAGCAAGTTGAACTGTGAGTGAAGCAAGGGGGCGGGCTTATGATGAGCTATACCAGTGATTAGGCACAAAAGAAGGTGAAAATGATGTCTACAAGATGGCTAAAATTCACGAGAGGAAGACAAGGGATTTCAACCAAGTTAAATGCATTAAGGACGAGGCAAATCGACTTCTAGTGAAAGACGAGGAGATCAAGAATAGATGGAGAGATTACTTTGATGAATTGTTCAACGGTGCGAATGAGAGCATTATTCTTGAGTTAGACGACTCCTTTGATGACACCAACAGGCGTTTCGTGCGGAGGATCCAGGAGTCCAAGGTTAAGAAGGCCCTAAAAAGGATGAAAGGAGGCAAAGCGTTAGGCCCTGATGATATCCCTATTGAGGTGTGGAGATGCCTTGGAAACACGACAGTAGTATGCTAACTAAGCTATTCAACCGCATCTTTTGGTCAAACAAGATGCCCGAAGAGTGGAGGAAAAGTATATTAGTACCTATCTTCAAAAATAAGGAAGATATTCAAAACTGTACTAAGTACCGTGGAATTAAGCTTATGAATACTATGAAGTTATGGGAGAGAGTGATTATGCATCGACTAAGAACATTAACGAACGTCACAAAAAATCAATTTGGTTTTATGCCCGGGAGATCGACCATGGAGGCGATTTTCTTGCTATGTCAGCTTATGGAGAGATATAGGGAGCAGAAGAAGAATTTATATATGGTATTCATTGACTTGGAGAAGGCGTATGACAAAATAACAAAGGCAGTCATGTGATGGGCGCTAGAAAAACATAAAGTCCCAACAAAGTACGTTACCCTCATCAAGGATATGTACGATAACATTGTGATAAGTGTTCAAACTTGTGACAGTGAGACCAATGCCTTCCCAATTAAGATAGGACTACATCAAGGGTCAGCCTTGAGCCCGTACCTTTTTGCCTTAGTGATGGATGCGGTCACGAGGGATATACAAGAAGATATTCCTTGGTGTATGCTCTTTGCTGATGATGTGGTGCTAGTAGATGAGAGTAGGATGGGCATCAATAGAAAATTAGAGTTGTGGAGACAAACTTTAGAGTCGAAAGGGTTTAGACTTAGTAGAACCAAAACCGAGTATATGAGGTGCGATTTCAGTGGTGTTAGGTGTGAGGAGGGAGAGGTTAGTCTAGAAGGACAAATAGTGCCTAAGAAAGACACTTTTCGATACTTGGGATCAATGCTTCAGAGCAATGGTGGTATCGATGAGGATGTTAGCTGCAGAATCAAAGCAGGGTGGATAAAATAGCGACAAGCATCTGGCATACCTTGTGACAAAAAGGTCCCATAAAAGCTAAAAGGTAAGTTTTATAGGACGACAATTAGACCTACGATGTTGTATGGAGCAGAATGTTGGCCCGCTAAAAGACAACACATCCAGCAAAATAAGTGTCACAGAGATGCGTATGCTACGGTGGATCTGTGGGCATACAAGAAGGGATCGAATTCGGAATGAGGATATACGTGATAGGGCAGGGGTGGCACCGATTGAAGAGAATTGAAGCTTGTCCAGCATCAACTAAGATGGTTTGGACATATCCAACGGAGGCCTCCAGAAGCACCAGTGCATAGCGGTATTCTAAGTTCTGTCGACAATACTAGGACGGGCAGGGGGCGACCAAAGTTGACATGGGAGGAGGCAGTAAAAAGAGACTTAAAATATTGAAATGTATCTAAGGTTGTCTCTAAATAGGACCGCGTGAAAATTAGCGATCCACGTGCCCGAATCATAATTTTCTTTTTAAGTCATTTGATTTTATCTTTTGGCTTATGAATTTTTTATTGGGTTTCATCTCTAGCCTACCCCAACTTGTATGGGACAAAAGGCTTAGTTGTTGTTGTTGTTATAGAACTTCCGATATTAATGATATATGGTTCTATTTCCTATGATTTAGAATAATCATATACGAAGTGATCATCAAGAAGGAATTATATGTTCTATGATTTAGAATAATTGTATATGTACTATTTCCTATGATTTAGAATAATCGTAACTGATCTACAAAGAAAAGAACTTAAATACAAAGAAAATAACTTAACTAAAAAAATAACTTATCTACAAAGAAAATTAGTTAAATACAAATAAAATAACTTAAATAAACAAATAACTTATCTACAAAGAAAATAACTTAAACTAAAAGCCAACAACAAGAATTCTAAAAAAATAACTTTAGGGTTTAGAGTTTAGGGTTAGGGTTTACTCTGGAGCGCCGACTGTGTAAACATATTATAGTCGGTTTCAGGCGACCAAACCGACTAAGATAGTATGTTATCTCAGTCGGTTGCCTTTCCCGACCGACTGAGATAGTATATTAGCTCAGTCGGTTTCCTTGCCTAAACCGACTGAGATAGAACATTATCTCAGTCGGTTCGGCAAACCGACTGAGATAGCATATTATCCTAGTCAGTTATGTGGACCGAACCGACTGAGATAGAAAATTATCTTAGTCGGTTTTTTTGACCGAACCGACTGTATTATATTTTCTCAGTCGGTTTCTCGGGGTTAACCGGCTACGATGACTTTGGTTAATAAAGACCGATTCGTCTCCCTCCTCTGGAACTTCACAAAGTTTTTGACTCCTGCCTTTCTCGCAGGACCCGCCGCCGCCTCTAACCGCTGCTCCAGCCGCCTCAACCGCCGCCCCTCCTCCGAGATGGCCTCCCCGACGCGCCGGACGAAGTCCCCAAGCCGCCGAGCCACCGCCACCACCGTCGCCCGGGCCGCTGCCGATGTGGCCCAAGCCGGTGCCTCCGGCGCCTCCGTCACCCGAGCCGCCGCCATCTCCTCCCCAGTCCACCACACAAGGTACAAGGCCACCTCTTCACTTCATGTATTGCATTGCTCGATTGCTCTGGCTGTGTAGTTGTGTGGCTCGATTGCTCTGGTTGTGTCGTCCTAGGTATATAGCAAACATGTCGAAAACCATGACTTGCGCCAGCGAAAACTAAGCGACCCATTCCATGGAATCCACTATGTTTTGCCTTCTCCTTACTTCCTCCATCTTACGTGATTCTCTTTCTGAGGCTTTCACCCATTATCTATGTTTCTTCATTTACAAAGGGAAAAGTAGGAAGGGGCTACCAGCATTGCTGCACTTGCTAGCTTGTGGGATCGGGATGTCTCTTACAGCTATTGTAGTGCTGTAGGAATCGAACATTTGTACATACGGACGACTGCAGATTACACGAATTTGGACTCCCTCCGTTCTAGATCACCTAGTCTTTTTACTTTAATCAGTCAAATGTGATAACCTTCAAGCAATAATTGTAGGAGGGCGTGGAGGATACGCCGCATATCCCGGAGGTGGAGGCGCTTGAAAACGAGGCGCCAGAGGCGGGAAGAAGTGGGGTTTCTGAGAACTGCCACTTGCTGATTTTGCCACTTCTCTTTCACACTTGCCGGAAAGCTCAAGGGATTTAAGCTTGCCTTCCTTAATAAGAGCCTTGTTTACTAGATATTCAAAGTCTGGACAATCCAGCATGGAAAGTTCATTCTGCATCTCCTCGGTCAAACCCTTTATGAACCGTCTTCGACGGGCTTCATCAGAAGCAACATCATCAGTGGCATACCGCGCCAAGTGATTGAAGCGGTGAAGATATTCGGTGACGGAGCTCTTGTTCTGCTTCAGAGCCAAGAATTCATCCCTCTTGTTGTCCATGAGACCGCTAGGAATATGTGCACGACGAAAAGCCTTAGTGAATTCTTCCCAAGTCATATTCTTGGCAGAAGGTTGGGTGATGAGGAGATTGTCCCACCAAGCACTCGCTGCTCCTTCCAAAAGGTATGATGCGAACAGAACTTTGTCACGGTCAGAGCACTGAGCGAGAGTAAACTTCTTCTCCAAGCTACGAAGCCAGTCGTCCGCTTCAAGTGGATCCACTGCTCCTGAGAAAGTTGGAGGGGAGATGCGTTGAAAATCAGCAAATCCCCCTTTTGGTTGGCCTTCGGCTGGAGACTTTTCCATATGCTGGACAAGCCTCTCAAGAATGCGGTTCTGATCTTGTCGATTGCGCTCCATCTGAAGGAGCACCTCAGCCAACGACGGAGTGGGAGGAGGCGGAGGAGCATCATGGGCTGCCTCACGTTCCCCACCGGACCCGTTTCCAGACATCCTGCAAGACATGGACAAAGATTGCAACAGGATGAGACAACGCTGACTTGCGCGAAGATTTTAAACATGCAGGACAGCAAGGATACATGTTCAACTTCCTTCCAAATCAGTAATGCATTCATGAAGAAGGCAAGTTGGAATGGTGACACAAGAGTTAACAACTAACACATTTCATACATATAGCATACGGAAATGTTTACACATGGCTGCAATTTACATCGCCGTAGCGAAAATTTTACAACACATCATGTACCCTAAAACATCACAGCCATTGATACATATGAGAGTACTTAGTCTATTAACCAACTTACAAGGATAGAGCCCTAGTCCTTGACACAAGGACTTCAACTAGCTCCTATGACAAAAGAAAAACAGCACACACACGTGCTGAATTTACTGAGATTCACCGCCGGAATCAGGAAATTGGGCCAAATACCAACCCGCCTCTGGAGGAATAGGCACTGGAGCTCTGAAGTTGGATGGCATCTCGCCTGGAAGGGGGCCAAGTCTGCGTCGAGAAGGCCTCGGAACATCCAAGGCAATGTGGTAACGGGAAGCATACCGAGGTCCCATAACTCTGGTAAACATGAGAGAAGGAGGATGATTTGGACCGTTGGGTCGCTCGAAATCCCTCCGTGCCATCATGAAGTCTGAAGGAAGAATGTGAGCTCTGATGTGTTGGTCGGTGATGGAGAGAGCTTCGCACAGACGATGATGGTAGATATCTCGCTCATACATCGCGGAGCGATATAGCATGTGGGTGAGGATCAGCATTGGTGCTGTCTCCACCAAAGTAGGATCTTCCTCGAAGATGTACTCCTGCCACTCGTTGGCAGCGTAGGATGATACTGCCCAACGTAGAAGCGGAATGGAGAGGCGTTGAGGACTGCATGCCTCTCACGGAGACCACAAATGGCATTATACGCCGCTGCTTGAACTGCCCCATCATAGCAGCCATCCCGTCCCTCAAACCGAAGTGGGAGAGGCGTAAGAGGAAGACCGGGGTGAGTCCGGATGAAGACGGAAGTGCTGTAGTCTGTGAGCCCATAGTCACGGTTGTGCCGGTAGACGGTGTACTCCAGCATATACGGATACCCGAGATAAGAGAGCATCCACCCGAGAAGAGGGGGAGCACCATCTCTGCGAAAGCCATGGGAGGTACCCGCCAAGGTCACATAGGAATCCGCCATCCTGAAGAGAGGAAGAAGAAACTTAGATCAGCCTCAATCCATAAAACAAATGCGATAGATAAGGAAATCTAGATCTAGGATGGATGGGGAAAAGAAGAAAAGGGGAAATCTACTTATGATTTTCACAAATAGGTTTTAGTTTTCACAAATAATTTTCTTGGAGACTCCAAGTCCTACAACTAGCAACCACCTGCAAGGGTTATCCTACGGTCAGTTCGGCTCTGATACCAAGCTGTGACGAACTCGAAAATTATATATGAGTAGGGGAAGGATAATCGCCAAGGACCGAGGAATCCGTTGGCTTGGTGGCACGGTACCTGCGCCGTGAACACCGAAGCGGAGCGGTCCGACACCTGACCAATGCAACATACACTTACCAAACATCGAATGCCTTCACCGTTGGTCAAGCCGACCGGAAGTGACTAAACTTCCCAAAACCACATATGATTCCCTGATCCTGTGAAGGTTTAGAGTCGTTCCCAATCCCACTATGCGAAGCAAGGTCGGAGGAGCCCGGCGATTCTACCCACACCCTAACCTAGCTCGGAAGCTAGTGGGTCGCTCGAAAGCCCGGTAGAATACACCCACACCCTGCCTGGCCGGCACAGCATCACAGCCAGCGGGTCACTCAACAGATTCCTGCTCGATTTAGTGAAAAGAGGAACAGCTTTAACCCTTCACGGCATACCCATATACTTCATTTCATACACGCATTGCATATGGGCAGCCACTGAAACAACTTGAATACCACAGTTCAAACTCTAAAAGAAGGAGTTATTCAGATACATAGCACATCTCTTACCCGAGGAAGGTTGTGTTGCACACACATATGACCTAGAGGTCATTTACATGCCATTAAACTCCAAAAACAGCAGCAACCCAATTTTAAAACCCTGAGATGGCAGCCCTACCATCTCCATAAGAACATACAACACCCACAAGTTCGACCGTAGGAGGATAAACTAAACTCTATGCATCATTATCAACATTCTCTGCGTCGTAGTACTCACCAACACTAGGATCTCCTGCAACAAATTCAGAATTGAATTCTGTAAGTACTTTCGTACTTGCAAGTCACATTTATATACTCATCCCATGTAAATTTCAGCAAAGCTATTAATCAAGGATCGCTTACTAACATGTATTTCACCATAGCATTGTAAACAACAACATGGACAATATTGATAAGACAATATCAATGAATATCGCATGAGCAAGTTTATTTTCAGATCTGATCATAAGTCAATTCAACCAAGAATCTCATATCCAATCATCACATCAAGTCAAACAAGCTTGGGGTGATTTAAAGATGACTCGCCACGAGCCATATCATATGTTCTGAGCGAACCAGTCAAGGTTCGACCAAGGGAAGTACTTCCGGAATGCCGTTAGTTTGAGGTTGGCCGACCTTGACTACCCGATCATTGCGGCAAGTCTTCCACCGTGGGTGACAAGTAAAGCCCTACGACACCGGTGTCGAATCAGGTTAAATCCACCCGATTGATCCAGCTGTAGGAGACAGTACCCCGGCACTCGCATCTCATCATTAAGGGTTTCATATTGCATTAGTCCGATTAAAAGATCTTCGCTGATCTTGCAACCCATTCGAACCTAGCAATACTAGTGATTCGCCATCACCATCACATTACAATCATTTCCACAATACAAGATAGCAATCGATCATAATCAATAACAAAGCATGAAATAAACTTAAGGGAATCTTAGCGTTGTGAACTTGCCTTGCTGGGATTGATCGGGATCACAATAGTAATCGGCTTCGTTATATTCCTCGGTGCTCGATTCTAACAATTTCGAACCCGGAATACCGAAACGAAGCAAATAAACGGAGTTCAGTTAAAACCAGCAAGTAATAAGATTCAAATATGCATGATATGCATCCTAACATGTAGAGAATGTCTATATGAATCTAACGGAATTGGTTCCGTCGAGTTCGGAGGTTTAGGGTTGAAGTTATGAATTTCTGAAGTTGCGTATATTAAAATTAAGGTTTCAGTAATTCATGCATATATTTAGTATATGAAAAGATCATGGGAATTGGGAATATACTGATGTCTAGAAGATGATTTAAGTCAATGGTTAGTAGCACATATATTTCCATTTGGGCTATTAAAATTCGTATACAATTCATTTTGTGAACCCTAAAGAAAAGGGGGCATTATGGGAATTTCACATTTTTAGAGCAATGTAACATGATAATGTTCTACACATTAAGAGAAAACTAACAAAACAAAATTCATTCAATTTGGAGTTGATTTGCAATAGTTATGAATTTTGGAAGTTTATCTCAGTGTTAACCTAATCTGATGTTTTTCTGTAGATCGAAATGAGGCTAAAACTTTTCTCACTCTCTCTCAGCTAGCCGCAGCCATGACAAGGGGGCCCACAGGACCTACCCTTCCCCGTTCCCCCTCCCTTTTCCTTTTCCTTTATCCCTCTAGTCTTTTACACCTGGGCCCCAAGTGCCAGGCAGCCTTCCTTGTTGGTCTGCCCCCTTTAAACCTACGGCACGGCTCGGGAGCTTTGGCCACTGGGTCCAGAGCAACGGCGAGTGGCGGGGGAGAAGCATTGAGAGGGAGGGAAAGAATAGCATGCCAAGAGATTGAGGGGCTCACCTGGAACTCGTTTTAGTGCTCAGCGAAGGTGGAGGAGGGTGGAGTCGAGGCTGGCAGCGGTAGTGGCGGGTAGCGGGGAGACGGCGTCGTGGGGGAGGAGTACCTGGGTGCCGAGAGGGAAGACGAGGAGTAAAAAGGGGAGAACGAAATTGGAGAATGTCGAATCATCGGTTGATCGGGCAGGAGACTCACCGGAATTGGAGAATTGCGGGTGGCAGTGGGATGGCCGGAGTTGAAAGAGAACAGGAAATGCGAGCCCTGTTCAGCATAAAAGTTCAATTAACATCATGGACGAGTTCGCGGAGTGATGAGGAACATGTTTGGCAAAGAAAGAGGAGAAGAACGGCCTCACCGGACGGAAGAATGGAGACGGTGCCAAACGGTGCCCGCCGGACGCGGGGAAGAAGGCTTCAGTTCAAGGTCCTCCGAGGAGATCCTGCACAAATCAGAACAGGGTGAGTCCCTCTTGAAGTGGTGGAGCTCGAGCGCGCAAATGGGAAAGAAGGGAAAGCCTCAGACGCCGGGCTAGGGGAGACGTCGCCGGTGGCACTCTGCTGGACCGAGGGGAATAGCACGTTGGGCCGCGGTGTCTGCTCGTGGGTGTGCCTGGGAGCTTCGGGAGGACGACGAGACCAAGAAACCGCAGGCGGAGAGCTCGGCGATGTGAGGGAGAATTGGGAGAAAAAAAACAAGGGGAGGGGTGGCCGGCCAGTTAAGAGGGAGAGAGAGAGCCCGATAGTGCGGTGGTCGGGAAGATGATGCCGCGTGGCAAGGAGAGCCTGCCCATGGGCCAGGCATGTCGGCGGGAGAAGGAGAAGCACAGGGGGGAGCAGTCTTCGGCACGGCGTGGGGAAAGGCAAGGTGGGCTCGGCCCAATGGAAGGAAGAGCGGGCCGCAGAGGTCTTGGCCCGTTCCGATTTTAGGGGAAGAATTTTCTTTTTGTTTTATGTTTTTCTGGGTTTCAAACTGCTGGATCAATTCATATTTGCGCTTGATTCCGATTAAGTTTTAAAATATGAATAAACAACGGCAATGTTTTAAAGGAGACTCCACTATTAACGTATGTGTGGCACAAATTGGAATGGATATGTTACTCATTTTAGCTAAATTTCAAAAATACACACTCTAGACTGGGATGATAGCTATACTAAGGGTCATCTAAATTCTTTAGGAAATGTTGTTAAAAGTTTAGGAAGATGTTTATAATCTGGATGAACTTTTTGTGTTCATAATGTCTAGCCGAGCAATAGCTTCGTTATTCCCATATTACACATCTGCCATGTTGTGACCTAATTAACCAACATCCTCTCATTTGAATGAATTGTAGTCAAACATGTCCTGAAATCTACAGGAAATGCGAAAACTCCAAACTTCATTTAAGAGAAGCCCTGAGGTTCCGATTAACTGCTTACAATGTTCGGGTCTTTACATAGTATAATTGAAGTATTATGTGCAACGTTACCCCAGGAAATCACCTTCAGCTTGAGCCTAAATTGGCGATGTAATCTATGGAACGTTGTTCACACCTATGTTTTCGCTGGTGCAAGTGAGTACGCCGGGCAACTTACCTTTCCCGTTTCACTTTCTTTTTTGATGTGAAATATTTATTGAGTTGATTCCGATCCAAGTGGTATAAAAAGAGCAAGATGAACCAACAATTAGTGTGCTGCTCATTTTGGAAAGTCAGCCCTGTCTAACTATTGACATTCTTAGCTTTTGTACTTACCTCAATAATATCTCATGTAGAATTTTCACCTATTCTCAATCACTACTAAGCAGAATGCTATGGTTCAATTAGATGGTTTAGAACCGCTGAGTAGAATGGTGTCGGTGTAATAATCTGGCAATAATGAATGCAGGGCAGCGTACGCACAACAGATCTAGATGGGTGCACACGGGAGACAAAGTTTAGACAGGTTCAGACCCTCAAGAGGAGGTCATACCCTATGTCCTGTGTTTGGTGTATGATATTACTTGTATCCCGAGTGCCGCAAAGCCTCGAGAACAGATCTCTAGGTTGCTAGGGCGATATGTGTATGAGAGCTTATGAAAGCGTATGAAGCCTAGAGCTCGTGAGAGGATACTGATCGGGAGATCCCTACCTGGCCTTATATAGTCGACCAGGGTAGGGTTACAAGAGCCCGGATCGGTTTATAGATTGGTTTCCTAATTAGTTACAACAGAATCTGGGATTGCCGAGTAAGTGTTTATCCCTGTCTTATACTCCAAGTTGATGAGGCGCCCCACGTGTAGAAGTCGGACTCTGAGTAGTCGGCCCGTCCCACCCTATGTCCAGAGGGCTGGTATTGTCCTCCTTGACAATACCTGGGTGCTATGTCATCATCAGTAGCCCCGAGTCCTTCACGGTCTAACTGTAGCTTGTCGCTGTAACATCCAAGCCGAGTACCTTTGCCTTCTTCCCAAGTGGCATTCGTCTGAGCGCGCCTTATCGTGGTCTGCAGGAAGATTGTGAGGGACTCATAGAACTCCTGTAGAGCAGACATAATAAGCCGAGTAATATTCACCCGTAGGGCAGGAATATCATGGCGGTTGAGTTAATAATGGGTAAGTCCTGGTGGTATCCGGTCATTTCCAGCGGATGGAGACCGGCTGATAGCCCAGCGGGGGGCATACCATGAATCCCGACTGAATTCCCAAGTGGCATCTGGTTTTCCAAGTGGCTCAGGTCCAGCTATTGTCCCTCTGGGGGCGTGCCCTTGAAATTCGCGTCAGACCTAGAACACAAGCTCTAGCGCTTCGGTCCCGAGTGGCGGAGCCTTATACCCGAACATTCTACTGAATCTGGAAGTTTCGGATCCCAGAGATTCCAGGGTAAAGTTCCCGGAATATCCAGGTGGAGAAACCGGTAGTTCCGAGTTGATCGGTATCCGACTAGTGGCCCACTGGAGGCGCACTACTGCCGCCCTCCACTCGGGTGTATTCAGGTGGCTGTGGATCCCTGAAGATCAACCACCGAAACCCTTCAAACTGTAACGCTTCGGTCCTGAGTTGCTCGTTGACCGTTGGAGGCACGTTACCGTCACTCTTCTTTTTTCTTTTTTTCGTTGTTGTCGTGAGTGCACAGATGGTGCATCCACTAGGAAGTAGCTCCCGAGCCTCCGGCCGACTGGAGCAATCGGGCAAAGGTTCTTTGTTAGCATGTAGATTCCGTACTGGGGGCACGATCAGTGCACCCAGTGGGTGTAGCCCCCGAGCCTCCGGCCAACTGGAATAGTCAGACGGAGGTTCTTTTTGGCTTGTAGTTTTCACATTGGGGGCACGATCAGTGCACCCAATGGGTGTAGCCCCCGAGCCTTCACTCGGTTCATGGAACCGAGCGGAGGGTCTTGATGCTTTTTCTCGAGTAGCTGATTTTGTATCGTCTACAGAGCCTAGCCAGGAGGTACCAGGACAAACCGAGTTCCTCCAGGCCAAGCTCTCGGCCTTCGATCGACTCAGCCAGCGCCAGGCCGAGTGGGAAAACTTGAAAGGCACCCTCTGCACAATGCAGGAGCGGGTGACCGTGAAGGAAGCGCAAATCAAGTCCTTGAAGGCGGCTGGTCGGATGGCCTGCGACGCTTTGTGGGAGGACGACCCGTCCCCGAATCGCACGAAGGTGGTCATGAAGTGCGTTCGGCGAGCACCTGATCAGGCGAAGGCCCGCTGACGTCCCCGACGAAGAGGTCCCGGCGCTGATGGAGGAAGTCCATACTGCCGTGAATGCCCTAGCCGACCGTGCCAACCTGTAAAAGTAGGGATATGTATATGAACTGTTCAAAATACATGTCAAGTACTCGGAAAGCCCGAGTGTCACTCTTTTATGCGTATCTTTGGCGAACATGTTCTGTGTTTGTTAATCTCTTTCGTAAAGATTCGTTTGTGTGTAAGTTAGCTCTTTGTGTGTGCTCTTGCCGATCTGTCATAGCCCCCATTGCGTAGAGATTAGCCGTGGGCTATTTCCCGTGTAGCGCAGGGTTGTGGCGTAGACCGACGATCGAAGACGAAGAGTTAACGCTGAGCTTTTTACATAGTACTAAAATAATTGTTCGAATGAGAAGAGCCCGAGTGCGGTTGGGCACACCCGGTGTGGTGTAGCCCCCGAGTGTCTACTATGCGTAGCCGTGAGCGTGCAGAGCAGGCCAGTCGGGGACCCCAAGAGTTACTCGGATGGAGCAAAGAAATATTTTATTTACGTATTCATACTTAAAATATGAAAGTACAAAGCTTAAGCATAGAAGCGACTTAGAAGTTCAATGTTCCAAGCGTTGGTGATTGGACTACCTCCTTATCCTTCAGTCGGTAAGCCTCCGGGCATAGCACTTCAGCAACAACGTACGGGCCCTCCCACGGTGGTGAGAGTTTGTGCTTGTCCTTGTTGGACTAGACTCGGCGCAGGACCAAGTCGGCAACGTTGAGCGCGCGCCCGCGTATGTGCCGGCTGTGATCGGCGATGGGGATTGACTGGTCACCATTGTTTGCCAGCGCATCCGAGTCAGCCGTGAAGACCTCCCGAGACGGACGGTGGCTTCCCGATCTCTTGAAGTGGTCCGAGTCGTAGTCGAGGACGGGTAAAAGGGACTCGATCATACCAACCAGTCGGGATCCCTGCTCGATGGGTGGGAACCCGTGTTCAAACAGCAGATCCGACTTCGGCTCAAACTCGTCCTTGGGGAGGAGAGCTGAAGGCGTGGACTCTGAAGTGAGTCCGAGTGAAGATGGTGATGAAGCCTCCGTTGATTGGCGGGAAGCCGAGTCGGGAAGGTGAAGCTTGCCGAGCTTGTCGGCGATGAAGTCCAGCTTTCTGAAACAGAAAAACTATCCTGGATCAGGGACAACATCCCGGGAGCCAAATCTCATGATTCGGCCTGGGACGAAGTCACCATTGTCGTTGGAGAAAACCCATTTGGATCCGTTTAGATGGATCTATGCGCGCTCCCCCTACCGGGCGCGCCAACTATCGGTGTAATAATCCGGCAATAATGAATGTAGGCAGCGTAAGCACAGCAAATCTAGATGGGTGCACACGGGAGACAAAGTTTAGATAGGTTCAGGCCCTCAAGAGAAGGTAATACCCTACGTCCTGTGTTTGGTGTATGATATTGCTTGTATCCCAAGTGTCGCAAAGCCTCGAGAACAATCTCTAGGTTGCTAGAGCGATATGTGTATGAGAGCTTATGAAAGCGTATGAAGCCTAGAGCACGTGAGAGGATACCGATCGGGAGATCCCTACCTGGCCTTATATAGTCGACTAGGGTAGGGTTACAAGAGTCCGGATTGGTTTATAGATTGGTTTCCCAATTAGTTACAACAGAATCTAGGATTGCCGGGTAAGTGTTTATCCATGTCTTGTATTCCAAGTTGATGAGGCGCCCCTGTGTAGAAGTCGGACTCTGAGTAATCGTCCCGGCCCACCCTATGTCCAGAGGGTCGGTATTGTCCTCCTTGACGATACCCGGGTGCTATGTCATCGTCAAATGGTATGGTTCAATTGGATGATTTAGAATGATTTAGAATGCTATGGTTCAATTAGATGGTTTAGAATGATTTAGAAGATTTAGTTGATTTAGAGTGATCTAGATGATTTAGAACAATTTAGAATGATCTAAATAATTTAGATGATTAGTTGATTTAGAATGATTTAGAAGATTTAGATGCTTAGATGATTTATACTTTTCCTCTATTATCCCAAGATCGCTGGACAATGGCGACTCTCAGTCGCCGTCACCACCTAGGCCGTCCGGCGACACAACAAGCACGACGGCGACACAACAAGCACCTCCGGCCCTAAGAAAAAGGCCCGTCGAAGAGAAGGAAGGAAACAGTCGAAGAGACCGGATGCGAAGTACACGGTCACTCACTTACACGACTCAGGGGCACCAGACGAGCCTAAGAATGCAAGGAGGAAGTTCAGCACGGTCTGCGGCATCGTAGCAAGAGAGCGGGTGCCAATCACTTTAGAAAGTTGGAAGAGAGTAGGAACAGAACAGCTCGCTGCGATTTCGGGAGAAATATTGGGATATTTCATCTTCCCCGAAGAATGGAAAGCTTGTATCGAGCGAGCTGCTAAGATGACAGCCTGTAAGGCTTGGAAGAACTAGAAGACTATGCTTGTCAACGAGTACGTGTATGCCGAGGTGGAGCCTTTCGGGAAGTGGCCGATGATTACTCCTGAGGTTTGGAACGAGTTCGTTAGGATGAAGACGACGGAAGAATTCAAGCTGAAGAGCGAGCAAAACCAGGAGCTCTCTAAGAGAAACAAGCACCCGCACCATCTAAGAACTGCCGGCTACGCGGGAATAAAGAAGTGATGGGAAAGGGAGGATGAGCAGGTATCGCAATCGGATGCCCCTCCCAGATTTGCAAACATCGCGGATACGAGGACTAAAGCCTGGTTAGAGCCAGGGCATCTGCATTGACATTGGCTTCGGGCGACCCAGCATCTGAGAACCCAGCTGACGCACAAGTGTACAGACATTTGGTGAGATATAAATCCCGCCTTAGTCGTACTAACAGCTTGTCAATCATACCAATTGTAGTAACAATTTTTTTTGGTTTTTGCTGCTGGAGTTCGATGCATCATCCCAGGCTGGCACCTTCGTAGGAGATGTGCTCGAAGAGGGCTTGGGAAACCCCGAGCATCCAGGTCGCACGAGGGGTGTAGGTTCCCTCGTTCCCCACAAGTATGGACTCTCCCAGGCTTTGGAGGCGAAGCGCGAACGCAAAAGTGCAGGAAAGCCGCTGAAGAACAACGCAAGCACGAAGAGTTCAAGCAAGAGATACTTTGGAACTTAAGAGCGGAGTGGATTCTAACTTCGTGATAAGAACAGCTAGTTGCTGCCAGCCCTGGGGCACAACGCAGTAGCTGCGCGTCGATCGACCTCCCTACTCGCCAGAAAGATACAAGTTCTACCTTCCCCTATGATGGGATCAAGGTATTCTTGATATACCGTCAAAAATTATTCCACATAAGATTGTTTGTGGCCTGTTGGTTGAAACGCATTCTTTGATGTAGGCTCCCACGAGATGCACGATTTAAGTTAGGTTGGTGGGCATGGATGATCTCGTGGATGCCGCTTGGGGGCTAGTGTTTCCAGCAACGGGAGAGCAGAGGATACATAACGTCCCCCTAGACCCTATGAACGCGAAGGTGAGCATCGATGGGGTTAACGACACTTTCAGCAAGCTGAAGCTCCTGATTCCACTGAACAACGAGATCTTGACTCTAAGTCAAGCCAAGGGGACATTCATCCAGTGTCCCAAGAAGGACATCTCTCTCGATGCGTCGTGGCCGACTAAGAAGGTTTCGCCGTGACCGGCAGATGAACCAGTGGAGCCTTTGACGTTCTCGCCTCTTGTGGTAGCAGCGCTGTCACCGAGACAGCTTGAGCTGACAAAGCAAGAATCGTCGAAGAGGTCTCCCAAGGTGGCATCGTCGAAGCATGGCAAGGGAAATGACTTGATGAAGATAGCTGCCAGCCGAGAAATGACCATCGAAGAAATACAGGCGATATATGAAGCTAGAGGGAGTCTCCCTAGCGCTCTGACTGTCCCGACATACAAGGCCGGGAAGCTGGAGGGAGTCAAAAACATTTTTGTTTGACCTGGAAATTTCAGAGTAGCTCAAATATATAATATAGGTTCTATGTGAATTTTTACAAATTTTTGTGTAACCATTTCAACCCTCTTTTTATTGCAAACCCCATAGCTATAAAACAAAAGAAAAATAAAATTAAAATAAAAAGAAACCAGGCCTTTCGGCTGAGCAGGCCGTCCTCGGCCCGCTAAGCCTTCGAGCCACGCGGCTGCGCTAGCCTACCTGCACCCGAGCCAGCCCACTTTCTCCCCTCTTCCCATTTTCGCTTCTCCGGCGCAAAAGCGCCCAACACCTTGCCGCTTTCCTTCCTCTCAGCCCTGGCAGGCGAGGCCCACCCACCAGGGCCTTCCCTCCACGTCATCGCCGCCGGCCGGGACATTGTGTCCCGAACCACGTTGGATGCTCCATCGCGCCCTTTAGATGCCCCAAACGGGCCTCCTTCCCTCTTTTCACGCCCGTCGCTGTTTCCTCTTCGGAATAGACCCGCCGAAGTCCAAGCTGAGCAGCCGATTCTGGCCCCCCGCCGGTGACCTCCCAAATTTTCCTTCGGCGAGCCTTTCCTCCCCTCTTCCTTCCTTCCCTAGACTTCGTTCTGCCTCTTCCTATGGGGCTAACCCCTCTCCGTCCTGCAGGTCCGGCACCCCTCCATTCGCACCACCCGAGGCGTCGCTTGACTCTTGCTTCCCCAACTCCGGCAGCTGCCACCCCCATCTTCCAGTAACTGCTCCACCGCGCTGTCTCTTCTCTGGTCCCTTTGAACCCCGGTGAGCTCCCCTTTACCTCCCCTTCCCTTCTCCTTTGCCCTAAGGCTCAATGCCGAGTTCCCTACCAACATGCAGCACCACTGGACCTCAGCGGCATGTGGTGGCGCTAGGTCAATCGTCTAACCAAGCTTGCAAGCCGCTCGGCCAGTTTGAACGGCGTGGTCGGCCCAAGACTCCAGTCTCACCGACCTACTCCCTAGGGTCAAAATACCCTAAAATAAAATAAAATACAAGCAGCCTTTGGACCCCACTAATCAGTTATTAGATCTAGGTCTTGCTGAGTATAAAAACAATTTAGATTATTTTCTTTACTGAGAAAAAGACAAAAATATTTTAAATCTGATGAAATTTGTAAAGTTCATAGTAAATTCATTCTTGCTCCAAAAATTCCAAACTTTATATGAAAATGACCAAGACTAAATATACTATCTATCAAAAGTGACCATGTTCTATTGCTGGAAATTTGAAATATTCAAATTTCTTCAAACCTTGTATAATTCATCATAAATTTATCCTTTATCCAAAAAGTATGAAATTTTGTGAGAGTGACCAGCAAGCAATAAACTACCATATAAAAATATTTCCATGCATGCTGCTGTCCCAGAAAATTTTGAATTGTTAAATTTTGAATTGTTAGTAACGGTCAAGACATGTTTAAAATTGTCATTTTCACTTATAAATTCATCTTTTAATCTATAAATCCATCTTCCTTGAAACCAATTGCAAAAATCCTCAAATTTAACCTACCATCATCTGAACTGTAGCCCATACATCTCCTATCTCATTTCATCATGAAGTAGCATTAATTTTACCGTTCCTTTCCTTTCGTCGTCATTTTTGCATTACGATAGAGCTCCGCGACGAGGGAGTGGAGCTGCAATATTCCGAATCTCAACAGGAACAGGAGGAATACTCCAACCCAGGCAAGCTGAGCTTACGACATTGCCATGCTATCTTTTAGTTTTGTTATTGCTTAATTACCTTATGCTATGCTTATGAGCTGTTACGTCTTTGATTGGATGTTTTGGTTATCATGATCATGCTAAATTTTAACCTGATGCTTAGTCAACGTGAACCATTAATAAGTGAGATGAGAGACATGAAAACATGGTTGTGGGATGAGCTATAACATTGTTGGGGTAGCTTGAGCCCTACGTCGAGTGTAATTGGAGGTTACAACAGCAATCCTTGCGTGATGCTTCTTGATAAGCCGTGAGAATTGGTCGTGAGAAGACCACAAATGTTGCTCGGTTGGCAACCGCTCAATGGGGACTAGCTATCCCCATATGAGGGACCATATGAGCATCCAGTGGGGCCGTCAAGTGACCAATATCTCTTTGATTGAATTTGAGTAATGATGTTGATCTGAACTTAGCTTGAATGGTCATATCATGTATCTGTTTGATAATAATATTTATCTGAACTTTGTTCAAATGGTCATATCATGTTGTGTTAATAATGATGTTGATATGAATGGTCATATCATGTTTCTGATGAGTAAGAAAATGATTTATGATGCTATTGATGAGATTGATTCATGTCTTGCATTGTCAACTTGTCACTGTAACATATATGTCTTTATTCAGAAGTTCACTAGCATATTTAGGATTATTGTTCTGGTCTCGATGCCATGCTAATTTTCATGTCCAGCACTACTAGACTTGCGAGTATGTACTCATTGATAGCTGTTATTGTATGCTTAGGAACAGGTGAACCCTCCCTCGGAGTACTTTCAGGATGACGCTTGAATGGTTACCCAAGTCACCTTTCAAACTTGTGGTTATGTTGTGTGGGTATTTTAGGTCTTATGGATAGTAGTTTGTATCTCGGGATAAACTTGCATGTTTCCGCTGTTTAGGTTGTTCGTACTTATAACCTTTGGGTCAGTTGCTTGTAAGTTATGTAATTATCCAAACTTAAAGGATGTGAATTAGTTATCTGTTTAAATCTTTCTTTAGAGTTCGTGTAATGATATTTGAACTTGTTTACCACGTCTTTCCATATATAGTGCGTCTATGTTTGAAGTATATGGAGTGTCGGTAGAGAGTTAGCATTAATCCTCTGTGCGAGATTGTGATCATTGTTGGATCAGTGGCGTCCCGACGGGGTGAATGTCGAGTTCAAATTGCTTTCACAAATTCTTCACATACGTAGTCATATTGAAGGACTAGTATGATCCGAGTGAAAATGCAGCGGAAACACCCCCAAAATCCCTTGATGACGTGGAGCTCGTCGATAGCTTCGAAACGAGTCTAAGATCACCAAATTATGAGTTCAAACGCAAAAGTTATGGCAGAAACAGTGAAACGATTCAGCCTGAAGAAAAGAATCTTGGAAGTTCCAGGAATTTTTCCGGACACTCCGAGATTTCTGAAGAAAATCAGCAAACAAGAATAGTAGCAAATCTCGGAAGTTCCGAGATTGAAGAATCGGACACTCTGAGATTTTTGAAGAAACTGAAGAACTCAGCAGGCAAAAATAGTAGTGAATCTCGAAGGCTCTGAGATTGAAGAATCAGACACTCCGAGATTTCTGAAGAAACTGAAGAATTTGAAAAATTCAGCAGAAGATCAGCCAGATTCCAGAACTGAGATTTCAATCCAACTTTTTGGCTAATTCAGAATCTACCCAATCAAATCAAACCAAAATTTATAGAGAGGTGTAGGAAGGTCTTGTGAATCTACATCAAGTGTTGATCTCCATAAAAACTTCTCAAATCAAGACCTTTACCCTTTTTCTTCAATCAGCTCTTAGAAATAAGAAAAAGAGGAATTTTGAGGGAAAAGGAAGCTCGTGAGGAATCATGATCTCAGATCAATATGGTATCATCTCACATGTCTCAGCAACCTATTCCAAGCCCCAAATCACAGCATCAAACCCCCTACAAAGATTAATCACAAAAATCTCATTTCTTGCTTGTTTTCCAAGAAAACTCGAATTAGAGAAGAAAAAGGTTGAATCCTTGGGTATGCTTGGATGGAATCAGTATGGGGATGATATTCCCATCATTTACTTGCCAAACCACAGATCAATCCATAGAGGAAAACAAGAAAATGAAAATTCAAAAGAACTGATGAAGGAGATAACTTAAGAACACAAAGAAATGAGGAAAATCTTTTATATTGCATTTTCATAGATTTTCTTGCTGTTTCAAAGACCTCTCATGAGTAGGCCAAAACTCTCTTGAGCAGCCCCTAACTAGGGTTTTTACAATGCTTACAAAAAGATTGAGGGATAAGCACCTCTTACCCCTCCTTTTATAGTGGTGGAGGCATACCTCTCACCACTTGGGCCTTAAGCCCACTTAGATGGCATGAGCACTTAGCACGCATCACAAAGCGTCTAAGTGACTCATCCACCATCCATCTTTCCTTCTACCCTAAGCAACTAACCATAAACCGCTTCCCGGCCGCCGCCGCAGTTTCTTGGTTATGCTTCGGGAGATTCCGTGTTTTTATCAAAACGCCCTCGCACTGACTTGGTCCTCACATCTCGTCTCCACCCACTTTCTTGTCCTCCGTGTACATGTCTTTAAGCCGCACGATGTCGTCGCCACCTTCTTGACCGCATCTCAGCCCTCCAAGCCTCATGATAAGAGTTAAGGTGGAAATTATTGGACATGGCGTGATTTATATTCCAAACCTATTAGGATTCAAAGATGTGTGCTTTAAGAAAATCTTAAAGAAAACCTATTAGGACTCGAAGACCTCCTTACCCTGGAAGAGCCTATGTGAGAATCTATATAAACCCATGAGAGGGTAGCCATAAGAACTCAACTTAGACGATCAAGCAATTCAAGAGTAAGGTGCAAGCAAGAGAGAATTAGATGCTAGGTTTCTTAAGCACTAGATTTTTATATGGGGCAAAGATCCACGGGTCCTAAAAGGTGTGAGAGGGTTATGAGAGAACGACAATGTCTTGTACCTTTTTGGGATAGTGTTTAAAGAATTCGAGATCGGTTTCGCTAAATCTTTTCTCTCTTGCTACTATTGTTCGTCTTCATTATTTGGATACTTTTTAGGGGGTTTATCTATCTCAATCTTAATATCGTATACGTTTGTACTATATCTCACAAACTGTAATCAAATCTAAAAAGCTACTGCCTCTAAAAAGAGGCATCAGAATATAACAGTAAGATGGACCCTCTGAAAAGAAAAATCATGAGAGCTCAGCGTACATTCCGCGGCACTTGTACATGTATTAGTAACTCATCACTAGAATTTTTCGGTCCGTCTCAAGTTGCCATCTGCCTCTCAAATCAAAACGCGTAATAAAACCTTACACGGAAGCTTTTCTCTGGAACGCTGATCTGGCTTTGGGCCGCTGTGGCGTGGTTCCGACTTCCGAGAAGTCACCAGGGAAATTTCCTTGCAGATAAGCTGAAGAATACCACGCTATACATATAATATTTCTTTGGTGTTTACAAACTTTGGTTGGAGCCTTGGAGGAGTAGAATCAAAGATTGATTGAAGTATGACCGGCCTGTTGGTGCGAGAAGCTTTTTCTTTTTCTTTTTTTGTGCAAGAAGTTAATGGAATGACTACTTCACTTTGAAGGCCTCAACATCAGTACAGTCAGGTGCGCTGTAAATTAATAGTTTCAGTGATGGACATCAAGATCATATCTTCTTATCTTGTTGGTCTTTGACAATGCACCATTTTTTAAGTTAGATACGATTCTGAGCCCCGACACTGATGGTGAATTGTATGTTGTACGCAATGCTAAGGGAAGAGAGAGGGGAGGGAGAGGACTGTACAACGTAGATGTCATGTGTTTGTGGGTTTTTTGAATAACAATCTTAAAGCGGAATAGTAGGTGAAATTCCATGTGTAGAACTGCAGTTTTGAATAAAATACCCTTTCTTTGAAGACTCATTCTGTTACAATACTATATGGTGGACTAATTTTTCCAAGTTTTCCACTGGCCGTACAACGACATGTACCTAGTTTTCCAAGTCTTCCGTTGATCAATGACCACACACATTAGCCATTTCCCCAGCTACAAACCTCCACAGTATTAGCCAATTAATCATCCATATCCTTTCTTCCCTCTCCTTCAAGCTTCAACTAGCCATGGCTGCCAAAACCACCTCAAGCTTCTTGTCATGCTTTACCTTCCTAAAGGAAGCCCTAGTCCTTCCAACACAAAACCCCAAGCTCTTCACTCCCGTCTTCTTCCTCTTGGCCATCACTACCTTTCTTGTCCCCTTAACCAATGTCCTCTGCATCCAGCCTCTCACCGACGACATGACCAGCCATCTCATCAAGATCAAGAACACCGACCCTTCAAGCGCTGAGTACGCCAAGCTCCTGGAGGAGATAAAACAGGACACCAGGGAGCTCGTCCTCACCACCATCGTGCTCCTGCTCGTCACTTTGGCACTCAACTTCGTCAAGCAGATCGTCGCCTTCTTCGCGGCCTCCACGACGTACTCCGGCGACCGCTACTCGCTCCCCGAGCTCTTTTGCAAGGTGATCAAGGGGGAAAATCTGAAGGGCCCTTCCATTACCATCGTCGTCGTCACCATGCTTGAGTTCGCATGGATGACGCTCCTGGCTGCACTTCTTTCTACCATGATGCGCAGCCACTCGGGGGTGCTCTCTGTCCAAGGTTTCCTCTTCCTCCTCGCGTTCCTCACCTTCCTCTACTTCAACGTCATCGCCCTGGTGAGCATCGCCGTGTCGGTGGTCGACGGGGAGTGCCGCGGCGTACGTGCGCTCCGGCAGGCGTGGCGGCTCATGATGCAGGTGAGGAGGAAGGAGGGTTTTTTGCTAGCGCTGGTGACCTACCTCCTGCCGACTGTTGTGACTCCACTGTACGGGGTTGCTCTCATGTACACAAAGAAGAACACATCGTTGGGGTTGTGCTTGCTATCTGTGTATGCACTTCTGTCCGGTGCGGAGCAGCTCTTCTACTTTGCGGCAGCCACGGTGTACTACTACCAAGCCATGGAGGGCAAGGAGGTGATGACTTTTGATTATGCCAAGATTTCTTCTGGGGAAGCAAATGTCTGATTGATCCCTTCAATTATGTCTAAAATAAAGAAGTGATCGTTAGACGGATGGGTTTTTCCCCTATAATATGACATACAACGACACTATATAATATGAGTAAGTATGGTCCGATTTGATCCGATAATCTTCTAATTATACGTGCCAGACAGATATAATAAAGAAGAGGTAGTATATGCTATATGTGCTTTCGTATAAAAAAGCAAAAAGAAAAATAAGTTGGATATGTTACAAAGGACTCGATCCTAGGCTTAATTATGTAGAGGAGTAATGTCAAGTATTTGTCATTCGGATTGAAAACATTCGCATGTCACTAAATTTGTGTAGCGCTTCTAGCGCTGCCATATTTTTTATTTTTATTTTAAAAAGCAAGCCCCACTTTGTAGTAATAAAACCTGAGATAGTACTATTGTTCCGGGAGATAAGAATAAGGGCAACAAAGTAAAGAAACTTACAGTTTTGTCCTTGGATACATGTCCTCACGTTAGGCTGGAGGGGGAGACGCGTCTAGCAACATGTTGCTGTGACCCCAAGGCACCTTGACGAAGGCCACCGAGATCGCCATGATCAGAGTGCGCCGTCATCGCCGCCTGCACGATGCCGCCGCTAGAGATGCTGAATAGAGCCGATGGCGCGCATCCCATGGAGCAGCAAGAGAATCGTGTTGCACCTTCTCACGAAACGCTCGAATTCGAGGTAAGAGAAGGATCATAACTTCGTCGCGATGAACATGGGAGTAACTCATGCGCCAACAGAACTGAAAGTTGAGCACCATTAATCTCCACCTCAAGACCGTCACTTATATATAGAAGTCAGGATCATAAATAGAACCTCCCTGCAGGGAGGTTGAGGACCTCAACGAGAGATGTAGCATGTGAATCAACACGGGTTTTAAATTTTTGAAGACAAAAGTTGCCATTATCCAGGCAGTTCATCTTAAAGCCAATACTTGGTGGCATTTCCCCGCGCAAGGCCCACGAGCAAAAGCTAAATACGGACCATGGAAAATTGATACACTGGCACCGTGGGTCCCTCCACGCCCATGGACCACCACGGACATGCCATCACTTATCTTTTGGAGTCCCCGTCGCGAGCTGATTGTATTACCAAATCGTCGGAGGAAATTTTGAATTTCTCCTAACAATGTGCACCTTCTTTTCTCTAGGAAAGGATGCCTGGGATGCAACTAAGTTATGATGGATTTGACGTTATCCTGACATGTATACCTTACTATTCGAAAGATCGTGGATTTCGATTTCTCTCCGATTTTTCAGCTCTATGCGATTTTTTGGTGATGCCACGTAGCCAGTGTCATCATTACTCAACTCGCTGATGTTTAGCTGCATTGATCGATTTTCCCAATTTGCAATCCATGTGAATTAAAATTTTTTTCTTTTATCGTTCTGGATCTATCAGCTGATGTTTAGCTGCATTGATCGATTTTTCCAATTTGCAATCCATGTGAATCGAATTATTTTTTTTCTTTCATCGATGCGGCCGACAGGCTGTTCAACACTAATCGATCAACTGTTGATCAACTGCATCGATCGATCTTTTCGATTTGCATGTCATGTAAATGGAAATTTTGATTAATTTCTTTTTCGTTTTATCGAGAAGGTTGACAGGCTGCTGAACACCACATTGCATATCACGTTAGGTTCGGCTTCGCCATGCCGTTCATGACCACCATGCTCTCCTCATCTGTCCTACGATGTCGCGGGCCGTTTTTAATCTATTCCTTCAACTCCTTTTGACGCTCAAGTTGTTTGGTGGCCGTCTCCAGCTTGCTCTGCTCGGGTTTATTGCGCTTGCTGGATATGGATCAACAGCTGAAACACCGGTTGCGCAGCTTTGGTTCGAGACGGGAACTGCAGTCTGTGAGGCGCGGACAACATCATCAACGAGCAGTTGCTTCAACGATATCTTCTTCGCTTTCTTTCCGACGTCGTTCTCCTGCTGTAATTCCGGATATTGGTTCGCTTAGTTTACCTCCTTCGGTCCCGCATGTGCCTTCTCTTTCACTGTCTTCTTTTGATCAGATTTAATCGTACTACAATCAGGATATTCAGAGTTCAGATGACATGCATCGTCGACATCGCGACATCTGGCGAGGGAAATGTCCGTTTGGTTCTTTGCAAGGTTTGGCTCTTTTTGTTTTTTCTTAATTTTTGTTCATACATATGTACTTTGTCGATTTTTAAAATAAATTTCACCTATATATGCTATTTTTTTCAGACCCACTGGCTGCTGTGTCCTGTGTTCCAGTGGATGCTCTTTATTTCCATCCCTTTCTTTTGTGAGTTATTTTTGGAGATTAGTTTTAGAAATTATCTTCTATAAGTTTTTGTTGTGTTTAACTTAGGCTTTTTTTTCCAACTAGCATTTCAACAGCTGAAACGCCGGTTGTGCAGTTTTTGTTCACGGCAAGAACTGCAGTCTGTGAGGTGCGGACGGGTGTCAGAGTTACACGATGGTCTGGCTCTTCCGGTGGTCTTATTAATTTTTCTCCTGATGACACGTTGTTTACATGTTATTCCTTCTTATTTTTCTTCTCTTAACAATGGACACGGTAGTGCTACTTTTCTGGGCTGTTCTGCCTAATGTTTGTTTTATGTTTCTGTTGTGCATTTTTTTTCCAGTTCGTTTTCTACTATGACTGGTGGGGCTTCTTTTACTAGTGTACTAATTTTTACCTATGGGTATCTGGTTTCTTTAGTTTGCTTATTTCGTTGTGTTCGAGGTACTATCTCTTGATCCCTCCGGCTTCCTTCTCGATGGTCTCGGAGCGTTGTGTTCTAACTGCATTGTGTGGAAATTGTTGTTCATGAGGTGAGTCCCACGTTACAGCATTTTTGGTTGTACTTGCTATTACCAGTGGTTGTATATTTGTCTTGATGTTTTTTCTTCGTGCTGCAGCTATGCGTGGGTCTGGTACTCGAGCTTCTCATGGGTCTGCCAGAAGGACCTCCAGTTAGCGTTCTGCTGGGGCTTCTTGTCTAGATAGTTTTTCTCTACCAATTGTTGATTTATCACAGTTTGATTCTTTGAAAACCAACCGCCGTTGCATGTGCCTGCTGACGAAGGCTCTTATTTGTCTTCTTCTATGGCTGGACATATGGTTGATGGACTGTGTGTACGCGGCCAACATCATCAACGACCAGTTGCTTCAACGATATCTTCTTCGCTTTCTTTCCGACATCGTTCTCCTGCTGTAATTCCGGATGTTGGTTCGCTTAGTTTGCCTCCTTCGGTCCTGCATGTGCCTTCTCCTTCACTGTCTTCTTTTGATCAGATTCAATCGTACTGCAATCAGAATATTCAGAGTTCAGATGACATGCGTCGTCGACGTCGCGACATCTGGCAAGGGAAACGTCCGTTTGGTTCTTTGCAAGGTTTGGCTCTTTTTGTTTTTTCTTAATTTTTGTTCATACATACGTACTTTGTCGATTTTTAAAATAGATTTCGCCTATATATGCTATTCTTATCAGACCCGCTAGCTGCTGTGTCCTGTGTTCCAATGGATGCTCTTTATTTCCGTCCCTCTCTTTTGTCTCCCTATCCAACTCCTTTAGGTGAGTTATTTTTGGAGATTAGTTTTAGAAATTATTTTCTATAAGTTTTTGTTGTGTTTAACTTGGGCTTTTTTTTTCCAACTAGTGTTTCATTACGATCTTTTTTTGGTCTGCAGTTTTACCGGTAAGCATTGTAGCTCCTGCCAACAGTGTGATAAATCATCGTAAGAGGAGATTGATCATCCGATGTCGTCGTCATAATTGATCATCCGATGTCGTCGTCATATGAAAAGAGGTGACATACTAGGACTATATAGTATTGTCCGGTATTACGTAGAACTGCATATTATTGTTGTTAATTCAACTGTGCCATCTTTTCTGTATTACAAGTTTTTTTTATGGTTTTGTACAGGCCGTTTAGATTCGTTTACATTACCTTTCAGTAAGGAATATATTGACTTGTTGAAAGGTTCGTTACTCTGATTATCTCCCTTTTCGTGTTTATTTGGATCTTGCTTTAGTTATGCTTATTATTTTACTTTTTTATTGTTAGTTTCTTAGCCGCGATGTTCATACTATGGGGGACCTGATTACCTATGCAGCAAGTGTGGTGCATGCCATTGGTATCGAGAATGTCCTAAGCGATCTACGGTACGAAAGGGTTGTATGCCTGTTTATAATGGTTGCTGCCATCAAGGAAAGATCTCTCTTCCTACTTATACTGATTGGCCTTCTCCATTGAAAGAATTGTTGCGGTTTGATGGTGTAGCCCGATCAAATCATTTCTTACGTCTAATTCGGCACTACAACTCTTTGTTTTCTTTCACATCGTTAGGTGTTCATGTTGACAGAACTATTAATACTGGTAATGGACCTTACATTTTTAAAATTAATGGTGTTGTCCATTATCGTATTGGGTCTCTGCTTCCAACAGAGGGTTCTCAGGCCAAGTATGCTCAACTATACATTGTAGATTCATCTCACGAATTGCAGTGTAGAATGGCACTATTCAACCAGGAAGATGACAGCTCAGAGCAGGCTGATCCTTCTATTGTGCAAGATCTTGTCGAAATGTTGAATCTATATAATCCTCTTGTGAAAAATTTTAGAATGGCACGCACAAGATTGCTTTCTCCTGTTGCTCCTGAAGTAGCTATTCAGCTTTTTGGTAATGAAGGTGCCAACCATGCCACTCGATATTCTTTGCCTACGACTCCTGAGCTTGCTGCTCTCATAGTTGGTGACTTAACTATTGAGTGCAATAGATTTGATGTTATTGTGGAGACCAAGTCAGGTTATCTTAAGGATATATCTCCTCTAAACCCTTCTCTTATGGCCTTGCAGTATCCTCTTCTCTTTCCTTATGGACATGAGGGCTTGCATATTGGTATTAAGTATATTCATGTTCCTTCAAAGAAAAAAAAGAATATAAATGATGATGACACCTTTGACTCTTCTTCATCTTCTCGTGGTGAAGTCTCCATGCTGGAGTACTACTGCTATTATTTTTATTATCGAAAAGGTGAATCTAATCCATATACATGTTGCGGTCGTCTCAGTCAGCAAAGTATCGTTAATGCTTATTCTTGTGTGGAGGCCAATCGTTTAGCATTTCATTTTTTCAATCAAGACATCTTGCGTTCTGAGACGTATCAAGGTATTTCTGATGCTATGGGAGAAGGCAGCTCTACGGGCAAGAATTTGGGTGTTCAGTTCATCTTACATGCTAGCTTCACTGGTAGCCATCGATATATGGTTTTGAATTACCAAGATGGTATGGCTCTTTGTCGTGTATATGGAGCTCCTGATCTTTTTGTTACTTTTACATGCAATCCTAAATGGCAAGAGGTTGTAGATGCTCTTACATCTGAGCCAGGGCAATGTCATGCTGATCATCCAGATATTACAACACGTGTTTTCAATATGAAATTCAATGAATTTTTAGAAGATGTGAAGAATGGTTCAGCTTTTGGTCTGATTAGAGCATGTAAGTTCTTCTGTTTATTTATTTGTTACTATCTTACCTTATCTGCTATTTTTTATATGTTTATGCTGCAGTATTGTTGTCCTTATGTTTGCCCCTCTTGGAATTTCTTATGTTCTACAGATTTATATGTAGTAGAATTTCAAAAGAGGGGCCTCCCGCACACACATTCTCTTATCTGGCTCAAAATTAATACTAAGGAACCTTCTGCGGACATGATAGACAACATCATTTGTGCGGAAATTCCTGATCCAGTTATTGATCCACTTGGTTATGCTCTTGTAATATCAAGGACACGTGGATATTAAGCCGCGTGTGAGTGAGATAATGGAGTGCGAATTACTCACCCTTAAAATAATAAGGGCAATAACCTTATCACCCGAGATAGCCTTGATTTTTTCCTTTCACAAATAAAGCTTTCATTTTTGAGACATCCATGTATAAACACTAATTGAACAATTCGTCGGTGATAAATATGATATGACTCATATCTTAAATCTAATATAATTTAAAGATGTGTACTATAAGAAACTCTTAAAGTAGCTTATTAGGGGTTGAGAAAAAGACCTCTTTGCTTTAGAAGAGACTACATGAAAACCTACATAAATCTATGAGGAGGTGACCACAGAAACAAAATCCAAACAATTAAGTAAGGAAGAGAGAATTAGAGGCTAGATTTCTTTAGCACTAGTTTTTTTGTATAAGGCAAAAATCAGAGGGTCCTAAAAGGTGTGAGAGGATTGTGAGAGAGTGATAATCCCTTATACTATTTTGAGACCGTGCTTAAAGAATTCACGATTGGCTTCGTCAAATCTTTTCTCTTTTATCGTTATTGTTCATATCATTATTTGAGTACTTTGTACAAAGTTCATCTACTTCAGTCTTGAAACCATGCACGCTCGTGCCATATCTCGCAAACTCTGATCGAATTTGGGAGGGCTGCTTTGTGAGAATGTCGGCAAGGCGTCAGATGGCACGTAATCAGGGCAATGTCAACGATGTGGAATCAAGTAGAGAAATTTGATGGTAATGAAAATTTCAACGTTCGATAATGTGTGGTGAAGGATGTTCTTTTCAAATAATGTCTAATCGACGCCCTTGATGGAAAGAAATCAGTTGGGACGTCCGATGAAGACTAGAAGGTGATGGAGCAGAAGACTATCAGTACAATTCACTTGTGTCTCTTCGATGAGGTAAAGTACTTGGTGATCAAGGAAAATTCACCGAAGAAATTATGTAGTGACCTAAAAGAATTGTACATGGCAAATTCGCTAACAAACTGGTGGGTACTAACATGGCAGCTATTCAGGCTGCACATGGAGGAAGACACGCGGTTCGTCGACCATCTCAATATCTTCAACAAGCTTTTCACACAGTTGACTAGTGTGGACAAGAAAATCGAGGAGAATAACAATGCTGTCTTATTGGCTTCATCTCTAGCACCATTATGGGAGCAATTGGTGATGAATATTCTTGTCAAGAAAAACACTCAACTTCAATGAGGCAATAGCATATCTACTAGAGGTGGAGTCCTTGAAAAAGCCATCGAAATCTTCATCATTAGATAACCAATCATTAGCTGCCATAGGTGTTGCCGACAAAAGGAAAGTCACGGGAAGAAAAAGGGCAAGAACAAGGACAAATATGTATGTTATCTATGTGACGAGGAAGACCATATGATAAAAGATTGTCCAAGTTTGAAGCAGATGAAGAGTTCATGCTCAGTGGCGGTTAGAGAAAGATAATTCAGACGTACTTGTTGTAAGTCAACCAAATACTTATCATGGGTGGATATTGGATTCAGGTAGTTGTTTCCATATATGTTTGGTGAGGGAGATGTCTGACGAAGGATCTCTATGCCCAGCGTATGAAACTGTTTACTTACCGAATTACAAGGGTATGCAGTCCCTAAGGTGGCTACAATTATATTAGAGATGTATAATAGAGCATGTCACGCACTGACCGGAGTCAAGTATGTTCTTAGCTTGAGGCAGGATCTAATATCTTTAAGGTTGCTTGAACTCCGTGGTTGTGAGGTATCACTTGGAGTTGGAGTTAAGTGAGTTACTTGTAAAGATTAGGTAATCGCGAAAGGTATCGGGAACAAAGGTGGATAAAGATTGTCGAGAAATCTTAAAAAATAAAGGATCAAGATGTCGGCATAGAGGGGAGGGGTGAATATACGATAAAATAATTTTAGCAATTTTAAACTAATTATTGCAATAGTGTAGAATGAAAAGGTTATCTAATGCAAGAGCTTGAGCACCCGTAGATATTAGTCAACCATAAGCATAATAAATAAACTAGAAAAAGTAAGGCTTGCGGAAAATAAAAGGGGAATTAGGAAAAGCAATGACACGGTGGAATTATTGCCGAAGTTTGGGAGCAGAATCACTTTGATCAAGGCCAGTTTCCTCTCATGCCTTTATTCCTCAAGGATGCACTTTACGTCTCCTCAATTTCACCCTGGTGATCCTTCCCTTGACGGAGGCGGATCCCAACCTTCACAAACTTCTTGAGGCTCACTATAAATTGCTTAGGAGCTCTCAAGGACTCCTATCCACCTAGGAGATCCCAATCTCCAAGAATAATGAGAATGTCAAATGACTTGGAGATGAACTTGCTGCACTCGTGCTCAATAACTCTTGATCTCTTACTCTCTTAAGATTTTCTTCACAAGAATCAAAAGATTTGGGTTTGAGGAAAGTGTTGTAGCTTCTTTAAGAGCAAGATCTAAAATGGCAAAGAGTTATTCTTGGATGGGAGAGTGAGGGTATAAATAGCCCACTAACAAAACTAGCCATTTGAGATAATTTAATAGTTAATGGGAGTATCGAGGTAACCCCCGAATACTCCGGGGTTCAAACTTCAACGACTATATTCAAACCTCAGACGAAGCTAGAGAACTGACAAACTCCCAACCTGGATACTCCGGACATGACCCCGGATACTCCGGACTGAAACAAAGAATTGAAATCCCTAGAGCTAAGTATCCGAAGACTCTGGCTAGACAGAAACTCTCGGGTGTTCAGATACTCCAGACATAATTATGGACACTTCAGACTGAGACAAATAATTAGATCCCTCGAGAGATTTCTCTAGAGACTTTGGTTAAATTGGAGTTTTCACATGCCTAGATACTCTGGGCTTATGTCCGGACACTCCGGACAAGAAGCAAAGAATTGAAATCACCAGAGCAACGCTCCTAGAACAGCTACTCGATTCTCGAGGCATGTCTGGACACTCCGGGGCATAAACATAGCCGTTTTTTTCTCACAAGGATAGAGATCGAAACTCAGATATCCAATTCACGTGTTGAGCATTTTGATCACTAAGCTTTCTCATCAGTAGTTTGACAAACCCCTCTTAATAGTACGACATTTCTTATACTCAATGTGATAATCCAAATCACGGTAAACCTTAAAAAAATGATGTATTCTAGGTGAACTTTTGCTATCTTCTTTTTAAACTTTTGGGGAGGGAGTTGCCAATGCCGATTAAACTTTACTTAAGAGACTAAACCCTGAATACATACTCGATAAACATATTAGTATATTAATCATTTGTCATTGATTATCAAAACCCACTTAGGGGGCCAAGATGTACTTTTAAAAGGTGTTGCAACTAACGGGAGGTCTGATACAAATCCTAGTTAGGGGAACGAAACCATGTCGTCGATGGTAGGTACTCAGATCGTAGCTGCAGTTGTGTGCGGAGATGGAAAGAGGGTTGTAAACTCTAACAGACGCAAAGGCAAATATGCGAGCTGTTGGAAGAAGGAAGTTTTCGCGGGACCAACGAGTAGGTGGAGCTCGGAGGCGTAAAACCTATGGCATGAATGGATCTAGGAGTAGGTGGTGTAGTTAACCAAACTACACAATGAAGAAAGTCTCATGTGGAGGATTTGGGTGGTCTAGCTTGAACAACAACATGCAAATCACAGTGAAGCGCATGAGCCCATGTGGCGGGAGCAAAAAGGCGGAGCCAACTTGGAGCAAATTATTGGAGCACAATAATTTCAATGGATAAGAGTTAAGGTGGAAATTATTGGACATGGCGTGATTCATATTCCAAATCTATTAGGATTCAAAGATGTGTGCTTTAAGAAAATCTTAAAGAAAACCTATTAGGACTCGAAGACCTCCTTACTCTGGAAGAGCCTATGTGAGAATCTATATAAACCCATGAGAGGGTAGCCATAAGAACTCAACTCAGACGATCAAGCAATTCAAGAGTAAGGTGCAAGCAAGAGAGAATTAGATGCTAGGTTTCTTAAGCACTAGATTTTTATATAGGACAAAGATCCGATGGTCCTAAAAGGTGTGAGAGGGTTATGAGAGAACGACAATATCTTGTACCTTTTTAGGATAGTGTTTAAAGAATTCGAGATCGGTTTCGCTAAATCTTTTCTCTCTTGCTACTATTGTTCGTCTTCATTATTTGGATACTTTTTAGGGGGTTTATCTATCTCAATCTTAATATCGTATATGCTTGTACTATATCTCACAAACTGTAATCAAATCTAAAAAGCTACTGCCTATAAAAAGAGGCATCATAATATGACAGTAAGATAGACCCTCTGAAAAGAAAATCATGAGAGCTCAGCGTACATTCCGCGGCACTTGTACATGTATTAGTAACTCATCACTAGAATTTTTCGGTCCGTCTCAAGTTGCTATCTGCCTCTCAAATCAAAACGCGTAATAAAAGCTTACACGGAAGCTTTTCTCTGGAACGCTGATCTGGCTTTGGGCCGCTGTGGCGTGGTTCCGACTTCCGAGAGGTCACCAGGGAAATTTCCTTGCAGCTAAGCTGTTACAAACTTTGGTTGGAGCCTTGGAGGAGTAGAATCAAAGATTGATTGAAGTATGTCCGGCCTGTTGGTGCGAGAAGCTGTGCAAGAAGTTAATGAAATGACTACTTCACTTTGAAGGCCTCAACATCAGTACAGTCAGGTGCGCTGTAAATTAATAGTTTCAGTGATGGACATCAAGATCATATCTTCTTACCTTGTTGCTGTACCGCCTGCTTTTTATCCTTTTCTATTTATACTTTGCATAATCTACAATAACTGTATATATTAACTATATAAGCTTGCATCAAAGGAAAGAGAATGATTTATCTTCATGAAATGAAACAACCTCCTTCTAGGTTCTATCTAAATGTCCCTTTGTTGCGGTGGGATGCTATATATTGGAAGAAATTGGGACCCACAAAACGCATTTTTAGGTACAAATGGTCCGATCCAAATGGTGTGTTCGTGATTTGGTTGATGAATTCAGATCCAAAAAAAATCGAAATGTGTGCTTTGGTTCAGACCGTAGATAGAAATTTGGTTTATGTTTCAAAGATTTTTCTGTTTGTTCATGGAATTGTCCAGATCCAAACAGTGGCATGATGCAATATGTATTTTTGGTTCAGATTGTTGGTCAGAAATTTGGTTCATTTTTTCAAGATTTTTTTGGTTTTCATGGAATGTACTAGATTCAAATTGTGAATATGCATGGATAATTATGATTGTGCATGCGATCTTGTTTGTTCATGAGATGGTCACGAATAATTTTGGCACATGTTATTTGTGCATGAGATGGTCAATTGGTCATGAAGAAAATATTCATACTATGTTCATCAGGAACAAATGGTGAAGAAAAATATGGAATGGTTTAAGAAATGGGGTTCATGAATTCGGTGGAATGGTGGGTCTGTTTCATGATTTTGGTACAAATTTCATGGGTAGAGATGAGGTGGAGACTGAGATAAGGAATGAACGGGGGGTATGTTCTACAAAATAAGAGGGACTACATTATGAGAAATACATAGAGTTGAGTGTGTTTTGTATAGTGAGAGTACGCCTTAAAGCAAATAAAGAAATACGATAGGACTGAGAGATCCAACTACTTGTATAATTTTGATTCTGTGCAAACAATGTCAAACCGTAGTGGCAGGGAGCCATGCCGCCACGTGGCCTATGAAAACTATGTGTAGTTACTTCATTATTTGACGGTGTGCTACAAGCTTTGGCCTCAGAGCACCCTCCATTTTTGTCTCTGAATTCCACTGCAGAATTAGCATCACGTAGGTGAAGAATACCCCTCTACTCTCAGAGGAGTTGGTGGTTCTCCGGTGTGGAGCTACACCCGTTTGGACTTTACAACATGTACACTTAAAAATAGACAATCCTTACTTTTAGACATCAGGTAATATCCTGGTTTTGTAAATTAAGATTAAGATTAATAAAATTAAACAAGAATGTAAATCCTTGCTCTTGGTTACATCATATTATAGATACGTATCATGCGTGCATGTAAAATTGTAACAAAATAAAAGTCTAAAGGGCTAAGTTAAGAAGCAATAAAATAATACAACTAAGAATGATGAACTACGGACTGTACTATTTTTGTTGAGCCATAAACAACCGAAAATCACCTCTACAATTACTAGAAATCTTGAGCTAGATTCTTTACCTGGCTTAACTCAAGTGACAATTGGCTAGTAAGGAAGAGAAAAAGAACTATATATGCTAGAACTTCCCGAGAACACACCCTTTCACCACCCCTTGCCCTTTCGAATGCCCCTAATTTCTGCTACTATCGACAGGAGCCAGGCTGCAGCACAGCCAAACTCCACAAAGAGAGAGAGAGAAGAGAGACATCCTAATTAGACGCTAGCTCAATAGGATACACATGCAAGATTGGTTCTTCCCTAAAGCATCAATAACACAAGAACAGAGGGCACTAATAGGTCAAAGTGAAGAGAGGGTCAGGATCGGAGAAAGCCAAGTTCAAGCAACCAGGAAGGAGAGTTAGTAGGAGTGAACCATAGATGCAAGTTGTTCTTCGTCAATGTACAAATCCATAACTTTTTTAGCTAGCCATCTTACTAGCTGCATGAGTTTAGTCCCTCAAAATCTCGTCAAAATTTTACCAAACCTTCTATGATATTGTAGGAAAACCTCATAAAATTTCCAGATTTTCTGGTTAGTTTAACCCCATGTTTAAATTTGAAATCATTAAAATACATATTAAACAATACTATAAATCACTTAATGAGCACATCATCTAGGATGATAAATTCTTGAAAATTCATATGTAGGCCTTATACGCTATCCTTGGCATACCTGAAGTTTCCCAGAATTTTAAGATGATTTAATCACACACTTGTAGTTTAAACCCAAATATGGGCTAAATATGAAATCTATTTATTATTAAATAAAACATCTAACAAAGTGGCTGGAGAATATTTTATAAGGTTTTGAATATTCCCTGTAGGCTCTGTAAAAATTTACAGAATGTTTGAATCACATTTGAACTAATTCAAAATTCAAATCTAATTAGATAGAGGAAAACAAGGAAAAAAATAGAATAAAGGAATCTTACCTCGAACTGAGCCGAAACCAGGCCCAGCTCATGAGCGGACAACCCTCGCTCACGCGAGAACGCTGCGGCGTGCCTTGCCACTGATGGGTCGTCCCCACCCGTCAGGGCTTTCTACTTTCTGAAGCAGTTGCATGGCGGGTGGAGAGCCACGTGATGCCACCTCCTGCTTGCCGCCTCTAGCGGCCATTTCATGGCGCCCTTCTTTGCCACAGTGACCATCGCGATGCACTGAGCCTCCACGACCTTCAACACTGTGGCCGGATTCCTTTTTCTACCACGCCACCTTGGTGGTTCAAGGAAGAGTTGGGACAAGGTCATATGGGATGGTGATGGAAGCAATACAATAATCTTAGAGAAACACTTGCTTACCTTCTAATAAAACTGATCTCATAGTCGATCTACATCTATTTAGAGTAATGAAAAGTATAAACCGGCTTTATGCAAAATGGTCCATAAATATCCCTTTCTAATACCGTGTGCATCTATTACTACTTTTCCCATAAGTCTTGGGGAGTACATTCTTGTACACATCTTGCTTTTATTATGATCAGAATGTCCACGTAGTTGGCTTCTACCTGAAGTATCAAGTACGACAACGCATCGGCTTAGGGAATTCCAAGTAGTGACCCGGAAAGGTTATGATATCACCCTGCTGTTATTCTGAAGCCATCTTTTGTCATTTCTTAACTTTGCAATAGTCTAATTTGCTATTATACTTCTGCTGTGTTTAAACTTGGTCATCCAATCATGTGTTCATGCATTTGTTAAACTTGCTCATTATAAGAGTTGTTTACTATCAAAGTTTATAGTTGGGAGCTATAGAGCTTTATTGTGATACTGATTCAAATATGCTTCATGTGCTCTGCGTGAATGTCTATAAAGTGCATGAAGTGCGTAAGGGTTTTGAAACTATTTTGTATCTCCTTCAATAGTGATCGTCAATGTGAAGTCACTTGCTAACTGAGACATTGTGAACTATATCATCCTACTCTAGGCGAGCATTAATTTGCCGGGGCTTGACATTCTAGTTTATTTAGGTCAGAGTGTCAAAACTATATCACTCTACTTTAGCAGATGCATTAGTTTGCTAGCTACTCTGAGGCCATATCACTCTCCTTCAGTCAAAATATTTATACATGGACTGTTGTGTGAGGGTTGACGTCTTGGCTTGTCGATAATTACACTTGATGTTATACACTACTGCAAAATACATCTCTACTGACGGGCGCTTAAACCCCTCCACTGACGGGTTTAGCGCTCGTCACTCCGAGTATGTCAGTGGAGGGGTCCATCTCCACTGACAGGCGCCTGCTCATCAACAGAGGTTGAACATCATTGACGGGCAAGATTTTCTACCCGTCAGTGGTTCTTTTTTGGGGATTAAAAAAATTAAACCATATATCAATTAACAGTACACTCATCACAGATTAGGCATCATTACAGACAGCATTACAACAACCATATCAGTGACCATTACAGCATTACAGACAACATTACAGCAAACATATGATAGAAGGAATAGAAAACTTTACGTGTCCCAAACTGATATGGACCTGCACAGGCACAACCTTCCTACTTAATGATCACAACAAAAACAAGCTTGGGTAGCATATGGATTTGGAATATCACATGGTCATAGTTAGTCTTAGTTACAGTACACAATTACAAGTAGCTATCCTAGATTTCAAAAATGAAACTATAAATACTAAGCTTTCTAGACTCCTCTGTCACATGAATTGGAGACTAACCTTATTGTGCATGAGAATGGAGCAGCCGGGCTCGAGCTGGTCCTTGTCGACGAAGGAGAGTATGCCGACGTAGTACTCAGGTCCGACGAAGGAGGAGACTATGGCGGTGTTTGACAACCCAATGAAAGACTTTCATCTGGAGCCTTGCAAGAGACTAACAGTTCAAGTGTAATCCCATTTGGGGTGATGGCCTCAGTAACACTACCCTCGTTATTTTCAAGATCACAAATTGTACCAAGGGATTCTATGTCTTCCTTATTTTCCAAGGGAAATTCTAGACAAACTTCTTCACTCACACTCTTTTCCACCTGTTGTACAACTGTTGGCTCACAGCTCACAACTTCTGAAGTTTCAGTATCATTATTATCCACTGCATGATCTGTGCGGAGTAATGTGGATTCAATCCCCATGATGTCCAAAACAGTGCTATTCTAAACACAGATGCTAAAATCAACAGCAGTACTTCTCAGTAAACCCCAATGATCTTTAAGATTTATCACTGTGCACTAAGACTTGTAGGACAAACGCCTGCATAAAATGGACAATAGAAAAGTAAAAACCATAAGCTATTCAGGAAATAACAAGAAACCCGCCCAAAAGGAGTACAAAAAGGGTACTACCACTCGTAGAATATTTCAGACTAAATATTAAACATTATTTGCACAAGAATAGCTAGCCAGGTAGCAACAAATGCTTACCAAGTAACAGTTTTTTTCCACAGAATAGCTAAATGTTCTAAAATAATCATGCAATGTAAGTAGGTAACTGTAAATTCCTACAGAAGGAGACATAGAGATAGGCATAATATAGCATTTTAACCAGCAGCAGCAGACCATACATATGCGATAGAGTGCTTAATAACTACCACATCCCACTGGCTCAAAAAGAAAAAGAAAACAAATACGCATCTATGCCACAGATACATTCCAGAATCCAGATTCTAGGTATCCTTACTCCAATGTATATAGGTGGGCATTTTGTGAGATCCATTTAACCGTAGTATCCCAGATAGTGTTTCTGATAACCAAAATTTTTACAAACAAACATCAATATTTTTGCAATATTTGAATAAACGAACAGCCGTATAGATGCTAGTACGAATCAAAGCCTAGCAAATATCTCACAGATGCCTAGCGACTTATCAATTGAAAGACAACAATCACATGCACCGCAGATTGGAGTGCAAACCAGGAGAAAATAAGAATGCTGGAAGCAGATCTGAGAAAGGGAAAAACAAGATACCTCTCTCTACCTTGATTCAACCGAAGATTAGACGCCGATTACAACCTCAAACTCGCCTCATTCAGCCCCAAATCCTTAGCCGTCTCGGCTTGCTTCGAGAAGGCATGGAAGGTCGGGGAAGGGAGGGAGGGCGTCCGGCTGACGGCGGCGCAGCGAGGGAGGCATGGGTTTGGTGGAGGAGTAGGAGCAGGGGCAGCTGCGGCATGGAGCGAGGAAGATGGCGACGAACTCCTCCTCCATGAGGAGGTAATCCTTGACTCCTCCATGAGGAGGTAATCCTGGATCTGCCGCCGCAAGGAGGAGGTCGAGCCGCCGCTGCTACCGCTCGGGGATGCTGGATCGTCCTGCTGCCGTGGAGAGGCCGCCGCCGCCGTCGCAGTAGGCGTCGTCGAGGCGCGAGCGGCGCCGTTGCCGGAGGAGGAGAAGGAGAGGGGGGCACGGAGCACGGCGAGGTTGGCAAAGTCACGGACGGATCTACGGAGAGAGAGGAGGGAGGCCGGTTCGGGAGAAAGGAGGAGGAAGGAGTGCGGCTGGTGTGGGAAATAAAGTTAGGGTTAGTGGGGAGATGGCTTATGTAGTTTGGGCCAAAACATCACTGACGGGCCGTAATTTGGGCCTGTCAGTGGTTTGGGCTATAACATCACCGACGGGCCATAATATGGACCCGTCAGTGGTGTAATACACTCTACTGACGGACCATAATAACAGGGCCGTCAGTGCTATTTCCCGTCTGTAGAAATACACAACTACTGACGGGCCATGTTTTTGACCCGTCAGTAATTATTTTTTCTTCTGAATTTGGACTGTCTAATAGAATAATCACTGACGGGTACATGTTCGCCCGTCAGTAGTGTACGGTACCACTGACGGGGATTTTCTGCCCGTCAGTGAAGACTGTGCAGGAGAAGTATTTTCTGAAGTAGTGATACAAGCTAATTTCTGGGTCCCTACACATTATAATACCAGATTTGCTATTACGAGACGACTGGTTTTCTTCTTGTCAGTAGTCGATTAGGCTTCTTCAAACATTGCAAGCTCGTGGGAGCAGTTTGGGTCACAAGGCGGAGTCACCGCGACGCGGGAACGGTGACGGCTATGGAGCCGAGGGAGGAGACCTCGCCGGAGTGGTTACAGTCATGAGGTGGAGCTGTTGGCGATGCGAGAGCGGTGATGGTGATGGAGTCGAGGGAGGAGATCTCGACAGAGCAATTAGGGGTGTCAGAGAAACGACAGGAACAACAAAGTAAAATCAAGAACGGAGATACTAACTTTTATGTGGAAAACCTATGTAGGAAAAAACCGTGGGCGTACAACATCGATCTTCACTATATTGGGAGAGTGTACAAAACACAGGGACTAACAATAAGATAGATGTCTCATCCATGCGGCGTACAAGAGGTATTTATCACATGTGGCATAAGGTGACTTGAGTCGTACACAGAACAAAATCCGTAATGAATAAGAATCCGTAGTGACCTCACTCCGACAGATCCGAGCCTATCCACTTAATAATTTGGGTCATATATCAATAATCTCCACCTTGAGACAAATTGTCTTCTTGTAGCTTATGAAACTCAAAAAACAACTCCTTCAGCATTTCAATATCCGTCATGCGCTAATAGTCACTAGGACTACAATTTAACACCAACCAAGCTTGAACAAAGCTCAAACTTAGTAATACGAACGTGCTTTGTCATCATATCAGCAGGATTATCATGTGTACTTATCTTGCATACCTTAACATCACCTTTAGCAATAACATCTCGAATGTAGTGATATATCACATCAATATGTTTTGTTTTCTCATGGAACATCTGATCCTTGATAAGACATATAACACTCTGACTATCACAGAAAATAGTAGTGCAAAATATATCCTCACAAGCTCAATAGCCATATACTAAACCTCGGTAGTAGATAGTTACGGTAGCCTACAAGGTTGCTTTCTAACTCACTGACACAACCACCAATGATGAAAATATAACCTGTGAATGATCTTCTATCTAAATCACTAGCGAAATCAGAATCCACATAATCCACATAATCAAGCATTAGAAGTACCACATAGATACCTAAAAATCGACTGAACTGCCTCTGCTTCGATAGATCCAACCTTTCAACTTAATAATTCAGATCATATATCAACAAGGAGTTAGAGCTAGGGTTAGTTAGGGTTGAAGGTTCACCGGAGCAGGGGGATGGGGGTTTGGAGGGAAGACTTGATTCGGCGGTGGTGACCGTTGGACATGACGAGCCGGAGGTGGCGATGATATGGAAGAGATGGTGTTGATAAAGATTAGGTTAGATTGGAGAGGCCGACAAGAGAAAGGAGAAGACCGAGGAAAAAAAGAAGCCCAAACCCTTACATTTAGGTACAACGATTTATCGAAATCAACTGCGTTTCTAAAAAAAAAGTCAGGCGATTGCTGTGCGTAGCCTGCACGCAATTGAACGGGACTTAAGCTAGTATAATGTTAAAATGTTTATCCTTCCCGGCGTTCCACTCCCTGGCGTTGAACAGTTCAGGATGCATCCTACTCCTAGCCAACCTACGTATATATGGCTGTTGACTCTGTCTCAGGAATTTTCAAAGTCTTCTGTAAAATACTACCCAATCGCTAGTCACGACGCGTTATCATCCATTCCTCTACCTTCCCCGGTTCTCTTTAATATATGTTAGTTTATATCTATATATGCTTCTCTCTTCTCCCAGCTCCCATTCCATCCTCTCTTCATCGTTGTTCTAGCTCGAACCATGGCCATGGCTGCAAAGCAAAACTCGACACCTTCATTCTTCAACTTCCTAAAGGAAGGCGTCCTCCTCCCGAGCCGCAACCAGAGACTCTTCGCAGCTGTCTGCGCCATCATAATCGCCTCCTCCTCGCTGCTCCTCCTCGCCAACAACCTCGCCGTTCAGCCCCTTGCTGACGAGATCCGCCTCGACGTCAAGGCGCTCAACAGCACCGAACCCTCTAGCCCGGACTACGCCAGGCTCCTGGAGGAGATCAAGGATGATACCAAGGAGCTCCTGCTTGTAAGCGCGGCTTATCTTCTGTTCGCCGTCGTCGTCGGCTCCGCCATCCGGATCGTCGTCCTCTTCGCCGCCGTGGAGACGTACTCCGGCGAGCAGCACACGTTCGGCGCGCTCCTTGGCAAAGCTAAGGCGCAGCTCAAGGGGCCCGTGCTCACGCTCGCCTTCGTCTACGTCCTGGAGATCGCTTACGTCGGACTTCTTGCGGCCGTGGCAGCACTTGTCGTCATCCTCATGGTGAAGCAATACTTCGTGATGTTCCTCGTGGGGTTGCTGCTCGTCCTCGCCGCCGCCATCTTCCTTGTCTACTTCTCCTTCATCTGTTCTCTCAGTGTCCTCGTGGCGGTGGCCGAGCCTGGCTGCCACGGCGCAGGCGCGTTCGGCAGGGCGTGGAGGCTGGTGAAGGGGAAGAAGTGGCAGTTCATGCTATACGTCGCCGTTATCGGTGCCCTCGCTGCCGCCATATCGCCGTTGCACACGCTCGCAAAGACATGCGGACACAATAGCTTGGCATTTGGGTTGCTCCTACTATTTGTATACGTGACTCTGATGGCCGTCGTGCAGTTGTTCGCCGTCTGCGCCATGACCGCGTTCTACTACGAGCGCAGGAACAGCAACCAGCTGGTGGCTACTGGATACGTCAAGATATCTACTGAAGAAGCAAATGCTTGATTACTTCTACTTGTCACATCGATTGGTCGCCGTGTCAATTTTGACGCGTGGGCCAGATTGTTCTTAATTCTGTTCTTAGTTCCTGTATGCTACTGTCGTATATGACTTTGTAACAATGGTTGTGTGTGTCTCTGGATGCGGAGACCGGAAGAACTTTATCTTCTATTATCTATATAAAAAACTGCCATATGTAAGTCGCTGAACTATACTACAACTACTAGCAAAGTGCCCGTGCGTTGCAATTGATATAGATTTTAGAAAGAAAGATAGTATCATAAAATATACTATGATGGTTATTTTGTTTCTCAAGTTATATAATAATATATCTTGTTTAAAATTACTATGATACTATTCTTTAAAAGACTGTTGAAAAGTTTATGTAGAAGTCTATAACTTCCTTAATTGTGTCAATTTGAAATTTGGCACAGTTTGGTCGTAGTTTTCAAATTTATCTCATCATTTTGAATTTCCAAACCCTATATTAAATACCTGTCACGATTTCTTGCAATGCCGTCCATCAATTCTCATATAGGGACTAAATAGAGACTACCTTTACAGCATGAATCTAGAATTTGACCAAAATTTTGAAATTCTTCTTCTTCCTCCTTCCTATTCTCTTCTTCCTTCTCCTTCCTCATTCCCCTCCTTCCCTTTCTCTCTCTTCTCATTCTCCAAATCAAGCTCCTCTTTATCCCCTTGACGGGTGGCTAGGGCAGCGCAGCTAGGAAGGGAGGCGGCGGTGACCGGTGACGATCCACGGCGATGGCGGCGCGGCAAGAGGTGGCAGCAGCTTGGAGGGGGGCTGAGATAAGAGGAGAGAGAGAGCACACGGGTTGGGGTGGACTTTATTTTTTTCCGGAGCTCGCGGTGACGGTGCTTGAGCATTACGAGGGGGCTAAGGTAGGGGGTGGCGGCGGAAAAGGGAGCGCAAAGAGGATGGCAATGCATTTTATATAGGGACGAGGCCGTTGGGCGCGGATGATGCGGTCGCGGAGAAGAGATTTAATAATGTTGTAGTTTAGTTAAGAGATAATGTTTGTTGGATAAGATATGGTTTGGTAGGAGTTTGTTAGAGATCAATTAATTTAGTTACTTTTATTGTTATAGATTTTTAAATAAGACTAAAAGGAAAGGGAGGAGGTGTGGATGAACCACTACCACCAATTCCCATACTATAGATTGGTATAGATGCACATTGTTGTCTTATGGTGCGGCAGCCTAACTGGGCGTAAGGGAGAAAAAAAGCACAACAACTAGTATATATGCAAGTCGAAGAGAATGTAAGCAAATATTCTCACAATTTTAGAACTTTAAAATATTTTAGCGTTCAAATCGTTTGTCGGATTTACATTGTTGTCTTATGGTGCGACAGCCTAACTGGGCATTAGGGAGAAAAAAAGAGAGCACAACAGCTAGTATTTGTCCATACAAAAAGGCATGCATGTGGAAGAGAATGTAAGCAAAGATTCTCACAATTTTAGAACTTTAAAATATTTTACAAATCGTTTGTCGGATTTACAATCGGTTTTCACTATTGTGTTTGTCATGGCGAGTGCTTCAAAACTAGATCCCATTTGAATATGTTTCGATGACTTTTTTCTAGAGTTAGTGGTTATCAGGTAATAATAAATGTATTGTCAGACCATTGTATGCCCAGTGAGAGAGTGGTGAAGCATTCTTAGGTCGTAACTGATGTGAGATTATTGACGCACTGTTGTATGAGCCTAGTGATGGAGTGGTAAACTTGTGAGAATTTTCCTAAATCTTTTGAATTTAATATAATTAACTTAAACATTAATATTTAGTTGTAATTATTGTATTTGGCTTTTACATATTAAAATATGCACTTTTGAATTTTTCTGGATCTCTAGGAGTTAATTTTATATTTATTTGAGCTCTATTTATTTTCTTTTTTTGCTAAAAAGAAAAAGCCTTTTCCTTTTCTTTAATTCAATTGGCTGAAGCCCTTCCTATTGGTGTACCTTTTTATCGGGCTGATTTGTCCATGGTCCACCTTCCTTTACTAGTTAGCCAAGCTGGACCGCCACTGCACCTACTCTCCCTTCCACGTGGGGCCCACTAACAGGGACGCTACCCTATCTCAAAAGGATCAAGATGTCGGCTTAGAGGAGAGGGGTGAATATACGACTAAATAATTTTACCTAATTTTAAATTTTTCTTTGCAATTATGTGTCGAACCCCAGAATTCGTAACAGAGAGGCTTAAGCGAAATCACCCACTAAGTCGAAACGTCAACCCCGACCTCAACTCCTGGGTGTCAATTCCAAGAGGAGTGGGGTGATATGGCTCCGAATAGCCCGAGACGTCAACCCCAAAGCTTACTCTGGTCGGGGCACAGAGTAGTAGGGTAATATGGTCTCCTCACTCTTTTCCATTGAGCCGGAACTTCAATCCCGAACTCGTCCCAGCAAATGAATGCACGGCTGGAGTAGGATGATATAGTTCCCAATCTCTCAGTAGTAGAGTCGCTTCACAGGGGTGATTAAACTTAATGACTCTATGATATGAACTCTAAAGTCCTACCCACAACATGTGCTTCATCACATACACGCATGGCACATGAGTAGGCGAAAACAACCAGCTAACACAGCAGAACTCTACAACAGAACTGCAATATAGCAACACATACCTGCAAAGGATCCGAGGATCCCAGTGCAATACACAGCGGAAGTTTAAATAGGGCTAAGAAGCCGAACAGTAGTGCCGAAAGCGGCAGCAAAACAAACCTAACTGCCCAATCCCCAGGGGCAGGATCACTGCCTGGGATTCCCAGAGACTAACCGTCGTGAGTGTCGATCTCTATATAGAAACCACCCTCCCGAGGGTAGTTTCCTCTGCAAAAAAAACAACAACAATAGCAGGGTGAGTACAAAATTGTACTCCGCAAGACTTACAGTGCGGAAAGTAATAGTAATAGTTGTGCCAGGTATCAATAAAAGGGATTTGTGGACTATTTTGCGGGAAGCCAATTTTACCCTAGCAATAAGGATCGACTACCAGAAGGGTTTTGAAAGGGGATAAGTCTACACTTCGCGAACATTCCTATCTGCAGAACACCACACCCTGAAAAACCCCTCGACCCATCCTCAACCACCCTGGGAGGAAGCTGTCGCTAACACCGTCCTTAGAGTTGGCAAGTTTTAGAATTTGTTGTAGTTGTCTAATTCGGTGCGGATTCTTACCAAGCTGTCCATACCGCGGACACGGCTGTTCAACAGTTCTAACCCTGCAGGGGTGTACATCTTTACCTACACGTATCGATCGTCTCCTAATGCCATCGCGATTTACACACTTTCACGAGGTGTGCTGGCGGAGGGTGATCGAACACGACCTTTACAATGCTTTCGACCTAGATATGAGCCACCCGTACGGGCTAGTCCATGTACATCTGTCCGACGGCACAGAGACACGGTCCCATGCGTTGTGAATCGAGGAACATCCCCGGCCTCCCAGACCGTGTGCCCACCCCACAGAATGCCTTTTTACCCCAAGAAAACCGCACCCTATTGCAGCTCATACACTAAGTCTAGGCAAATTATTCAGTCATGGGTGGCCCCATAATCCACCCGTGTAGAAGTACGCAAATCTTGGTTCGAAAGGACACCGGGAACCGGTCCTTGCGGGAAAACGAGACAAACCGCCGTGCTCCCAGCCACGGCCTCTCGTCTAGCCCAGATAAGATTAAGCAAGTTTATTAAGTAATCCCGGTGAACACCCACCTACCGAGTAACCCATCCAATGGTGTGAGAACATCTGCTATCCCAGGAATTACGACTTTTACAAGTCTAAGCATGTCTAAGCAAATACAACATAATAAGCAATAGCAGGTTACACACTAGACTACCCTAGTTAGGTTAGGATGGTAGTGGAGTTGATTGAGCGACAAAGTAAGCTGTGTGCAAGGAATAGAGGTAATATCAACGAGAAGATAACTTTTGAGCGCATGCAATATTGCATTTGAAAACAACTAATACTTAGCAAAGTAATAGGAGTTTAGCAATGTGACCAAAGGGGCTGCTTGCCTGGTTGCTGAGCAACTAAACCCTGCTCTTGTTCGAAACTACCGTCTTCTGGACCTTCCGGCTCTAACGGGAAAGAACGAAAACACCGGAAACGGAAAGGCACAATCATAAACATCCAAAATGTCAAACATCAATACAAGATGCAATGCATGCCATGGTGTAGAGAATGCAAAAGAAAACTAATACAAGTGGAATCAATTTAATCGGAGTTCGGACGCATAAAATATCGCGACCCGAAAATCCTCCGGCTAATCAGAAACCCTAGTTTGAGTTTTTAGCAAATTGCATTATTCCTAGCATGCAAACATGGATGGAAATGATGTTTTTGAACAGATCTTCTTTTTCTGAACATTTTGATATATTATTTGTATTTTTTCTGATTAAAAATGAATTTTCTATGAATTTTACAAGATTTAATCTATTTTTACCCCTTTGTTGTATTTTTCTCAGTAAAAATAATGTTTAATTTAATTCAATTATTACCAGAGGCTGACATGTGGGCCCTACTGGTCAATTTGGTCGAAATTGACTTAGGTCAATGACAGTGGGGCCCACTGTCATATAAATCATTTTCTTTTATTCTTTTAGTTTAAATCCTGACATGTGGGGTCCACCTGGCATATAATTCCTTTTCCTTTAATCTTTTCTTTTATTCTGACACGTGGGACCCATATGTCAGTGGGACAGCTTAAATAAGTGCATTCAATACACTGTTAGTAGTTAATTAGCACCATTAATATATCAGTTAGCATTAAATAGCTGATGATTAGTTATTAGTTAGGTCCGAAAGCTAATAATTAATGTTAATTACTGAGTTAATCATAGACCATATTAATTAGCCCCATTAATCAGTCGGAACAGTGATTAAAAGCTCTAATCAATGCACTTAGCCATTATGACGTTCATAATTGTGTCTTAACCATTAATTAGAAGGGTATTAGGGCCCTGGTTCAACCGGTCGGGGACCCGGCCACTGGGGCTCGGTCCGACCACGGTGGCGAGGCCGACGCCGGCGACGGAGCGACCGGCGGCGAGGTCGGAAGGCGGAAGGGCGACGGCGTCGTCGGCTTACCGGAGGGAGGCGGCGCGGTGGAAAGCGGCGCCGGCTTGGGTGGATAGGAGGCGGCGGGGCGAGCTTGGGGGTCGTCTGCGCGTCGGGTGAGGCGGCGGTGCTCCGGGAGTAGAGCGGCGAGCAACGGGCGGCACGGCTTGGAAGGCACGGCGAGCGGCGGACTAGGGAGCTCGGGAAGCTCCGGCTGGAAGGGGGGAAGAGAAGCTCCGGCGAGGCGGCAACAGGGAGGAAGGCCGGCGGTGGGAGCTTGAGAGCGGGGCGGCGAGGGGCCTCGGCGTGGGGACTCCGGGCGGCGGCGCTTGGATGGGGCGACGGCGAGGGGAGGCGGGGCGGCGCTTGGCTCGGAAGGCGGCCACCTGGGCTCTGGACCGGGCGTCGGGGCTCGGCCGGCGAGGTGGCGGTGCGGGGCTCGGCGACCGGAGCGCGACCGGAGGCGGCGGAGCTGAGCGGGCGGAGGGGCGAGCGTGGCTTCGGGCGGAGGCCACGGGGGCAAGCGGAGCGGCGGTCGGGGAGCGGCGGAGAGGCCCAGGGGCGGCGCGAATGGAAGGGAGAGAGGCCGGCGCTGGGAGGTGCTAGGGCGGTGGAGGAGCTCCACGGTAGGGGAGAGAGAGAGAGATGCGGCGCTGAGGGGATAGAGATGAACACCGGATGAGAGGATAAGGCAAAGGAAGATGGGAATTGGGGAGGAAATAACTTAAGAAAGAAGCAACCGGTGATATTTTTAGGATTAGGTTTTTAGAATTAGGTTTTTATTTCTTTTCTTTTGCTGCTTCAATACAAATGCAATTGAAGAATTCAATTTGACTCAAAACTTTTTAAAACATGCTAACATGGTAATGATGCACAATATCAAGGAATCAACTTAAGAGGTTTACCGAATAATCTAAAATTTCAAAAACATGCTCAATCGAGCTAACGGTTGAATGCCATGAGATGCATTCCTTACACATTATTCAAATTGATGCCGAGTCCTTTTAACTCGAATTGTTTGAACCAAATTTAGGTTTTGCTTTGATTAATTTCCAGGAAAACTTCGGATTTGCACTCAACATTCCAAAAATTCAAAATTCTTCTCTTTTTAAGCGCAGATGTTCATGCCACGAAATGCATATTATGCGCAATACAAGTTTAGCAAAACGGGGCTGTTACATTATGCGAAAAAATTCTATAATGCAAAAACTATATGGCCACCTCTACATACTAGTCAACAAGAAGTAGAACAAGAAAGTAAAAGCTTGTAGAAATAAAGAGTGGAAAGAAATAACCGAAAGGACATGAGGAGTTTGTTGCCAATGTTCGGATCTTTGGATGAATCCTATGTCTCCGTCGAGGGTCTCGGTCACAAAGACCAAAGTCGACTCTCTTTCAAGTCAATTCATCAAGAAGGTGTATGGAGCGACTATTCCTTCTTCTTGATGATTCTTTCCTTATCAGAAGCGAACCTAGCCTTCACAATCTTTTTGAAGCTCACCACAATTATTGGCAGCTCTGAAGTGCTGCCTAGCCATCTGGAAGACCCCAATCTCCAAGAGTAACAAGCACAATCAAAACTTGGAGATGAACCCATGCTCTAGTGCTCAACTAATCACTAGACCTAACGCTCTTGAGATGTTCCTGACAAGAATCAGAGATTGCAGGCTTAAGCAAGGTGGAGAAGCTTTCTTGAGAGTAGGAAATGATCGGGCAAAAAGTTGGGCATTGAAGGAAGAGTGGGGTATAAATAGCCCACTCAGAAAAACTAGCCGTTGGTCGGAAAATAGCTACTCAGAGTATCCAGGTTTTCAACCAAAGTTATCTGGTATCCAAAGACATTACTCTATTTCCTCGGAGGCAGGCTGCCGCTAAGACACTCCAACCACACACCCATCCAGATACTCCGGGTGCAAACCCGGAGACTTCGGATCAGAGGGTAGAAAGAGAACACCATTTTTCCCGGTAGACCCTGGAGCATTGATCTCAGATACTCCACTGCAACACTTAGAAAAAAAAATCTTGTGATCCAAGAGGCATGGATACTCAGATATTTGTGGAACTCTGGATGGGTAACAGAAGAGGGTGAAATGCTCGGAGTGTCTGGCCAGAAACTCCAGTTGATACTACAGCCAAAACACCCATTATATCTCCCTCTAGGACACTTCTGACACTACCAAGATACTTTGGTCGACAGATAACAACTGTGATCACTCAGGAATTTATGGTGGAAACATTTAGGAAAGACGATCCTAGTTGAGCATTTTGAGCACAATAAATATTCACCAACCCTTAGCACACCTCGCTTGATAGGAAGGCTTTTCCTATATTCAATGTGATTTTTTAAATCATTAATCTGTAGGAATAGGGCTAATCTTCATTGATACCTTGTCGCTTTTCTTGTTTCAACCATTTTAGGGGTCGCAATGCCAACTGGACTTCACTTGGGGGACTAAAACATGTTCATGTACTTGTTACACACATTAGTCCCTTAAAATTTGTTATTAATCACCAAAACCCATTTAGGATGCACTCTCAATATTCTCCCTTCTTAGTGATTGATGACAATAAAATTAACTTAGGATGCCTATATGCACTCTCAATATTCCCCCTTCTTAGTGATTGATGACAATAAAATTAAAGTTTCTATTTTGGATAAAAAGAATTTGATTTTGGTTTCATCGATATATAAAAAGCTCCCCCTAAAATTGTGCATTTCTAATTTTGTGTTTTGAATACAAATTGCACATATTCTCAAGGTGAATACGTGAGAGCTCCCCCTATATCCAAGACTCTATGGGAGTGCATAGTGTACAATGTAACATATAAAATAACACGAATATACATCCAAAGTGATTATCAAGAGATATGGCATAAATAACAACTTAGAAAATAGGATAACAACCTAAAGAATGTAAAATGTAGCAACATGTCCTGAATCACGGTTCATACATCAAGTTCACACATAGGAATAGGAATAATAGTTTATAAGACAAATAAGATCAAAAGAAAAGAAAGTCTTGTAACTCTCCACAAGCTAGCTACCCACCATCCAAAAGCGAAGCCCTACTACTAATGTCTTCTCCCCATTTGCAATCAAGACAACAAAGAGGAAAAAAGAACTAGGAAACTACTCATCATCTTCCCCACGAGCTGAAGGTTCTGAAGCTAACAGCGTCAGTGAGGGCGGTGGAGAGTAGAATGGGTTGGGAAAGGGCTCAACATCATCACTGGGAGCATACTCAAACCCATCTGGAGAAACACCTGGCATGTTCAAGTACACTTGACTCTTCTTCATCCGGATTGCATTCTACATAGGAATTTTTCTAAAAAGATAATTACCAATCATTCATCCTTAGGTTGCCTTTGAAACTTAAATGCTAAGAGCACAATAAGAATGGAAAACAAATTCTCATAAAAGTTTATAGAATATCACAATAAAACTTTCGGCAATCACCTACTAGAGGCAAGTCATAAGTGCAAAACCTTATGTACCAACATGTAATATTTCTGGAATTCTCACTTTAGAAAGATCATGCAATGTTTTTATTTGTCATCATTTGTCTCATCAATTCATCCACAAAAGTGCTTGATGTCTCATGTTTTCGATCACTTAGAAAATAATGTTGGGATAGGAATGACTCGATCAAAGAAAATAGAAAGTCTTTTGCAATGCAAAGTGATCCTAGGCCCTAATGGTGTCTAGTTTATCAATATTGCAAGAGGAGTAGAGATTGCCATGTAAATGCACAAGTGAAAAACATATCACATAAAAGAATGCTCTCTAATAATATAAGTGAAGAACATGAGCATGGTGAGTGCTCTTAAATAATATAAATGAAGTGCATAAGAAAGTAAAACTCCAACAAGTACAAGTGAAGTTCATGAGCAAAGTGAACGCTCTCTAAAAATATAAGTGAAGCACATGAGTTAAATGCTAAGAATGTTTGTGATGCTAAGAATGACGCCGCTACTAAGATTTATATGCATGCACTAGTCTACAATTGATCATCTCGCATAAAAGAATATTGAAGTTCTTTAATGAAGGGTATCCCTCTTCTACAATGTTTTCTTTTTCTTTTCCTGAGGGTTTTTCTTTTTTTTCTCTTTTTCTCTCTTTTTTTACAAGCCCTACAAAAATGAGAGGTACCTAACAAGAATGAACTCTTTACATGACATGACAAGTGAGGCATTAGAAAAACAATGCTATATGCATGAAAAAATAAATGATAAAGTGACAAATAAATGATAAGCGCAATGACAACATATTCGAATGGCAAAAAGTGTAACCATGATAGATAGGTATAGTGGACACAAATGGTGGAACTAAAGGATTTTTGGTATGTCTCTCTTTTCTTCATTTATTTTTGCACCGTATGTTTTGTATCAACGGTCTTTATTGCTACATGTCCTTGAAATAATGACTACTTTGGCTGTCTGACAATGGGTCCCAGAACTACAAACACGAACTCAGAGGTTCTGGCTTTCAAAGCACGACGAATAGAAGCAGATGTCGATGGTTCCGACTTTTAATCCAGATCCTCCAGGAATTTGGATAACCTCAACAAGACATAGACATAACCGATTCCCGAATATTCCGACATAGCACTCGGAGCTTATGATATTTCAAAGGGTCTCAACTGAGGATGACATAATGCATTCTCGGAGGTTTTAATATTCTAACACGGAAGTTTAGATATTTCAAGGACGAAATTGCTGACTGAAATTAGGGGGCTGATTCACCTCAGCCTGCCTGGTCGAGCCAAGGCCGAGGATGTAAATATGTGTTGTTTGATTAGCTATATGAGTGATAGAACTAAAAAGTCTGACGATTAAAAATAATATTAAAGCTATTAAAACTTATTATTCTACTTAGTAGTCAATAATTATACGTTATTGATGCTTAACATATCTTAATCTTTGTTAAAATCGTTTAGTACATGCAAACTATCAAACTAATACGTACTTAGCACAAACTCTAATGCAGTGCCAGTGAGAAGCTCAAATTGACATTCTCTAACAGCCAGGCCAAAGGAAGCCTCGAAGCTTGAACTGGTCTGACTAGCTTGTGCAGCCCAGGAAACAAATTACTGTCAGCATGTCTTGGAGCTATTCTGACTCGGCTGGCTCATCCAGTCCAGACAACTAAAAGCATCTCCAAGAGCTTCTTCATTTCATCCTCTCTATGTCCCCATACAGGGAGTTTCTCCAAAATATTCGCTCTCTATATGTCCTCACTCTCCAAGAGCTTCTCTATTTCCCATTCTCCATATTCCACTCTCCATATTAAGTATGACTCTTTCATGCAGTTGTAGGTATAAGTCAGTGTTAGACATCACTAAAAAGTAAAGTAGGAACTCACATATTTCCCTGACTAATTCAAGTGCTCAGATAATGAACAACAACAGAACTACTACTGCAACTACTTCCTCTACACTGTATAACTAATGTGAGAACCAACTATACTGCAAGGCCAATTTTTGTAGTGATAATACACAAGCTGTTACTAAGAGTACACGGTTTATCTTGATATCATCCCCTTGTTAGACTACCAGAAAGAATCTCATGCTTAAAGCCTAAATAAAGGCAACCAGTCTACTGCATATCCTTCACGTAACTACTAACCTCTGCAATAATAGCATCAGATTACCTTCGAACAATGCGTGTCGGGAAGATTATGATCACTGCATTTTCTGGCTCATTGCCAATGTCGGATTAGCATAAGGAGGAGATCAGGACGCAATTGCCATTCTTTGGGATGCTCCCCTGCCATGGATCTTACCTGCTGAGGCGAGCATCCTCATGTGCGGATTCGATTGACTCCCCCGAAGACTAGATTCTGCGGTTCATGGAGTTAGGCATTGTCAGGCACCCAAACCTAAATATATCAAAGCTCAGCGCTAAAGAACAAGGGGACGACGAGCTGGAGCAAGGCAACATACCAGTGGTCGAGGGTGGGGTCAAATCCGGCCGAGGGCAAAGTCGGGGCGGGAAGGGGACGTGATGAAGGGAGGTGCACGGGACGGATCCGGTCGAGTGTGAATCCGGTCGATGGAGAAACTGGGGCGGGGAGTGGACACGGTGAGGGGAGCTGCACAGGACGGATCTGGTCGAGGGAGAAGTTGGGGCGGGGAAGGGACACGGTGACGGGAGCTGCTCGACGACAAAGCCAACAACCTGGATCCGCCCGGCAACTTGGTCGGGGATCTACTGCAGATCCGGCGTGGCGAGGGGACCCGATGCTGCTCGGATCTGCACACCCACGAACTCCGCCGGTCCCTGCAGCCGGCTCCGGCAGACGGTGAGGCAACTCCAGGACGCAGACGCTCGCAAGGATGGCGGGAGAGAGGGATCTGACGCAGGTGGTTGGGGGATGGAGAACACCTTCGGGTCGCCAAGAATGGGGAACGTGGGGTGTGGTTTGGAGAATGAGATAGGATGCAGAAGCGGATGAAGAAGCTGTTGGAGAACCTTTTTTCTCAGATTTTGCAAAAAGACTATAGGAAGTAAAATACAGAAGCTCTTGGAAATGCTCTGACAATCCTTAGTTCTACATATGATAGGTGAGATTCCGAAAGAGTGTTCACAGACAAAAAAACACAACATCGTTTCAAACAATTCACTGCACGGTTCTTTTTTGTACACCTTTGTTTACAAATTGACATCTACTAATTTTCACAGAAAATTTTAAATGTACAAATTACTTATTTCAAAACGTGAGAATTTGCTCAATTGCCATAAAATCTTCTGGAATTCTCGCAAAATGGAAATCTTCTGCAATGCCTAATGAATCTACGCTACATGATGCTCACGTTTTTGAAAAGTCATTTGTATATTCCAAAAAACTCCCAAAAAACATTGGTGTAAATTTCGTAACCAGAGTGAGCGTGCACCTATTTTTGGAAAAAGAAACACTTGCACATTCAAAAATTTCTGAAGAAAGTCATAGATTTAAATTGTGTAAATATCGGTGTCTACAAAATATTTGTGTGAAAATATGAGTATTTGCAACCTAATGGTTCTCGGATGAACGTGTTCCCGTTTTGTGATACGTCATTTGCATATTTCAAAATTGATGAAAAAGGCAATGATGTAAATTATATAAGCACTAGCTAAATACCCGTGCGTTGCTACGGAACAACATAAAAAAAATAGAGTTATTAATCAAACATTGTATTTCATGGACACATGCGTCAAGGAATCGTGTCAAATGTCGATGTATTTCTCCTACTTTCTCCCTCTCTAACGACCATTATGCATCACTCCAGCAGTTTCATGGCCGACGTCTTTCTCCTATTTCCTCGTGGGCTCCTTATCAGCTACGAGATGAGTTCAGTAACCACCCCCAGATGTCCGTAGAGAACCTCACAACGATAGTAACGACTCACTTTTAACACGTATGTTCATAAAATAGAGTGATATTTTTATCTATGTCTTTATAAATCGAGCACCTGCGAGGAGGAGAGACAAGACAGAGACCGTAAGGTTATGGATTAATTAGTTTTATTTTTCTATTTTTGAGGAGTAAGGCTAGTTTTAGTTTTGTTGTTGAAAGAATCAAGGATTAGTAGTTAGATTTATTTTTATTTTTTGTGATTAAGGCAAGAGTTAATTTTGTTGTTGAGATAATCAAGGATTAGTTTTTGTAATGTTAATCTTTGTGAGGAGAGGAGATGTGGATGAACCACCACCACCAACTCCCGTATTATATAGTAGAGATACATTTATACATTACGTTTCTTGTTAATCATGTAGGCAAAACTATATGCTGTAGTTACTTAATTGATGTGCAGTCCTATTGCAAATAGGTAAGCTTACTGGCATTAAAAAAAATTATTTGAACACTTCTCATTTTCATCATGCAACTCCAGTTTTTGGAAGAAATTTATGACTGAAATCGGTCACTTCAGAAAAACAACACCATCACCACTAATTGGTTCAAGGATTAAGATAACGGGTAGCTTCAGAACATATGTTCTTAACATTTTCATTTGAAAAATAACACAAGGACAACATAAGGAAAAGAAAGCAATATGTTTTCTTGTTTTCCTGAGAATGTGATAAAGAAAAAAACAATATGTTTTCCTATTTTCTTGAGAACGTGATTCGGAAAGAAGCCAACAACTACTTTTGAGAAGAAAAAAATTCTTTGCTAACTAATTCCCAGCAAATGAAGGTAAGGATAATGTGGCTGGCTGTAGACTCTTCATTCCTCAAAAGTCAAAATATATGGCAATCAAAATGCAAAATCTATGACAATAAGGTTGTCGGGTGGCACATTACAAAATCCCAGGCGTATGGCTATATGTCAATTATTTTCTGTTTGGTTACCTCTTTTCCAGATATATATGACACCGTAATATTTCTTAACAAACGCGTTTGTAGATTCGCCCTCTGGTGCTACCATGGCGTGAATAACGTAAGATCTCGAGCTACCCGCATCTCACCAAGTAAGATCTCGGGCTGCTCTAGCCTCGCCGACTAGAAGCCATCTGCAAGATAAAAAGAGCAAACAGGGAGCGGTGCTTTTCGGGGATACGCTCTGCAGCGCCTTGGAGGTGAACACAAACGCCAAGATTCATTAAGAAGAATTGGCAGGACGCCGCACTCGAGGTTGGGCGGTGAGGAGAGCAAGCGTTCGTAATTCTGTTCGGAACAGAAAGCACAAGAAAGCAATCTGTTTTCCTGAGAACGTGATGAAGAAAGAGATGAATGTGTTTACCTGAAAACGTGATTAGGAAAGAAACCAATCTGGTTTTTCTATTTTTGTGAGTACAAGATTAGGAAAATTTGTTTTTGGAGACCAGTATTAATTTATTTTTGTGAGCACAAGATGAGGAAAATCTGTTTTTATTTGTTAGTAGTGAGGGTGTGACACCACCATAGAAGGTGTCACAATACCATCACAACCAACTAGAATATTATATATAGTAAAGATAGGCACACACACTAGATAAGATCTGTGTGAATTATGAGCACTTTTCATCTGTAAAAAATAAATTCCTACTGACATATACTCATAATTTCGCAAACGCTCATATTCCCCCATTGTCACTAATACTCATATACTATTTTCGAAAGAAAGAGATATATTAGTTAACCAATATAGTTATTACAACATGATTAACTCTGCTATGCAGGATGGAGTAGAACCATGCAACACACCACTATACATCTCTCTCATACCGAACAAGTCTGAGCAATAGAGTTATGACGACGGTCAATCTTGGAGACAATAACCTCAGGAATGCATGCAGCCACACACCTATACTCATTCCGCACAGTGCGCAACGAAGAGCGATAATCTTCATGCAATTTGAGGGCACGAGAGGCCACAAGACAACCAGTTTCCAAGGTGATTGGCAAATGCAGGTCAACCACAATGTGAAGGCCATGTAAGCAGGCAAGCATTTCAACTTCATCATCACTAGACAAATACTCCAAAATATCCCAAGCAGAAATTAAGACTTGACCATGATGATTTCCGACAATAATACCAATACTACATTGACGTTTACACCGGCAGTGGACTCCAAAGTAGCGCCTCAACCTGAACTTCTTGCGCTCCCCGGTTGGTTCACGGAAGGGCGCGACAATAGTTTTACCTTGAACATCGATGACCGGATTGGCGAGATGTATATCAGATAAACAAGGAACATACACTTGTAAAAGGTGCACAGATGCAGCGATCGACGCATCTCCATTGCCTGGTCATTCCGAAGGTGCCAAGCACGCCAAAATAAAAAGAGCAAGCAGGGCGCATTTGAACATCAGCATTTGCCGGCCAATCCGGTCCTGTCCTAACGAATTTTTCCTCTAGAGGTAGAGACCACACCAGCCGCAATGCAGACCGAAGAGGCTGCGCTTTTGTTTTATCTGACCGTGGCATTAAAACCATCCTCATTTTCAATACCGCAAGTTGGAATTATTGCAATATTGCTTTGGCATCTATGTGATTGAACCGCAAGAGCATATGTAGCAAGCTTCCAAGCAAAGAACTTATTTTTTTGCGGCACATGAGCACTCCGAGTATTCTTCCAATCCGGCCACCATGCAGAGAATTACCATTCTGAACCCTTGAAAGATTTGTGAGTTGGTCTTGAATCCTAAGCCTGTAAACACTTTTGACAGAAAAATACCACTCTTCTCAACATGCCAAGCAACATAATCTTCTTTGGCAATATTTGGAATTCGTCCATTCAGAACAACATCTGCATCATGTGGATGAAAGATTTGACGAACAAGACGGTCATCCCACTGCTTAGAATTTGGAATCATGAGTTGGGAGACCCATTTCAGTTGTGATCTCCCCCTTCTTCTAGAAACATTGAGAGAATAATTTCAAGGTAACCAATTATCATGCCAAATACCTATTTTCTCAACACAATTTACTCGCCAAATAATTACTCTTCGGTAGCCCAAGCCCATGTTCTACTTGCAAACTTGGGGACGAAATCTTTGGGAAAACCATATCTATCAACTCACCACTGTGATAATACTTAGCTTTCAACAACCTAGCGCAAAGATTTGATGAATCTATTTTATACTCATCTTTTTCTGAAATTTAATCATGATATTCTCAAGATTATCCCATTAATTGAAGCCTAATTACTAACTAATTGCCAATTGTGCAAATCATCTTGTTTTGGTTATTGTGCACAGGAATCACGGAAAGGGGAGGGTGAGGAAATCACACATATTTGGAAAGTACTCATCAAGAGGAGCTACCTCTGAGTTGGAACGCCCCAATCAGAGTCTCCAGAGCGCAAGACAGGATACGGTACGGGCCAGCTCGCCCGTATCGGCCACCAGAGGGTTCGCCACATCAAACCGAATCAACTTCAAGAAGGCAGCCCCGTGGAATTCAAGACGGACGCTCCACAAAACCTACCTGAAGCCTGCTGATCTATATAAGGAGACACCAAGAGGAAGAGAGTCGGATCTACACACAAAAGATCATCTTCACTGCCATCACCATCATCATCATATTCATTAGTTTTAGATCTTTGCACTCCTCAAACTTCAATTGCCAAAAGCGAGATCCTAAGACGGTTTTAAGTATTTCTCTTAAAGTACTTCTTTCAATCTATGTGTTTCTGATCTATTATTTCGTTCATGGTTTATGCAAGTACACATGAGTAATCCCCTCAGGCTATGGGTTGAGGCATAGTCTCACAGTCATTTTATGTTTATGATTGGATCCATGATATGTATTTTTGCTATCTCTATATCCAACTTGTTTGTCTTGTACTTGCCTCGGCCTAGGACTAGATGGTACTCAATGCACCGATGAGCGACTAAAGGTAAAGGTGGACTATAGGGAGGCATCGAAGAAAAAAAAATCCGAAGCTAGTTACTGCAGGGTGAAGTAGGGTGACCGAGGAAAATCTCTAGAAACAAGCTCATGCGTTGGTCTGGTATATTGTTACTTTAATAAACCTAAGTGACCTTGTAGATCAATGGCATCGGATTGAACAATATATCTTATGGTATGATGGATGTCGGTGATGACTGATTAGTGCATCGGATCACCGTAGTATCTTTCATGGGAAGTATTGAGCCCAAGATATCAAACCATAGGAGCAAAAGATAGCTATTATCTTCCCCAAAACTACGCTTGTCACCGAACGTAGCCGCGCTTGCACCAAAACTGTGGTCTCAAAATAATTTACTTTATGGTTGCCAAACGAGTAACAAACTAGCTAGAATAAGACTTAAATGAGCACTTAAAGTAAAGACTAAACAAGAACTGAAAGTAAAGTTGTAGACAAGTAAATGACTAGATAATCAGAATAATGGTTCCTAGGCTTAGCTCACTAGCAATCCAAAAGCTTGGTTTGGATGAAGGATTTATAACATGAGCGCGAAGCCACAATTAGATATGCCTTGAACATCAATCACATACCCCTCGCAACCACCATCTTGCCCCAATGTCCAATTGGCAAGCAAGACAATTAAGGTTTCCCATGGATTATGGCTTAAAGTAAATGGGTCTTTGTAACTCCCTCGAACTAATGACCAAAGACTTCGAGATAGCTTCTATCACCGTTGTACCTCTAATCCTGTCACATCAACTCGGTACAAACCATATGTGGTTTCCCACATATGCGGGCACTCATACGCGGCACATAGGATTTGATCTATGTCTACCAACAACACAAATATGTGAACCAATATCATACTAGATTACCAACCCCTCGAAACAATTAACTATTTATAATGATGTAAAAGACTCATTAGTAATAATATGGAGTTTATACTATGCAAGAACAGGGAGATGCAAAGGAGGAAGTAGGAAACTAATGGTGGAGACGTCGTGGTGGAGAGGAGACATGCTGGCGCGGCCCCCATGCCAATTGTGGGAGAGGCTCCCCGTCCTCTTCCTCTTTGAATCCCTCATGTTCAGAGCTATGGAGGTGGCTTAGACGTCCTCTCCTCTGTAGATTGGAGTTGGGGACATACTTTGAGGGTTGGTGGTGATTAGGACCGGCTACACTTCTTCGTGTTGATTAGATAGTTGCTCTCGATCCCTCTCCTCCATTGATCTTGCTCCCACCTTTGATCCAAGGGCTATTAGATGGATTAGATCCTTCCAATAGCTTCATTTTCTCATTAGCTTTCCATAGAATCAAATCACGGCCAAATCGAAGTTGAAACAAGAAAGTTACAGTGATTTTCACGGCTCAATCACGCGGCTATGACATGTGGTACGGGCGGGTACTGCCGTACCGTGAGTCGGCTAAATTTCTATTTTGGCCCTCCACGTGGAGTTTCATATTTTGGCCCTAACTTTTGTATTTGAACTCCGATTGAGATGATCTTTGAACCATTGGAATCGTATAAGAGAGCTTCACATCTTCCATGTGATGAATCTTCTATTTGAAAATGAAATATCCAAATATGAAATACTCCCAAGTCCATGTATCTGGTCATCGTAACTTCATTGAATCAATCCCAACTTGGCCCGGTCATCCTGATAAGTACATAGGAGCTCTAGACCACCTTTAAACTACAAGAAAACAAATAAAGACTAATTAAACTAATTTATTAGGGAACTATGCAATGCTCTCAAGTAAAGGGTGAATATTGGTAATTATGCAAAAGAGACATAAAAAGAATTCAGTGGGGCATATTGAGGAGTTTTATTCTAAGTATACGCAATGAATGCACAAATAAAAATTATGCATTTTGGACGCATCAGTCGGCCTAGGTGTATCATGGACATGCCACCCACATTATTTCTCTCTTCTGTCTTCTTTCCTGCTCATCATGCCATAACGACATTAATTTCCCACCTTCTTCTTCATCTCTGGTCAGATCTACCGCTTCATCCACACCTCCTTCTAGTGATCCCCGACCCTCAAGCCTAACTTCATCGCCTTTCTAAAGATGGTGTGAAGCCTTTTTCCCCACAAAAAGGATCCTTGAGCAGCTCCACCTCTTCGTCACTAACCCCAGTGAAGTGTTGCCGCTGCCAGCCACCGAGCTGACCGTGTTGCACACCGTTGTGCCAACCAAGCACACACACAACTTCATGGTGAGCATTAGATCCTAACCCCATCCTCTGTTTCTCCTGCTTCCCGATAGATCTCACTCGTGCCTTTTCCCCTATTTTGGATGCCATCGGCGATCATCGTGTTGCCAATTCTGGTGAGTCTACAGCCTTGGCAAGCACAAAATAGACCTGCGGCATCACTTGGAGCCGAATGCACCACTCAGCGTGGGGGCGTCACCGTTGGTGTGCACGGGGCAGAGCGCCCATAGTCCGCTCCTGGGGATGTAGGTTTCGGCTGAACATCGTCAATAAACATCGGTGTCATCTTCTTCTTGCGTGCAACCTCGGTAGATCCTACACTAGGCGACCTCGGTATTGCGACTAGTGGAACCAATGGAGGCTACTTTCGCAACAATTTCGATGAATATTTTTGAGAAGCAACTTAGTGTGGTAAAAAGAAAGTTTGCAGTACGTTTTGCTTTCTTCTGTCAATTAATATACCTTTTTATTCCTATAAAACCACCTTATGGATAAATGAATTTTGTCGTAAATGGAAGCAAGTTGTTATTAGATGGAAAACTATGCAATTTAAGTTGGGAATGTGAACCTGTACGGCAAAAATTTAAAGCTAAGCATTCCCAACATCTATCTAAGGGGCAATTGGAAAAGAAACCCCTCTAGACAGTGGCTGTCGAGGACATAAAGAAAATTTTCTTGGAAGCATTTGACATTACATGATTGAAAAACCAAGCTTCAACATAAAGTAAAGAAAGTTGGGATTACATAAAAAGAAGGTTTAAACATAAGTACTGAACTGAAAAACAAATTTTTCCACAAACAGAAGCAAGTTAGTATTACATGAAAAGCAAGTTGGAATAAGGAATCCATCCCGGCAACTGTGAAAACAAGTTAGAAAGAAATATACCAAAACTTTTGGTTCTGCTTCTAGTTCTAAGTTGACTAACCAATTTATATTTATTGGTTCCTACAAAAGCAATGACCAAATTTGCTGATGCTTCTGATTCTAAGTTGCCTAACTAGGTGGAAGCTAAGCCATTCCCGACTTCTATCTGAGGGCTTATTGGGAAAGGGGACCCCATCTAAAAGACAATGGAAGCTAAGTCCCCCGTGTCAATTATATGAGGGATTATCAAGAAAGGAACCCCATTTGGAGAATGGCAGAAGCTAAGACATCATTGTCATCTATCTATAAAGCAACTGGAAAAGGAACCCCTTTGAAAGACTTAGCAGTACTATTAGACAATTTATGACTATACTTAAGAAACTAAACTGTAGTGTTTGGCAAATTGATACATATTAGTGCACATAATACTGTAAGTAATTTAACAGTTGAGGTAGGCAACTTAGTAGTTAATTTTAGGTAAGTTTGTAACAGTATTACGTAAATTTTATGTACTAATTACCCATAATCTAACACTAAACCACCCAGTCTGAAACCTCCCATGATTAAAAAACTAAAAACTATAATTTTGTAGGTAACTTAGTAGTAGTAGTAGGCACTGTAACACTATTAGTAGTAGTAGTAGGCACTGTAACACTATTATTAATTAGGTGCCTAATTAATTCTATGAACACCTCTAGGCGGTAGGAAGTAGAATTTTAGATAGCAGCACACAATGGTACAACTACTCAAACATTATGCAATTTAGCATTAGAATAATACAACGTAGAATTATTACTGAGGCAAGTTTACATGTTCCAATACACTTACATTTCACCACAAAACATTGACATGGCGGGTCAATATTTATGCAAAAAATGTGATTGTAAGAAAAGTATAACACGTAAGGTAGCAAATAATTGTTCAACTACTTCATGTTAAACAACTTAGCATGATTAATATAATACTTTTTATTTTACATTGTCTTGCAATATGATAAAATTTACTTCCTCCTGGTATCTAACTTTGGGGCAGCTGAAAAAGAAAACCTGTCCGCAGAACGATGTAACTAAGCTAAGTCTTTCTCGATATCTATCTAAAAGACAATTAAAAAATGAAACCTATTTCCATATCCTATTTGCGTGTCAAAAGTAGATTCCATCAAATAACAATTTCAAGATTTTATTTGCGTCTAGTTCGGTGAACCGGATCGCTGAGCCAATCAAAATGGATATATAGGTTGCTCAATTCGTAGTTTTCACGAGGAAAATAACACATGGCCAGACCGAGTTGACTGTGGTGCCACGTCATCACCTCGAATTTTTAGCAACCGTGGGACCCATGAGCTATGCAAATTCTACTCTCATTCCATGAATCCTCCTCCACGTTCTGCCAACCGAAGCAGACAATCGTGGTGTGCCATGAAATTAAACAAAGAAGAAAAGATAAAATCAAAAGCTGTTACATGTTTGCTGCAGTCGGCCAGGAGAAGAAAGAAGCAGCATGTAGCCGTATACGTAGCTCGCCTGTCAGAAAAAGACTGAGCGCCCCTAACGACGCATGAGAGATCAGATGACACTCGTACTGTGCGCCCCTAACTTATTAAGAACTTGGGTTTTTTCGTGAGACTGTGCTCTACTTTTTTTTTCCTGAGATTCAGGATTAAGGAGTAAGTTAGGGGTTTAACCTGTCAAGCACCTTTGAGTTAGATAAGGTTAAATTAATCCGGTCAATCAATTTAACCCTTTTTAACTTTGGATTAAACTAACCCACTGAAACGTAGAATAAGTTAACTCGCTCAACTCTTCTCTTTTCTTCCGCACATGCCCCCATCTATAACAGAAAAACAGATTCGTTAATTACTGCAACGATTGCGCACGCATAAGTGCAGTTAGCTCCAAGTAATAAGTTGCTCTGGGGCCAAACTTCACTCGAGATTACAATCTTTCCAGCTAAAAAAATTGACGCGCAAGGATTATATATAGGCACGCAAAGGTGAAACACAAACTACGGCGGCGTGTGAAGAAAAGAAGCTTGGCTTGTGGATGAACAATCTGCATCTCCTCCTCTCCATCGTAAGTATCACAGGTTCCCAATTTGATTGCATATTTTGACAATGTCTATATATTTCCTTAGCCGGCCTGCAACGGATGGAAAATAAGATCATGTTCCCCCTGTTCTTTCTGTGTATTAGAGATTTACTAGATTGCTCTGTACATTAGAAATTTACTAGATTTTTATGAGAGTAAACATGCAGTAATTTCAATTAATACATTGAACTATACCTCTTGGTGCTAGCAGCAGAGATGGGAAAGAATGTTGCACAACCACCTCTTGAATCTGGAAACACGAAAGGCAAATCACGTGGTAGGATGAATAATTGGGATGACAGACTAGATTTGATTTTTCTTGGAATATTGTTTTTATGAACACAATCAAGGAAATTGCATTAGTGGAACATATACATCTAAAGCATCGACACGGATTGTCCAACTGTTCAATCATCAAACACGATCAACACTCGTGTGAAGGACAACTTGGTTAGCAGACTTAAGAATCTGAAGAAAAATTTGCTCCATATCATAGTTTGACAAATAAAAGTGGTTGGGGTTGGCCCAACATTGAAGATGACAGTGCCTGGTGATCAGTCTAGTTGGGATGAGCTTGGTGAGGTATGTACTAATAAAATTTGGTGATTATATTTTTCTACATAAACTGCTATTTACAACCTTTGATCTAATATCTTTTCCTTTTTTAGAAGAATGCGGATTATTTAAAATGCAAGGACAAAGCATTTCCACAGTATGAAGATTCGGAGTTCATATATGGGAAGAATGTAGCATCAGGGAAGAATGTAGACTCATCCAAAGTTGGTGCATATGATCAGTCTAATGATTCTGCGTCATCTGAGGATGTTATTGCCATTCACAACAGGGTAGTCAACAAGAAGGTGGTAGTTGGTCAAGCTAGAAAACCTATCAATTTGGAGGAAATACCAGATTCAGATGATGAGGATGATGAGTTCACCAATTCTGCCCACATACATTCTATCAACTCAAAACAAGCTGCCAATTTAAATGGCACCAAAGATACAGTGTGCAACAGTGTTAAGAGGCAAACACCACCAGAAAAGGATACTCGTAAAAGGGGTCGAGGGGATTGCAATGACGTTTTAGCAGAACTTACTGAGATTAGTAGACAACGTCTTCAGTTAACCAAAGAGATTTTCAAGGCACAACCAAAGGCATTTACAATAAAATAATGCATTGATAGGCTGGAGAGTATGGGTAATATGTCTGATGAATTAGTATTTGCCTGCTATGAATTATTTGTGGATGAGAAAAAACGTGAAACTTTTATGTCTATGGCTACTCACGCATACCCAGTTGGATTAGTCTTAGATGGTTATTGCTAGTTTTATTTGTACTTTAAAATATGCTATTTCCAAACAATGCTTTTAGATGTTTCATTGATTGTATTTGCATGAATATTTATGAAGTTTGATTGTATTTCATAATTACTCTTGTTGGCTTTCATTGCTAAGTGATTCTACAAATGGTGTGACCAATGAATGAAATATCTATTTGAAATTTTTTAACGATATACTGCAGGAACATGTCGGCAACAAACCTAGTAGATCTGCACTAGATGAGGATGAGGACATGGGAGGAAATCATTGTCATCTTGATACATAACGGTATTATCGTTCCAAAAGATGTAATAACCTGATTCCATGCTGAAAAAGACCTTATTCAGGCCATGAACTAGTTCATGACATATTAGGTGGCCATCCAAATATGGGTTATGATTATTTTAGGATGACTAACACGTTGTTTTTAGCTCTCCGAGATTTGATAGAGCGGAGAGGTCTAGTAGCAAACACAAAAAATGTTAGTAGCACTGAACAATATATAGGCTATGTTCTTATTGATGGATAAGCCTCATGTGGTCTTTGTGGGGCTGGTTGTAGGACAGCACTTTAGCATCTTAGAGGACAGCACTTTAAGCATCTTAGACTAGCATCTTAGACTAGCATCTTGGCATATGCTTGGCTGGCTAGCAGCCTATAAATATGTATCCCCAACCCCTCAGGTTGGCATGGCATTGAGAAATAAAACAGAAAATTGCCCCAACTCCTAGTGTCATCCTCTCTCGATGAGTGTGAGAGTTCTGCTCCTACCAAGAGTAAGAATTCAGCGACTAACAACTGGTATCAGAGCCGTACTATCCTGTAGCCTGAGCATCTCCTGCTCATCTCCTCTCCCAACCACACAACAGCCCCAGCTGCGAGCAGCAGCTCCGGCCGCTCCTGCTCACTCCTCCCCCGCGCAGACGAGCAGCAGCTCGTCTGAAGCAGCCCTCTCCCCACGCAGCAGCCACCCGGTAGCGCGTCATGTCCGCAGGGCAGTCTCAGCGCTCGGTCGCCTCGAGCACGCGGCGTCGGCAGGAGGCCGAACTTGCCGCGGCAGAAGAACGCGAGCGAGCGGCGGCAGAGACCGCTGCGGCGGCGGCAAGGGCGTCGAGGCTGGCAGCGGCGGAGCTGGCAGCAGCCAGAGCGGAGGCGGAAGCAGCGGCAGCGGCGGACGCAGCGCGTGCGGCGGCAGCGGAGGTCGAGGCTCTGCGCAGCAGCACCGGCAGCTCCATTTCCGCTGACGACACCGCCGACGCGGACCTCGAGCTGCTAGAGAGGGACGCAGCACGAGCGCGGTCGGCGCAGTGGGTAGCCGCGCACGCCCACGAGCGTGGCGGCAGCCCAGACAGGCGCGGACGCGCTGGCGGCGCTCCTGGAGGGGGCGCGCACGGCGGTGGCGCTCCTGGGGCAGCTGCGCACGCCCACGAGCGCGGCGGCAGCCCAGACAGGCGCGGACGCGCTGGCGGCGCTCCTGGAGGAGGCGCGCACGGCAACGGTGGCGGACGGGTCAATGGAGAGCGCGACCTTCACAGGCAGCGTGGCTCTCTCTCCCCGGATCGGTACCATGGTTACCATGGTTTCCAGGCTGTTGTCAGGGACGTCGGCCCCGGCGGTGGGTGGCCTACCCTCACCAAGACCAACTACGTCGAGTGGGCTGCGGTGATGAGGGTAAAACTCCAGGTGCGGCACATGTGGGAGGCAGTCCGGTACGGCGACGTCGACTACGACCAGGATCGACGAGCGCTGGATGCTCTCATCGCTGCAGTCCCGTCCGAGATGCAGTTCTCGCTTACCAACAAGCGGACTGCCAAGGAGGCTTGGGACGCCATCGCTGCGGCACGCATCGGCAGCGACCGCGCCCGCAAGTCCACACTGCAGGCACTTCGCAAGGAGTGGGAGAACCTGGCCTTCAAGCCAGGTGAGGACGTTGATGACTTTGCTCTCCGTCTCAACACTCTGTTGCAGAAGATGGTGCAGTTCGGCGACGACACCTACGGCGAGGAGAGAGCTGTCGAAAAGCTCTTCCGCTGCGTCCCCGAGAAGTACAAGCAGATGGCTCGCTCGATCGAGTCTCTGCTGGATCTCTCCACGATGTCGATCGAGGAGGCAATAGGTCGCCTCAAGGTCGTCGACAGCGATGAGCCACAGCCTCTCTCGGGGCCCATCACCACTGGCGGGAAGCTCCTTCTCACTCGGGAGCAGTGGGATGCCCGCCAAGGTGACCGGAAAAAGGGGGAGCCTTCTTCCGCGATAGGCGGCCGCAAGCGTGGCAAGCCGCGCAAGGCGCGCAGAGACGCCCAGGCCGGGGCGCGAGGACGTGCCGAGGGCGATGCCCGCGGAGGCGCCCAGGGCGGCGCCGCCGGCAAGCACAAGCCGGCACGAGACGACACCTGCCACAACTGCGGCCAGCTTGGCCATTGGGCCAAGGACTGTCGACAGCCACGACGCGGCCAGGCCCACGTCGCACAGGCGGAGGAGGAGGAGCCGGCTCTGTTCATGGCACATGCAAGCATCGAGCTACCTCCAGCGGCACCGGCCGCAGCGGCTCTCCTCCACCTTGACGAGACAAAAGCACACGCCCTCCTCGGCGACAGCTCCGGCAATGACAAGACCGACGGGTGGTGTCTCGACACCGGCGCCACCCATCACATGACCGGTCGACGGGAGTTCTTCACCAAGCTTGACTCTAGCGTCCGAGGCTCCGTCAAGTTTGGGGATGCCTCTGGCGTGGAGATCAAGGGCGTCGGCTCCGTCATCTTCACCGCCGTGTCTGGTGAGCACAGACTGCTCACCGAAGTCTACTACATCCCCGCGTTGAGGAACTCCATCATCAGCGTGGGACGGTTGGATGAGAACGGTTCGCGCGTGGTAATTGAGGATGGAGTCATGAGGATTTGGGATCGCCGTCGTCGCCTTCTTGCCAAGGTAACCAGAAGCGCAAATCGACTCTACATCCTCAACGTGCAGGTGGCACAACCCCTCTGTCTCGCTGCTCGTCGGGGCGACGAGGCGTGGCAGTGGCACGAGCGCTTTGGGCACCTTCACTTCGAGGCCCTGAAGCGGCTCAGTGCCACGGAGATGGTGCGAGGCCTGCCGTGCCTCGACCACGTGGAGCAGCTCTGCGACGTCTGCGTGTTGACGAAGCAGAGGCGACTCCCCTTTCCCCAGCAGGCGAGCTTTCGAGCCAAGGAGAGGCTCGAGCTTGTGCACGGGGACTTGTGTGGCCCGGTGACACCGGCCACACCGGGAGGACGACGCTACTTCCTGCTGCTCGTCGACGACCTCTCCCGCTACATGTGGGTGTTGGTCCTCGGCAGCAAGGGAGAGGCTGCGGACGCCATCAGGCGCGCGCAGGCTGCTGCGGAGGCGGAGTGCGGCCGCAAGCTGCGCGTGCTGCGCACCGACAACGGCGGCGAATTCACGGCAGCTGAATTCGCGTCGTACTGCGCTGATAAGGGCATTCAGCGCCACTACTCCGCGCCGTACAGCCCGCAGCAGAACGGCGTCGTCGAGCGGCGCAACCAGACGGTTGTGGGGATGGCTCGGGCCCTTCTCAAGCAGAGGGGGATGCCGGCTGTCTTTTGGGGAGAGGCGGTGGTGTCGGCCGTCTACATCCTCAACCGCTCGCCTACCAAGGCACTCGACAGCAAGACGCCGTACGAAGCTTGGCATGGGGGCAAGCCGACGGTCTCCCACTTGCGGGTCTTCGGCTGCCTCGCGTTCGCCAAGGAGCTTGGTCACATCAGCAAGCTCGACGACAGGAGCACTCCGGGAGTGTTCATCGGCTACGCAGAGGGCTCGAAGGCCTACCGCATCCTCGACCCGAAGACACAGCGTGTGCGCACGGCGCGCGACGTTGTGTTCAACGAAGGGCGAGGATGGGCGTGGGACAAGGCGGAGGACGACGGCTCGGCTCCGACGTACGACGACTTCACTGTCGAGTACGTCCACTTCAAGGGAGCTGGGGGAGTAGGCAGTTCTTCTCCGACGAGGGCGTCTACCCCAGTCCCCGAGCCTCCACCGTCCCCGGCGCCTGCTACTCCGACAGCACCACGCTCTCCAGCCAGGACCTCGGCTGTGATGAGTTCTTCGCCGGCTCCACCACAGCCAGCAACGCCACGCACTCCAGCACCGACAGGCACCTCTCCGGGCACGTCTACTCCACCACCAGCTCGTGTCGAGCACAGCCCGGTTGAGCTCGCCACTCCGCTCTCTCACGACGAGGAGCGTATCGACGCGTACCACGACGGCGAGCCGTTGCAGTACCGTACGATGGAGAACCTTCTCGGCAACCAGCTGGTGCCGGAACCGGTGCCCCACGACCTGGAGGCGCAGTTGCACCTTGCGTGTGACGACGGCGAGCCTCGGTCGTTTGCAGAGGCCGAGAAACACGCGGCATGGCGCGCCGCGATGCAGTTGGAGATGGATGCGGTTGAGAAGAACCGCACCTGGGAGCTTGCTGACCTTCCTCGTGGTCACCGCGCGATCACCCTTAAGTGGGTGTACAAGCTGAAGAGGGATGAAGCCGGCGCCATCGTCAAGCACAAGGCTCGCTTGGTGGCACGAGGTTTCGTGCAGCAGGAGGGGGTCGACTTCGACGACGCCTTCGCTCCCGTGGCACGGATGGAGTCCGTGCGACTCCTCCTTGCGCTAGCTGCCCAGGAGGGCTGGCGTGTTCATCACATGGATGTCAAGTCGGTGTTCCTTAACGGCGATTTGAAGGAGGAGGTCTACGTGCACCAGCCGCCGGGATTTGCGATCCCCGGCAAGGAGGGCAAGGTGCTCCGCCTGCGCAAGGCCCTCTATGGCTTGCGGCAGGCACCGAGGGCGTGGAATGCCAAGTTGGATTCCACGCTAAAGGGGATGGGCTTCGAGCAAAGCCCGCACGAGGCGGCCATCTACCGACGGGGCAGTGGAGGAACTGCTCTGCTGGTAGGTGTCTACGTCGACGACTTGGTGATCACCGGCACCAAGGATGCGGAGGTGGCGGCATTCAAGGAAGAAATGAAGGCCACCTTCCAGATGAGTGACCTGGGGCCTCTCTCCTTCTATCTGGGAATCGAGGTGCACCAGGATGACTCCGGGATCACGCTCCGACAGACCGCCTACGCCAAGCGCGTCGTTGAGCTAGCTGGGCTCACCAACTGCAATCCAGCTCTCACTCCGATGGAGGAGAGGCTGAAGCTGAGCCGCGACAGCACGGCAGAGGAGGTGGACGCTACGCAGTACCGGCGTCTTGTGGGGAGCCTTCGCTACCTCGCTCACACACGGCCGGACTTGGCATTCTCCGTCGGCTACGTTAGTCGGTTCATGCAGCGACCGACGACGGAGCACCAGCAGGCTGTGAAGAGGATCATCCGCTACGTTGCGGGGACTCTCGACCACGGCCTCTACTACCCTAGGTGCCCTGGGGCGGCACACTTCGTCGGGTACAGCGACAGCGACCACGCCGGCGACATCGACACCAGCAAGAGCACGAGCGGGATCCTCTTCTTCCTCGGCAAGTGCCTCGTTAGCTGGCAGTCAGTCAAGCAGCAGGTGGTGGCCCTGTCCAGCTGCGAGGCCGAGTACATCGCAGCCTCCACTGCCTCGACTCAGGCGCTCTGGCTCGCTCGTCTGCTTGGTGATCTCTTCGGCAGCGACACTAGAGCGGTGGAGCTCAGAGTGGACAGCAAGTCCGCTCTGGCCCTGGCAAAGAACCCCGTTTTCCATGAACGGAGTAAGCATATCCGGGTGAGGTACCACTTCATCCGAGGCTGCTTGGAGGAAGGGAGCATCAAGGCGAGCTACATCAACACCAAGGACCAGCTTGCGGACCTGCTTACCAAGCCCCTTGGGAGGATCAGGTTCCTTGAGCTCTGCTCCAGGACCGGGATGGTTCAACTCTCCCACAAGACGACGCACAAGACTTAGGGGGAGAATGATGGATAAGCCTCATGTGGTCTTTGTGGGGCTGGTTGTAGGACAGCACTTTAGCATCTTAGATGACAACACTTTAAGCATCTTAGACTAGCATCTTGGCATATGCTTGGCTGGCTAGCAGCCTATAAATATGTATCCCCAACCCCTCAGGTTGGCATGGTATTGAGAAATAAAACAGAAAATTGCCCCAACTCCTAGTGTCATCCTCTCTCGATGAGTGTGAGAGTTCTGCTCCTACCAAGAGTAAGAATTCAGCGACTAACACTTATACACAGGAGGTCATGGTGTTGGTAACAGAAATGTAGCTGAGACATTCCAACATTCTGGAAAAACTATCAGTAGGCATTTTAACTCAGTTTTGAAAGCAATTTTTTCACTAAAGCATGATCTGATAGTAATGCCAGCAGGAGATGTACCTAGATAGTCCTTTCTATCCAGCTTTCAAGGCATAGATATTTACAATTTTGCTTATTAATTTCAAGCCTAGTTAATATGTTAAACATAACCTCTTGCTGCCTTGTCTATTTTTTCAGAATGCTATTGGTGCTGTGGCTGGCACACATATTCCAGCAGTAGTGCCTAAGAGCAAACAATCTCGGTACCGTAATAGGCAAGGTTTCACTTCACAAAATGTAATGGCTGCATGCTCCTTCGATAATCAATTCATGTATGTATGCATTGGATGGGAAGGTTCTGCAGCAGACATACACGTCTTAAGATGGAGTCTTCAGGAGGGAGGCTTTACGGTTCCTAAAGGTATTTGCTATTGTTTTTTACCATAGCTCATTAAACTTTACAACATTTCTTAAAAATTTCTGAGTTAAGATGTTGATTCATTTTAATTTAGTGGATTCAAGATATGCTAGCACTGAAAGATTTATTGCCCCATATCGTGGTGAGAGATACCATTTGTCTACTTATCAAATTCAACAAATCGTCGCCATCGAAATAGAAAAGATCGTTTTAACCATCATCATGCTCAACTGAGGAATGCAGTTGAGAGAACTTTGGGCATCTTCAAGAGACGGTTTAAAATTTTAAGAGAAGGAGAACCTTACCCTATAAAGGTCCAACGTAACATTGTTATGACCTGTTGTATTATACATAACTGCATTAGGTGAAACAATGGTGATGATAAATATTTTAATACGAGGGCCAGCCGACTACCGCCTACTTGCACTGCTGGAGACAATGAAGTGGACAACATTATTATTGTTGGACCTGATGAGAGGCATAGAAGAGTGGAACTGCGTCGATTAATTACTAATGTACTATCTAACGGACGAGATACAACGAATGAGGTAAAGATGATCTTTTGTAAATGTACAAGTTCAGTTCATCACACTATAACAGAATAATAAGGCCTGGCATGCTAACCAAATGCAGGTAGCTGCGATGGGCAATAAAGAAGATGTGTAACTCGGAGGTCTCCATAGAAAATTATTGAAGCAATCAAGCAATATATTCATATAGGGCTGTTTATTTCTCTACATATGTGAACTCCCGTGATATCTTATTTGCAAAAGCTTTATGCTTGTTCAGAACAACAATAGAACAAACGATAATTCCCTTTCTTATGATTGTTCAACGCCATAGTACAAAGGAATGATTTGTACATGAAAGCAAGCTTACTTAGAAGTGCTGAAGAAGTACTTCACCTCAATGCCTCGTCCATGCGCGTATATAATAGCTGTGGCGGCGGCTGCCGCCGCCTCTGCCGGCGGGACACCATGCAACGGCTCCCTCGACCTTCTCTGTTGGGAGTATGTCGAGATACATAAGCTCACACTTGTGCTTGTCCATCGGTCGTTGTAGCCTCATCTACACCGCCGCCACCATCGCGCCATCCGCCGTCCCTCCACGAAGTAGCTCGCCTCCACCTCCTCTGTGGAAACAATGGCGAGGTCCACGAGACCACGAGCTCAATCTCCTGCTGGTGGCTTGGGATCTCGTGAGAGATTGGAGTTGGACAAGAATGAGAGCCTATTTTTCTTTTCTTTCCCTTGAGAACACAGTGAAGGAGATTGGACGAGGTGAAACAAACTTGTACGCCTATGGTAGTTAGCAATCGATTTTTTAGACGAACTAGAAAATGATTAATTATGGATAAAATTGTACAATCATCCTAAACCAATTCAATCTCGTTAACCCATCCAAACAGTATTTTGGATTAAGTAGGTTAGTTGCAAAAAAAAACAAAAACTGAATTAAACCAACGACCTGACAGGGTTAAAGAAGGTTAAGGTTAGCAAACCTGATTATTTAACTCTATACGATACAGAGGCATAGAAATTTGCTATTTCTAGCTTTTCGGAGATGCTCCTAGTTTTCATCTTCCGGCTCTGTTTCTCTTGAACTCAAATGTCAAGTCTCCAACCCAACGAGGACGCCGCCTCATCCTAATTTAGATTCCGGCACATCACCAGGAGGTCCACGAAGCAGTCCCCGGCCTCTCGTCCCCTCCCCTCCGGCGACCGACGGCTGGAGCAAGCAGTCTCCGGCCTCTCGTCGCTTCGCGGGCGTCCGCCTTCCCGGAACGTACATAGCCTCGACGGCCCGCGCCGCCACCGTCATACACTCCTTCTCAGGTTATCCTCGAACCCTTGCTCTTGTTGAATCCGGACCTGTTTTGGATCAGATTTGCATCGTGTATGCAAGTGCTAGAAATGGAATACGCATCGTTGATCTCAATTTGCTGGGTCCGCCGTGTGATTTGTTGTTAGTTGCATTGCTTTGCCGTCTCTTGAGGAGCTGAGGTTGTGAGATTAGATTCTTCCCATTTCCCCTTTGGATTTAGTTAATCGTTCATTTGAGAATTAAAAGATCACGCTAGGCTTTACGAAAATTGAAATGTTTAATAGTTTAAACGTTGTGTCACTACTACGAAACATGTCTTTAGAGGTGGTTGAATATGATCATTGGAGGCGGTTCGCCCAACCGACTGTGAGAGATGGTCTCTGATGACCCCTAAGTCCACAGTCGGTTGCTAAAAACCTGACTGTGATGATTCATTCATCAGAGACGGGCCACATACGACAACCGCTTCTGATGTAAATGTTATCAGAGGCGGGCCGTAGGTCAGAACCACTTCAGATGTACATGCCAACCGAGGCGGGCCGGATGACCGAACCGTGTCTGATGGCTTTGTCATCCGAGTCGGACTTTTCCATGGACCGCTTCTGATGATTGAGCCATGCCAGGCCTTCGATTGAGTCATCAGAGTCGGATATTAACTTGAACCGCTTCTGATGATCGAGTCATGTCAGGCCTTCGACTGAGCCATCAGAGGCGGCCTTCTTGTTTCACCCGCCTCTGATGTCTGCGTCCAGAGGGCATGACTAGCCTGCATTTTGGGCTAGCCTCAGGTTTTGCTAGCCATGCCCTCTGAAAATTGACAGATGCACATATATAATGACAGATTCATATAATAAAACAACTGACAGCCAATAATCACATCATAATAAAGCAAATACACACATCACAGTTCACAACCAACAATCACAAGTTCTGAAATAATGACAAGTTCTGAAATAATCACAAGTTCTGAAATAATCACAAAGTTCTGAAATTATCACAAGTTTTGAGACAAAGCTAGTCCGCTACACCTCCACCATAGAAATCGCCTTGAGGGTTTAGGACTTGTGTGTTCATGAAGAACGCAAAAATCCCTCTAATCCGCGCTAGCAATGCTTGATCATCTTCTGGGCCTCCCTCATCTTCTACCTTCCAAATCTTTCGCAAACGACAGAGAGGACAAATTATCTGACATGCAAATACATATATGAATATATATTGAGAAATAACAAAACTTGATATCTTGTTTCCTTGTGATGAAACTCATAACCTTCTCCATGTGGTGGCAAAGGTAGAATTCACAAGTGTTAGTTCCTTTAACCTGTTGTCTGCACTGCAATTAGAAAGGAATGTATTGTTAGATACATTCAAACGGTACTTAGCGGAGTTGTGATATGACAACATATATATTACCGGAAAGTTAAATCTGTGCGATAACTTGGATCCTTTGCCCTTCCCTCCCCGAGCATGGAATTCTAAGAATGCCTTGTCAAGTATTTGCCTAATGGGTTTGAAGTCGCGAGTAGGATTTTTGGAAGAATCAAGGTATATCACCTTGTTTCTTCTTGGAACGAGGACTATCAAAACCCAATGGAAGCTGCATATATAGATGTGTTGTCATGGGTATTACAAAATGTTGATCTGGTTTGAAAATAACCAAATAGCGGAACACATACCCAGGTTTGTATGCAAACATGAAGTATTCCTTATCCTTTTGAGCCAACAACGCCTTTGTAACATATTGCAGCACGAATTCTTCGTTGTCCGCAATGGCTTGGTCCGTGACCTTGCATGGGTCAAGGAAACCAACCGGTTCCTTGAGCGTCTTGGCCTCGTTATACATGTATCTACAGAAATTGTCGGACGATATTATAACTAACATAACATATGTAGATATTACGATTATGATCCGAGTGAGCAGATTTACAATGTCCAGCATCTCAAGAGGGATTGCTCGAGGGCGTCGAGTCTTAACAGATCAAACAAGTCCTCGAAGAACACATAGAACAGGCCATCGAGGTCTTGGTGCCACAAGTGCTCCTCTCCAAACTTGACCTTGATGCCGACTAGCCTGCTTCTGGTGTCTCCTCGAGGAATGTTGCTCTGTTCCATGTACCATTGGTGCAATCTCTGACATGTTGTTGACAAAGACTTCAACTCATGCTCCGCCACCATTGGCTCTCCGTTAACGAATTTGACAGCCAACTCCATCTTCTCAGGAGAGGGTGGATTGACACTCTTGACGCTCTTCGCACTCTTCGTGCTCTTCATGCTCGTGCTCGTGCTCTTGCTGGTCCTGCTTCTCTTCTGACCTTTTCCATCCTTTTCTTCTGAAGGTTTTGGAAGTGCCTTTTCTTGGTGAGTTGTTGCCACAATGGTATGCTCCTCTCCCGGCGGTGCAACTAACTCGACGACGTCAGGGATGTCCTCATGCACGGTCTCCGCTACAAGCTCCATGGGTGTCGGATTCTTCTCCCACGCCTGTGATGCCGACTGCGATGAAGGCTGGTCCAATAGGACAACGTCCTTCTTCGGCCATTGGATCAAGGTGCCGACGGAATCTTGCAGGACGGTGATCTCGTCAGGTACGGGTACGGGCACCGGTAGGACCTTGAAACCATCAATAACGGAGTCCACCATAACCTTCACGAAGTTAGGGCGAAGGGGCACACAGTGCACCATACTCCCCGGCTGCGAAGGATGTGCCACCCCAAAAGCAGCATCAAGGAGATTGTCACCCATCACTCTCGCCATGAGCTTGCATCGAGTTGGTTCCTACAAAATAGCGTGAAGATTCGTAAGACATGTTCATAGTACAATTGAACATGCGACAACAGATTGATTTATTGTTGTTACTGTGATACGCTCCACCGGTAACCCTTGGCTGCCTCCTTCATCTCCAACCAAACCACCGGATGCGCAGCTACTTCGACGGTTGCCGGGGCTCGCAGCTGCAGCACCAAGGGCGAACTGTGCCCTCAATTCCTCCTTGATAAGATCCACCTGCCTCGATACCTCCGCTCTTATACACTCCTCCATGGCAGCGTGGTCTATCTGTGTTGTTTGAGACTGCGCCTGGTTCCTCCTAGCCCTCCTCCTGCGCTCGTATTCCTCCTCAGTCTCGGGGAATCCCTGGCGCCATGGAACAGCACTTCCTATGCCTCGTGTGCGACCAGGGTGCTCGGGGTTTCCCAGTGCAGTGGTGAGGACGCCGTGTGTCCGTGATGACGCAACCACTTCACCTTGGGAGGGCTGAGAACTTATTTCGACCTACAAGAAGAAAATCTGACTTAAGTACTATAACTTTTACTAATTCTATTCTTTACATTCGTAAGGACTAAAGTGAGTGAGTTATACTAAGCGTTGTGCGACTTCCTCATCTGCGGGATTCGGAAATCTTGTGGTGCCGCTTGAAGGGTCAGACTTGGCACGAGCTCTTAACCAGGAATGGGCCCGCCCTTGCAGGCCTGCAAATGGAGGGGTTACATTCCGTGCCCTTGCTAGTTGGTCCTCACGCGCCCATTTCTCCTCGGCCTGTTCATATCCCCCTGTGCCGAGGTGATGCGGGTGCTTGTTTCTAGCTGACAACTCCCTCTGCTTTGCACTGAGACGGTCAAACTCAGGAGTGGACCTCATCTCCACAAATCTCCTATAGACTTCTGGATCCAAGAAGCCATATTGATTGAACGGACTCTGTCCCGTCCTTATGAATTTAGTTGTGAGCTCGCTCTTAAATCTCCTCCAAGTCTTCGAGATTTTCGTGAACGCGGCTCGTTCGATGCTTTTTTCAAATTCTGGAGGGAACTGGAACCACTCCTTTATCTCCGCCATCAATTGATTTTGCATCTCAACCGTGACTAGCTTCCAGTTATCTATCCGGATGTCCACCTTCTCACGCTCGAGAATCCCGCAAAAAGTTCGGAATTTGGCAGCCACTTTCTCCGGCTTCTTCGGGGCCCCAGATCGCGTTGATATTTCTGTGATTACCATGCGTCGCGAGGCTCTTTGCGAAATGGTTCTGGGCTTCCTTACGGTCTTCTTGACCTTTTTGGGCGAAGACTGGGCAGGCGAAGAAGCAGGCGGCGGCGACGTAGAGGACGGCGACTTTGAAGAAGAATGCGCGTCCGATATCTCGACAATTACTGTTAAGGTCAAACTAGAATAACACCAATTTTCATACTTTGAGAATAACTCGGCTAATTTAAAAGATAAAGACGACTAAGCAATTTAGCCAACTAAGCAACTACATTATCACATACTGAAGAGCAAAAGCACACAGAAGTAACAAAATCACAGAGCATCCATGGATAGCACACACACATATCCATAACACCAACTACTAAACAGCCACACGTACACACCGATTTCCAACAACTAAATGTCGAATTGCTGTGATACCTTAAGCTTCAGGGACGCCGGTGGTGGGGAGGAGCGGCGAGGTCGGCGTCGGGGTGGCCGGAGCGACGTCGGCGTGGCGTTGGGGTGGCCGGGGAGGCCGGGGTGGCCTCGGGGTGGCCGAAGCGGCGTCGGGGCAGCGTCGGGGTGGCCGGGGAGGCCGGGGCGGCGTCGGGGAGGCCGAGGGGGGCGGCGGGGTGGCCGGGGCGGCGTCGGGGTGCCCGGGCTGGCGTCGGGGTGGCCGGGGCGGTGGGGGTGGCCGGGCCGGCGAGGTCGGGCCGGGACGGCGAGGTCGGGCCGGGGCGGGGGCGTTGGGGAGGTCGGGGTGGCCCGGGAGTATGGGGCGGCGAATTCGAAGGGGTTCGGAACTGGCGGGATTGAAAAAACCCTAAGTACGATATATAAAGGCACATCATCAGAGCCGGTTCCATACTAAAACCGCCTCTGACATGTTTACATCAGAGGCGGGTTTATACAAAACCCGCCTCTGATGTGGTCCTATATCAGAGGTGGTCCTATACAAAAACCCGCCTCTGATGTGGTCCTATATCAGAGGCGATCCTCATAAAACCCACATCTGATGTAAGTATCTGAAGCGTTTTTTGACTCGAAACCGCCTCTGATATGTCCTTTAGCCAGACACAGACGTCCCTGTTTTTAGGAAAAAACTTCAGTTTTCATATGATTTATACGATAGTTCAAATAACATTCAACATTCACGTAAAGTTTTCACAGAGATCATATTCCCACAGCACATAGAAAGATTTCACATTATACAAGGATCATAATCCTACAGCACATATAAAGGTTTCACATTACACAAGGATCATAATCCTACAGCACATATAAAGGTTTCACATTACACAAGTGCTCATTTCAACACAATGCAAGTATACATAACCATTTCAACCTGGACCCACATCACTGATCATGCATACACTTGCCTTTTTTCTTTGAAAATAAGACCTTCATGATGATCATTGCGGATGTAGGTCTCGTTGTCATGACTTTGTGTTTCTTCACACGTCACTTGGTCCGAATTAGGGATATCGCCAAATCTGTTGTAGTCATCCTCATCGACCACTTCATCGACACCGACGATACTCCTCTTTCCATTCCTTACGACATGACGCTTCTTATTGGATGGATCGACTATGTAGAAGACTTGGTGAACATGTTTTGCAAACACAAATGGTTCACTTGCATAAGCAACACGACCAAGGTCATGTAGTCACGCCATAACTGTCAACCTTCACGTGGGAAAGATGCACCCAACGGCATCGAAATACGGGGATCTTGAACTTCACGTAGTCGAGCTCCCATATCTCTTTTACGAACCCATAGTATGGCCGTGCTTCATGGGCGACACCTCTACAGCATCTATACGGACACCACTGTTCTGATATGAGCTTTTTGCATCTTGAGCCTTCGTGTAAAATGTATACCCATTTATTTGGTACCCTTGTTATGTCATGACTTGGTACGATGGTTTTCTTGACAACCAAGTAAGCATATCATCGATGGATGAGCTATTGGTGATTCGGTCATGTAGCCACTGATTGAACCTCGATTTATGTTGTATAGTGATCCATCTTTGAGATTTATTCGGATTCTGTTTCTGAACCAACTCTAAGTGCTCGGTGATGTAGGAAGATACCACATCCATGTGTTTCAACACAAGAAAGTGGGCTTTCGCAAGTGCATCCGGATCGGGATTGATTCGTTTTGCTCCGAGAGTACCGATTCCTTGTAGCCTCCTAGCATAGCGTGATTTAGGTACGCCAATTTGTTTCACATTCAACATGTAGTCCAAACAAAACTCAACGACCTCTTTGGTTGCATAGCCTTCAACAATGCTCCCTCTGGGCGGGATCGATTACGTACATATGACTTCAAAATGCCCATATATCTTTCAAACGGGTACATGCTCCGAAGAAAGACAGAGCCACACATCTTAATCTCTCTGACGAGATGAACCATGAGATGCGGCATGATATCAAAAAATGTCGGTGGAAAATACATCTGAAGATGACATAGAGTTACCACCAATCGTTGTTGCAAAGCATCTAGCTGAACGGGGTCGATGACCTTTTGGGTTATTGCCTGAAAGAACTAGCATAACATTATGATTGTCTCTCTAACCTTTGTGGGCAAAATGCCTCGAATAGCAACAGGGAGCATTTGTGTAATCAGAACATGACAATCATGAGACTTCATTCCAAGCAATTTTAAATCTTTCATGGACACAAGTTTCTTTATGCTGGCGGAGTAACTGAATGAAACTTTAATACCATGCAAACACTTGCAAAGTTCGGTTCTCTCAGCCTTTGACAGGGTGTAACTTGCAGGTGGAAGGAATGTTCGACCTTTTTCAGATTTCTGGGGTGCTAAATCAAGTCTGATGCCCATATCAACCATGTCAAGCCTTGCGTTCACACCATCCTTTGTTTTATCTGGGATGTTCAATAACAGACCAAGCAAGCTATCACATACATTCTTCTCTACATGCATGACGTCAATGCAGTGGCGAACTTCCAGGTGTTCCCAGTAAGGTAAATTCTAAAAATCGACTTCTTTTTCCATGTGCCCTTTCTCAATGGGATTCATTTACCAAAAACTACATCAACGTCCTTCACCATATCGTAAACCTCCTTTCCTGAATAAGGCTTTGGAGCCATACCCTCCTCTATTGTGCCATCAAACTCCTTTTTGAGATTCCGGCATGGATGATTCTTTCGCAAATACCTACGGTGCCGCATGTACACTGTCTTGTGCGAGTGCTTGAGGTACACACTTGCCGTATTATCCGAGCATTGACCGCAAGCGTTAGCTCCGTGAGTGGTTTGACCAGACAGGTTACCATAGGCAGGATAGTCATTTATGGTGCAGAACAGGAGGCCGCGTAAGGTAAAGTGTTCCCTTTTGTCGGCAACCCATACATCGTCAACCCCTTCGTTCCATAGAGTCTGAAGATCTTCCATCAAGAGTGCTAGGTATACATCAATATCATTTCCAGGTTGCTTCAGGCCTTGGATTAGCATGGCCATCATGATGTACTTTCGCTTCATACAAAGCCAAGGAGGGAGATTATACACGCACATAGCCACCGGCCAGGTGCTATGTCGACAGGTCATGCTACCGAAGGGATTCATTCCATCTGTACTCAACCCGAACCTTACATTTCGCGACTCGGCTCCAAACGTTGGATACCTAGTGTCGATGTTTCTCCACTGGATTGAATCAGCGGGGTGTCTTAGCATGAAATCTTTCTTACGGTCGTCGGCATGCCATCTCATAAGTTTCGCGTGCATTTTGTTTGCAAACAAACGCTTTAGACGCGGAACAATAGGAAGATACCACGCTACCTTTGCCGGCGGTCCTTTCCTGCTTTCGACACCCTCTGATTTATCACCTTGAACATCGAGCTGCTTATATCTGGATGTCTTGCATACTGGACACACATGTACGTTCGCATACTCTTTACGGAAAATGATACAGTCGTTCTTACAAACATGGGGTTTTTCTATTTCCAGACCTAGAGGACAAAGAATCTTTTTTGCTCTGTATGTGCTCGTGGGCATCTCGTTTCCCTGTGGAAGCAAGTCTGCCATGAGTAATAGGAGAGAGGTAAAACTTTTGTCGGACCAACCATTGCTTGTCTTCAATTTGAATAGTTCAAGAACAGTTGATAATCTTATATATTTTGCCTTGCAACCTGAAAATAAAGGTTTCTCTGAGTCCTCCATCAAGCCCAGGAATTGCTCGTATTGTCTCCCCTCTAGGTCGTTTCCTTCTGCGTCACGCAACATTTCCTCCAATTCATTATCGGCTGGCTGCATATCTCCATCCTCCTCGCAATCGGACTCACCGTCGACATCATCTTCGTTGCTACTTGCCTCATCTCCACTCGGTAAAATTATGTGCGCCTCGCCATGATTGGTCCACCGTGTATATCCACTTACAAAAACCCCTACGAATCAAATGATCTTGTATCTGGTTTCTCTCCTTGAACATCTTCTCGTTCTTACAATCATAGCACGGGCAACACATAAATTTGGCTCCCTTTGCCAACATATCATCTCGTGCTACTAATAGGAAATCATCTACACCATTAATGTACTCTTGGGTCACACGGTTCTCGGGATACATCCAACTTCGATCCATCTCGCACATACTGCTACACAATACATATGCAAGAGACTTATTAACCTAGCACATACTAAAAGATCCTAACCACATGATTAATTTTCACTTCATCATCTCCAAACAACTAAACCTAATTATCTCATCCAACCAAATGAAAGAAAATAGGGAGCTAAAGGGGCAAGTAGTACTAACCTTCTTCAATGTCGAATGCAATTACTCCTCACCAACCACTCTCCCTCCCTTCAAAATCACCTTAAAATTGCCCCTACCCGAACCAGCAGCCACCCAACAGAACAGATCAAGGAAACCCTAAAAGACTTCCCGAAAATGCTGCATATAAAGGCGACATTTATCACAGTCGGTTGGATCACTTAAACCGACTGTGATATCTCTGAAAAGTCATCACAAGCGATTCACCACACACCGCCTGTGATATATGTTACATCTGAGGCAGTTCGGTAACGAACCGTCTCAGATAACTCTATATCAGAGGCGGTTCCTTTTCAAACCGCCTCAGATAATGTCATCTGAGGCGGTTCGGCTCCAAGCCGACTCTGATGTTTCCATCTGGGGACACAACATCAACATCAGAGACGGTCCCCGTGGGAACCCGCTTGTGATGAGGGAATCAGAGGCGGTTCAGCTTTGCCCGACTGAGATGACACGTCCCAGATGAGCCTTTCTGTAGTAGTGTGTTTTCGACACACTAGGGTGCTCTTTTTAGGGTATAATATCTGCTACAAGGTCTTTATATGGAATATTCTTTTTCTTGAACACATACCTAAGCATGAGTATTTGTGTAGTAGAAGAATAAAACATCAAGACGGCTACCAACGGTGACAGCGATCAAAATAAAGAAACGACCAAAGAAAAACCTACAGCTCATAAATGCAAAAACACACCAATGAGAGGACGCGGCCCTAACAAAGGAACATGACTATTCTCACCAACTGACCGACATCAAAGCCATAGCAAGCGAAGACCTAGAACAGTGAACACAAGAATGCAATGCATGAAGCGCAGCCATACGCCACAAATGCTCGCTGTTAGCCACAACACCGTAGCTCAAAAAGTGAGCTCCCGACCACGACCATGATGATTGCATGAGCATTGCAGGGATGACAACCACTAGCATGACCGCTCGCACAATCAGGTCGGCCACAGCTTGAGACTGAATCAGGTGAGGAGACGACACCATTCGGGCCGCACCAAGAGGGCGAGGTACAAAGCTCACCCTGCCCAGCCTCCAGTCATTCTGCCAAGAAAAACCTGCCCAGTTGTACCACATGGTGCCTCCATCCACCAAGCACGGTGAAGGAGGCTGAGCTCAGGGCAGGTGGCCGCTTCACGACGGCTGCCCAGCACCAACACACCATCTAGGGGCCAAATCCAGAAGGAGACAGATTTGGCCTTAGACGGCTAGGGAGAGGTGGACCTGGCCGGATCTCGGGGTGGAGCCTTGCCGGAGTCGCATGCCATCGTGCAGAGGAGAGGAGCCACCGTGCACTATCGCCAACGAGCATGAAACTGAGCGAGGAGGCGCCGATCTACGGAAGGCAAGACGGGAGGAGGGAGAGGGGAGGCTGCAGCGGGGCCTCCTGCTGGCGGCGAGGTTCGAGACACAGTGGTGGAGAGCTTTTGGCTAGGGTTTGGGTCACCCCCTAGTCGCTAGGAGGAGCGGCTTTGGAGGCCCTAGGGGTTCCTCCCAACTTCGTTCTATCTGGAATATTCAATTATTACTATTATAATTATGCCACAAACCTTACTTTTTTTTAATGTTCAAGTAGTGTCAAGATACAAAACTTACTTATAAGCACAAAACTCCTTCAATAGATAGGATCAGCATTATTGTTCAATATCAAACCAGTAATAATTATGTCCAAACAATTGCTTGGAGACAGTCACACAAAATCAGCTGCATGCATCTGCGCCGTCATAGAGAAAAATCTCTTTCAACAGAGTTAGATCAGATGGTTACTCGTTAATTTGAGTGCCTCTGGCTCTGAGAACCCTTTATCTTTATGCGGTTTTCTTTCAAAATGTAGTATTATCAAACAAATAGGAATTTACAGATATGAATTTTCAGATAAATACAGTGCAATAGCGTCTTTTTTGTAGCCACTAGGGCTTTTCACTAGTAATAGGTGTTCAAAGTTCCAATGGATCATCGATCCTTCTCTCCATAACTTCATCATTTGATACAATTCAGCTTGCTTCATGGTGAATACTGCAACAAGACAATGTTATGGGTTGGATAGCGATGCTATATTTTTCACTTTATCTCTCCATATGTGTGATGTACAGTAGTACATAATGGCGGTAAGCATACATCGGAGGGAGGTCGGACAGCAACGATTTGAAGCAAAACAGCACTAGGTGAAGGAAGGACAGAATGGATCTAGAATTGGTGACCAAGGAAAAGACCAGAGCTGGACTTGGGGAATGGGGATACTTATTGTTGAAAGCTAAATTGACCCCTAAGAAATAATCTCTGTATCTAAGAAAGCTTATCTCTAATAGAAGGCAACTTATCTGATCTTTCTAACTGATAAATATAACATTTCAAACTAAGTAAGATCCTATCCCTAATCTAGCACCAGCTTTCATCTGAGTTGTTGTACCCACGATACTGTTACGGCATATGAATAGTGCACGTGAACAATACTTTGAGCACATGATATATGATAAATCCTTCTAGTAAAATACATACCTCTCAGACAATCCAAAACTATGAACTTTTCATGCTTATGTTTCTAAAGCAGTTGAGCCTTTCTATGTATCTCATATACACACTTGTGGCATTTGCGTAAGTAAAATATAGATGTGCAGCTCGTGAAATGTCTTCTTAACTTTACAAAGTGCATTCTGAGCAACTCTTCTAGCTTGAATTGGAAATATCATCAATTGGAATTCATGAATGTAGACAGTCCGAAACAGTTAGCAACCTGCAAAACCTGTCAGCACCATTTACAGTTTAAGCATGCATATCGTTTGGTGCGCTCACAGAAACCATAAAGCAAATGAAAGACAAAAGATGAGTACAAACAACGCCTATATATAGAAAAGATATGCTGAGAGTTCAAGTTTTCCAGTAATAAAAATAATATAACACATAAAAGCCTTAAATGAGCAAAAGAAAGCAACAAGAATGAATGCAGTCTATGCGGTCGAAAATCGAGGTTCTTTGAGAAGTACTCCAATAGCTATTGCTCAATACTGCTGGTAATCAACCTTGCAAAAATGCTTGTTTTATTTGGCAGTCTATACAGAACATACTCTTCAACAACAGAGGAACTATAATTGATGTAGGCACCAGGTCCATTAGTAATAGAAGCAGCACGTTAATATAATACATTATTTTGCAACAATATAAAATAAGAAAAGGTCTATTTTTCAACCCTGAACTCTGGCAAAAGTCCGATTTTCAACCTTGAACTTCAAAATCATCTAGATTACAACCCTAAACTTTGAAAACTATCGACAGATGTGTATCTAGGGATGAGACTGAACTATGAGAAACAGAGGTAGTTGGCTGCCTCCTCAAGAATGGATGCTCTCTGATCTGGAGATATGCTTGTTGTGCTATTGGATGCCAAGATCTAGATGCTGCCACTAGGTGCTGATGGACGCAAAGAGGTTCTAGAGAGGGTTCTCCTGGGCATGCACGTTGCATTCCTTTGGGGGAGCATGGCTGTCCTCCGGTGAGAACGTCTAGAGGAAAGAGAAGGTTGATTTGGGAATGGTGGCAGTACTAGAGTGACATGTTGATCCTAGTGCTGACAAGGCTCCAATAGACAATGGGGATCCAACGTGGCCTGTGAGTCAACCCAAAAGTAGAGTGTATTGGGTCATGTATTGGGTCATGTGAGGTTAAGGGGTGGGCGGGGGAGGGTAAGGTGTAGTTCAGGGTTGTAATCTAGACAGTTTGGTAGTTCAGCATTTGAAAATCGAGTTTATGGCTGAGTTTAAGGTTGAAAGCTAGACTTTTTTCTAAAAATAATTTACATTTTAGTGCTAATTATATGCCGATTATTCTTTTTAAGCTTTTAAATTTTGTTGGGGACACATCTATTAATCTATGATTTTCCTGCAATCATGCATCCATTTTCGTTTCAATCTCCAAACAAACATGAACAATTCTGAAACAATCTTGGGAGATATTGTATGAAGTTCTGCATTGCCTTTAAAATTTAAGTTCAAACTCAAAATAAGCTAACAAAGATGAAAATGAGAATTTTTGTGTGAATAGTAACGTTTGTCTTTTCTTTGTCCATTCTTTCAACTTCTCATGTGTCAGGGTTCTATCTCTGTGTGGATTTGTGTTTATCCAAACAGAAATTCAATCTTGAACTTGAAATTTAAATGGATTTACCTTCAAAATTATTTTTTAATGTGGATTTCGTGCTTAACCAAAGTGACTTGCCCGACTGCATCTATTCCTATTTATGTTTCCCACCATCCACTACAACTAGGAGTGGTGCGGTGTGGAAAAGTAGTGAGGGTGAAAAGTTTTTAAACTTTCTTTCAACTAATAGTTGTACGTACCATACCCATGCCGTTAAATAATAGAATACAGCTAAAGAAATTTATATGTATTTTGGACTAAGTGAAATGTGAGTAATTGGTGCATGCAGCTCCAAACTTCGATTAAATATTGTTATGTGTTAACAGAGAAACTAATAATAGTCAGATATGTTTATACCTGCTACTGCAAGAGATGAATGCTAGTGTATTCCACATCGGGACTGAGCATCTTGTTTGATCAAGAGAAGTATATTGTTTTGGCATTATAACTTTGATCATTGCATGAGGGATATCATCAGATTTATTGTATCACACTTTTTTTCTTTATGCCCAATCATTATTATCGTTGTATGGAGGAATTCCACACAGAATAAATGTTTCGCAGTTATTTTTCTAGTATTAGCATATTACATCAAATAAGTATTTAAGAAGAAGCACAACAATACATGTCAATAAAGAATGAAATTACCTTCTGCAGTAAGAAAGTTAGTATCAACATTCGTATCCATGTCAACAGCATCAAATCCTATGTTAAATACAAGCTCCTGTGTACTGTATGTGCTCTAGTATATTATGCAGCTTTGAAGGCTTCCTTCGAAATAAAGGTTCAAGACGGAAAGAAGAACTACCATTTTTTAACTTTTTAGCATCGAACATTTCATTCCATGCTTGAACTATCTCATCAATCTTGAAACTCAATCCTGCAGAACAAAGAAAATATCTCAACAACTTATATGCACCCTTAAAGCTAGTTGAGGATCTAAAATCTAAATTCTGTAGCATAACAGATTGGTAAAGTTACAGTTCAACGATTGCACCGAGACTAAATGAAGTTTTTACTAGTTGTAAGCCATAACATGACTAAGAACAATCCGTGGAATCTGAGTTTCTCGACTATAAACAATTCTAAAGTTATACTGAAGTTGGTTCCAAAATCTAACATTAGAAATTTTTACACAATGGTTTGTTATAGACATAGCTTACCATCTGCTGATGAAACTGATTTTCTTTTGATAGTGGCAAGCCACACCCTGACTAGGGAAGATCCTATATATTTGTTTTTCCCAATAACATATTACTTTTATATATTGGATAAATGGAAACGTACCATGCTAGCGATTTGCGTGAGAGAATATGTAGTCATTTATCTCTACTGCTAATACAACTAGCCATATACAATTTTAGTTAATACTAGTGGTTCCATATAAAAAAATTCAAACATGGTGCCCTACAAAAATCTTTCGCAATCAGTGAAGTAGTGAAACTTGAACTGCAAAAGCGTAATGCTGACACGAACATTTCCCAGACTAATCATTAGCATACATCACATACAAATGTTTTAGAATAGATGATTTAGCAACACAGAAACAGAGAAATTGCAGAGAGGAAGGACAAATGAGTACATCTTACCTTCTTGAGTTTTCTCATTCGCACAATGGTTCTTTATCATCACACTGATATCTGCTAGAGAAGCTCCACCGGTCTTAAATTTTTCGATTGCTTCAGTGAGACTTTCCCCCCAACTAGAAAGGCCTAATTTGAATTCTACTACGGAACGTTCATAAAGAATGGTACCCCATGAAATGTTTAGCTGTGATCGCATATTTGAAGCTTGTTCAATTGCTTCATCTGCTGTCAGCTCTTTAGATGCCCATTCAAGCCCAATTTATCTAGTAGGTTCTTCTCCTTTTTTGATTTAGATATCCCTTTTAGGCGCAAATGTTCTATTCCCTCCCACATCTCCATTCCCTTTTCCATATTGTCCTCAGCATGGTTGAATAGTTGTAGTACTTCAGTTCCCATATCTACCTTACATGCATGTGCATAACACCAAGAAAGCTTTGCTTGCTCAAACTGTTGATGTCCAAGTGCAATAAGACCTTCATAAAAGTCCGGTTTTACATCCACAGTATCTTCAAACTTCTTTCCAGCTTTGACATATTCAGTACATGCCCACTCATATGCATTTTTTACCTGTGAAAGTACAGATTCTTTTGAAGCATCTTCAGATAAACATAATCGCTTCCTTGCACGAGACATGTGGACATTGCCCCAATTAAACAATGCTAATGCTGCCATTTCCTGAAATTTTGCCTCTGCGGCTTGAAATATCTCCTGGGCTTCTTCACTCGTGATGGTGTCTTCCATTGCTTCATTGTACAGCCGCGTACCAAGATCACGCAGATCCACATATGCATCAGAATCAAAACCGACATGGTTCTTGAATAAATGAGCAAACTGGACCATCCAGTCATCAACATATGATGAGTTCTTTTCTTCTGCATGCCTAGAGCTTCCACTTTCAGAGATGCTATGATTTCTTTCTAATGCTACAGAAAAAGTATTGGGAATGACGATATCCCTAGTGATCTCACGCTCAGAACTTACCTCTTTTATGTACAACCGAGGTGGTGCCTGTGGGTTTAGGTCCTCAACCCATCTTAGTTCTTCAGTTGAGGTAATAGTCACCAAGTCACCCTCTTTGTCCTTAAATTTAAGAAGCATTGTCTTCAGGTGGGGACTGTACTTATACCGAGCTATCTCTGTCAATTGCATTAGACTACAATTTTCTGGAATTAGAACAATCCTTATGTCGTCTCCGAGAACAAACTTAAACTTTGTTTGATTCTCCTCGGTGGCATTTTCTTCCTTTTCTTGATTGCACTTTTCTTCCATGCTATCTTCATCATGTTCTTGCATCTCCTCATCATGAATCAACCACACCTCTTCCTCTACTATGGAATTTCTGATTTGCGAGATACTTTCCTCTTGATCTTCTCTTTTGCAAACATGGTCTTAGCTGCTTTTGGTGACATAATCTGTTTCTCCAACAGAACATATTTCTCCTCCATCTCCTCCCTAATACTGTCGAAGAGCTCCAATGCGGTCACATTGTTTGGTTCCAAGCTCAGCACCTTCTGCACATCTCTACAAGCTAGGTCCAGCCTATCCAATGCTTCATAGCATCGTGCCCTTTTCAATAATGCCTTTGTATACTTCGGTGATGCCTCCAGTGCCGAATTGCACTCATCGATTGCACGGTGATACTCCTCAGGATTCATGTGCATGCAACACGCTGCAATGTTGCAGTGGAGGAAGGCGATATCTCCGTGCTCCTTTGGCAAGAACTTTATTGCCTTGTCAAACGTGAAGGCGGCCCCCTCATAGTCTCTCCTCTGGAATAGCCTTGTCCCTTGCTCCTTCAATTCGATAGCCTTGTCATAGTCCCTCCTCTGGAGTAACCTTGTCTCTTCCTCCGTCAAGTCGATAGCCGTCCCCTCCTCCATCAAGTTGATAGCTGTCCCCTCCTCCTTCAAGTCGATAGCCGTCCCCTCCTCACTAAATTCAGTAGTCGCCCCTTCCTCCCTCGATTCAATAGCCCCTCCCTCCTTCAAGTCGATAGCCGCCCCCTCCTTCAATTCGATAGTCGTCCCCTCTAATATGATAGCCGTCCCCAATAGAGACGGCATCATCTTCATCCACCGACTTGGTAGTGTTTTGGCTGCTGCATCTATTGATCCTCGAGTTGCTTGGGCCATTGCTCGAACTGCTTGCGCAATTAATTGATCCCGATTCGCTTAGTTTCTTCTCGCTTGGTGTCTCCTCCATGCTTCAAATTTTGCAAGCCTTTCCTTCTCCCCAAATCAAGGAATCATCTGAATGGTACAAGCTATTCTTACCATACCTTTTTCATTTCTTCATGAGGCAAGAGAGGATCTTTTGCTCGTCTTTTCAGATAAAGTTGCAATGATGATAAGAATGAAATGCATCAATATGGGAAAGAGAGATTGAGCAACAAGGATTCGCTCCTCCCTCTTTCCCGTGCAAGTGAAAACCTTACCCTGGCAACTCCATTGAGAATACACAAAAAAGAATGATACATGAAATGGAGGGGGAATTGGTGAGAGTTGTCCTAAATTTGTTAAGAAAGAAACACAAGGAAGGAAGAGAAAATGCTTGAAGAAGGAACCGGGCAAATGGCAAAGCAAAGCACGAGGAAGCATGCTACGAGAATGGAGCAGGGGTTGGATGGGGTGCGAGCGGAAGGGAAGCCACACGCTTTTTGGATAGTATCAGGGTGCCACCCTGCCATAGCCATGCATGTTTCCTTTTTTTTGGGTTGTCTCTGAGAGGTATGAAGTTCATTCAGCTGGTTTGAAACTGCTATATTTGACCTATTGCCTCTCTGGTTAGCACATTGGTGGCAATGAGGTGCTATGTGCGCATGGAAAACCATTTTAACTAATCTTAGCACTGCCTAAGAATAGTTATCTAAGAATAGTTCTTTTTGCCTTACACGTGGAGTATGGAAGAAATGCACCATTTCAACAAAGTTTGTAGCACAACCATGTAATATTTTTGTGGTTCTTTCATGTGTTTGAAAATCGGTCTATCAATGCATATGTGAAACCAAAACTTTTGATGCATTTCCGTGTTTATTGTTTCTTGATCCTTGTGGCAATCAAAATGTGATCAATTGGACATGCCATCTGCGGAACCAGAAACCAGTAGCTTAAATTTTGCATGGCGCTTCCTAATTGGTTCAGCTTTCTGCCGGAGATGTTTATTGAAGCAACATAAGCATCCAAGAAGGGTTCAGGTCAACACCTGAGAACATCGTGTTGAAGATTGGTAGATCTGGATTTCATTCTTTACAGCAACACATATCCACATCTATTTAGGCCTTAACTACATGTATTTTTGTTTATTTGGCCATGGCATGTTCGTGCTTATTCATGTCCGGGGACATCAATCGGGTTTTGGTCAAAAGTATGCTTTTGCGTTCATATATATTGGATTTTTTTTAATTAGAAAATGCGCAAACGAGGGAGCCTGACCAACAAATGCATTTTAATGATTTGTTGAAGTGTTGAACGTTCTGCATTAAGCAATAGAGCTGATGATGTAATTTGGAAATGGGAGGGGAAGAAATGTTTTACAGTTAAGTCTTATATATAAGAAGCTTTGCATAGGTACTTAATCTAAAACAAGTTTCACGGTGCGGCACATCGTCCAAATTATATGGATAGTTGAATCTTGATTTTGCAGGATCAAACGACGTACATAGTCTATTTATTAAAAAGAAATTAGTCCAGGTTGATTACAATCAATTCACGTGGCGGAGTTCCGTGGTTACACAGATATGACGTGGTAGATAAAACTATGTCTTCATGTACTGGTCCCCTCTGCTTTTCTTGCCATACAACGTAAGCTATGTGCAGAGAGAACTCCAAAACCCCGTATTGGTTGCTGTTGTTGCCGTACCGCCATCTCCTCTTCTCACACGTTCATGCTAACATTTGTACCACTAGGTAGGGGGCGCGGCACCACCCGCTCCTTCGGAGGGTGATCCGGTGGGCCGGTAGGTTATGCGCTTTTTAGTATATTGTCACGCTGAAGCTGTGGCCATATGCATGCTCAATCTACTGATTACCACTGGCTGCAAAAACAGACGCCAATGTCTCTCTTATTAGTCTTGTTCTTTGTGAAATTCATTTGAGGCACACATAATAGGTTACAGAGTAGAAAGAAATATATATAATGGTAGGTCACCACATAATAGGTCACAAAGTGGAAAGAAATATGCCCTCGCACATTTTTTTTTCTTTTTTGAAGGATATCACACATTTTGTTCGGGAGCTTATACATGCATTGTGTAGGCAGCAGAAGACATGGCTTGGGTTACAGGTCAAAAAAGTGGCAACATTAGTAAGGAAGCAGATATAACAGTGCAGCATGGTGCGGACGAAATGATTTAGACAGCTAAGACTGAACTTTGCAGGTCAAAATAAGCTGCTGCCTGCATGTCCGCCGATCCATGTGGGTAGGGAACCTCTGTTTTATCGAAAAAATAGGAAGTCTAACCAATCATAAAATAAGAAGCAAAAAAAGGTGTAACAGCCTAGCATATAATCTATAAGACCGAGATGGGTAAGGCTGAACATTTCTTCTCCCCACTTGTTACACTCTATCCAAGATCTAAAGGACTAGACTTTGCTAGTGTTTGCACGGTGTTAAGGTTTCCTTGGGTTACCATGCAAAGACCAAGAAACTTGTTTTCATGCAAGATCCAAAATTAATTGGCATAAGTCTCGGTATTGTCAAGTGTTGATGACATAGATGTTATGTGTTGTAATAAGAGGTATCTTACCGATCAAGGTTCGAGAGCAATCATGAGATTGTGTCATTTCTTCAAGATAATCTTTTATAAGGTCATTGATCCTACCCTGCAAGAAGAGCTGGTCGAGACTCTATGCGACCTCAAGATTTACTTCCCTCCATCATTTTTTGATATCATGGTACATCTCCTAGTTCTCCTTGTCAGAGTGATAAAAATGACTAGGTCCGTCTTCCTACGGAGCATATTCCCTTTCGAGAGGTACATGGGAATTCTCAAGTCATTTGCACAGAATCGGTCTAGGTTAAAGGATAGCATTATCGAAGGTTATGTAACTGAAGAGGTCATTGAGTTCTGTGTAGACTACATGACGCATATGAATCCGATAGGTGTGCCTCGATCATGCCATGAGGGGAGGCTGGAAGGTAGTGGGACAATATTTACAAGTTTGTTAAGCAATAATATGTTTATACTTAATTAATTAGATAAGTTTGGTCTTTTTCTTACATAAATAATTTGAGATGCGTTAAATTCATCTTTCTCTTAGCAACAAGCTTGGAGATGCGAAGATATTAGCTTGGAAAGAGGTGAACTCAAGTGGATTCGCAGAACTATTGCCTCCTTCCTAATTGCTGATGTCATCAATGAAAAAGGAGAGTTCCATTGTCCAAATTAGTGCTTAATTGAGAGTGAGATATTGTAAAACTTATGTTATAGTGGGTTCATTTCTGAGATGAATGATTATTGCTATCTATATTAACTTTCAGTTCAACTGTGATTTTTAATATTGATGGGATGTGATATAAGTTCAATTGTGATGTGAAAAAGTGATATATATATATATATATATATATATATTATATATATATATATATATGTTGTGTTGTTTTGCAAAGAGCACGGCTAGCATTCCTGAGGCTAGATCCAAATGAGGAAAAAGTCATGCCCTCTAGAAAGCGTATCACAGACGGTTCTAATGGCCACCACTGTCTGAGATGTCACTATAATCATATTCGGTTGGACCAACACAGCCTCTGTGACGACATTTATCTCAAACGGTTCACACTTAGGCACCCATCTTAGATAATTGCCATCTTAGATGGTTTAAAATTAGGCAACCATCTAAGATGACTATTATCTCAAATTGTTAAATCTGATCTAACCATCCGTGATGACGTTCATCTCAGACGGATTTTGCGCCATCTGTGTTAACCTAGCTCATCACAGACAGAAGCTAATAGACGGCACGCTTAACCATCTCTGATATAGGTTTTTACTCAACTATAATGACCCTACCTATAGCAGTTTTTGTTCATACGAACTCAGTGCACTCATAGAAAAATTCCTTATCATCTTGGAATGTTCTCAAGTCCAATATAATTCTATGAATTCCGTAAGTGGCCCTTGACTTTTTTTCCCCTATCACTTGAAACTTCTCGAACGGACTCCGAATTTCATGATTCTCACGATCGCACGTTCAGACCCAATATCTTTATAAGGGACTTTAATATTATTTATCGTACTTAATTTGGCGTTTCATGAAAATTTATGTATTCTCCTAGTTTTTTTTTCCCGTTTTTTCGTTCATATAGATACTACTACAGAAAGGGCTATCCAAGACACCTTATCATAGACGATTTATCAAAAACCATATGTAATAAGACAATCACAGATGTTTTTTAACCAATTAATCAATCATAGATAGTTCGAGAGAAAAAACCGTCTGTCATAATTTTTTTATCATAGACGGTTTTTTAAAAATCATCTGTGAACAAAATCACAAACAGTTCAGAGAAAAACTCAACACAGGTGGTTTAGTAACTCAAAACAGGTGGTTTAGTTTCCAAACCGTCTAGATTAAGTAGCTAGAAAAACCAGCCAAAGAACTGATCCACACGCCCACTGTATCGATCCCCTTCCCGTATAAGACCCTGCAGCCAGCCAAACCCTAGCCTTCTTCTCTACCTCTCTCTTGATCCCCTTTGCATTCGAGCCCCCTCGCCTTCTCTCCTCTACCTCTCGAGCTACTCGTCTCTCCCCACCACCTTCTCCTCTCCTAGATCCACCACTCATGTTGCTTTATCAAGGCTCATGGTCTCCCCCAAGGCGGAACATCTCCACCACCGATGGCCGCCAGTGTAGGCCCTAGATGGTGGCTTTAGGAGATTTGAAAGTACCAGGAGAGCACAGGGCTGTTTTTGTGCATTTTGGATTCGGTAGTGTGTAGGTTTCTATGCTTGATGCGAACATGTCTCTGTGGCTTATATATATCATTTGTGTCCTTGATCCGAACATGTTTGTCTATGGCTTATGTGTTGTTCTAATGTAAGTTGATTATCCTACAGTTTTGATTTCTGTGTATGATTTATGTGGTTTTGATTTCTAAAAATTAGTAACAGCCCGCTTTAAAAAAAAGAAAAAACAATCACAGATGCCCAATAGTCTTTGATGCTTGTTCATAACAGCTTGTTCATCACAGATAGTTCAAAAGTGCTCAGTCATGGTTATCACAGACTCATGAGTATAAACAGTTTAGAAAATCATCTTTGATGTAATTTCTGAAGGGTCTGAGATGGGGGGTTGTGTACCAGTGAGAGTATGTATTGCTGGAGGACGTAGGAGGAGGAGCATCTGTCGAGATAGACTAAGACCAGCAAGACAAGCTGTGATCACAGTGTGACTACATTTTCTAATTGTTTTATTCAATTATTGCATTGCTATTTATTATCAACTTATAATGGGTCTGGACTAGCTAATTCTGTAGATTGTGTATTCAACCTATTTGAGGAAAAGTCTATGTGTTGAAATATATTGCCCTTCTTTCTTCATCAGCTTAAGTTCTTGAGTGAACTAATTAGGTGCATACAATTTAATATGGTATCATAGGTTAGAAGTATCGAGTCCAAGACATGGCTAACACACTATTAATAAAAAGTTCAATAATATGCACACCATGTTTTGCTATGAAACAGCTACAAAGTTCAATTCTCATGCGACCGTGTGGCTAAGCTTTCTATCCTGGGCCCTCGCCATCACTCCTCTCTCTTGTAATCACTGAGGGCATCTCCAATAGTAGAGAAGACAACCTTCTTTTGTGTCATCCACATCATTTAGAGATGACATTAAAATTATGTTATACAATGGTCTCTTAGTGTCATCTCTAGCATTTAATGCTCACATTAATCTAAAAATATGTTGTGGTTAAAATTAAATAGGAAAACACATAATGAAGATAAAATATGTTGCCCAATGGAGAAAATAGCGATATCCTCCCTCACCGCAAAGTTTTACCCAATCCCCTCCCTCGTCCCACTCCTATCTCCTCTCCACTAGATCCAATAATGATGGTGTCACCTTCTTGTCCTCCTCCTCCTCCACGCATTTCTGCCGCTGGTGCCACCGCCTCCACCGTACCCTTCAGATCTACACAATCCCCCATCCTAACTCCCCTTTCCACCAAACAATTCTCTCATAGCTGACAACTCTCTCCCTTTCTCCTCCCCTCTTCCTTCTCCTAGAACCTTGGCTCCTAGAATCAGTGCTAACCACCTCTCCACCGGAATCTACAGCTGTGGTAGTGGTTCTCCTCAATCGTCCTTCACAGCAGCGATGATGAGGTGCTCATCCTTTCAGGTTCAATGTCGCTTGTTTGTCACTATTGTTTTTGAGTGTCCGTCGATTTGGCCAGGCTGTCAAGCAGCGTGCTTGGTGCGGCAAGTGTGAGGATGTGGACAGGGGCAAGCATGCGCCATGGTGTGGTATCCCCCTTTTTTTGGTTGGATTTTTTGGAATAATCTCATTACCGATTCTTGACTTCGACTCTTGTGCGGTTTCTATTGGCAGAACTGTCTCTACTAGCTACCATGGCCATCTTGATTCCATATTTTCAACCTGCCATCGGTGAATGTTAGTGAAGGCAATTCTTCCAAGGCGAACCGCCACGGCAACTGCAAATTCGGGTGGAGAAGTGGTTAGCACTGGATTACAACCTAGGAATCTAGATGGTTCATTGCTTTTGGGATGTGCTTTAGTTAATGTGAACAACTTTGCGGGTCTAGGAATACCCAACCTCGGAGATCCTAATATATCCTGACTTTCCTCTTGGATTCGAAGATTTAATCTCGATGATCATAAGTTGTGGAAGTAAATCATTCCATGTAAGTATGAAACTCAAAAACCCAACATTTTTGCTTGTATAGAATTACAAGCCTCAACTTTTGGTAAGAATTCTAAAGCTGCTTAGTTTGGTTATCAGTGGATTGTGGATTGTGGGCATCGTAAGTCTATCAAATTCTGTGAAGATCAATTGTTCGGAGGCACTAGCCTAGCAGACGACTTTTTGGGAATCTATTTTATCTATAAAGAACAAATTGCCCAAATCCATATGTCTAGTAAGAAAATGTTCGGAAGCTCTCCTTTAGGAGAGGTTTCATTGACAGATTGATGAGTCAATGGTTGGAACTAGAATGGATTGTCCAAAAATGGTATGGAAGCTACATAGTTCTGGTCTTTGTAATTCTCAATATCTATATGATGTCATCAACTTCAGAGGGATTACCCTGTTGTTGTCCTTGCTCTATGCCAGTTACATTTATCCACTACGATTCATGTGTTTCAATAACTTTTATCTCACGATAAACTACTCACTGGAGATCACTTATCTAAAAGACCAGCCTTATCTCATCAGAGCTGCTTACCGTGTTCTGAAGTGGAAACTATCCACAATTTGTTCTTTGATGTGAAATGGTCAAGTTGATGTGGTCTAAGTTGTCTGGGATGACAAAAAAAGATATAGAACTCAATTTTGAGAATGTTGTTGGATTGTGGATCAGTAACAAGAAGAATGGGTTACTTAACATGATTTCTTCTGTGATTCTTTGGAATGTATGAAAATTCAGAAATGGCATTCATTTGGTCGTCAAACATTGTGGTATGCAGGTTTTACGGTAGAGATTATTCCACTTATTAAAGCAACGGCATCATCTATAATTCCCAACTCTTGGATCGATGTGTGCTGTGGATGGAAGCCAAGATGTCAGAAACTCCCTTGTTATGCTAGCCCCGAAGAAATGCGGACTCTCTGACACTACTACACAAAATGCCATCACAAGTGATTTCCTGAACCACCTAAACATAAGGGTCTGTGCTGACACCTTGTCATCATAGATAATTCTAAATTGTTTGTGATAAGAGATATCGTAGACGGTTCTTAGTAATATGATATCACAGTCGGCTCCATCTATAGAACTGCCTGTGATAAGATTTTATATGACCAAATTTTTGCCTGTTTATTCCCTAGCCTTAGGTTATGCTAGCCATGCCTTCTAAAACAATACAAAATAGTAGGCATATAAAAAATTCACGTTACATTCACAACTCATATCACATTAATTCACAAAGTATACTTGGCATCCACTTCAGAGTATACAATAAGTTCATATGACACAACACATGCATATATCACATCAATTGAAAAATTCATATATATCACATCAATTGAAAATTTCTCGATCTCTTTAATATGACGAACTTGCCTTCTTCCAAGTTGTAGGCGTGGAACTAACCATATTTGTGTATGAACTCTCTAATAAGAAAGGCGATGATGAGTTCTCGTATTCCATCAAGATGGGAATCTGGCAATGCCATACCCGGGATTTCCTTCTGTTATCAATTTGAATATATATTTAAGTCATGCATTACAAAATCAAGTAAAATATGAAAATAAGTATAGCAAGATTGTCAAACTGCCAAAAAAGTTTGTTCCTCCTTGCGGTTGGTGGCATTGCCAAGAAATAGAATTTAGTTATTAGTTCAAGATCATCATTACTACAATTTATGATATAGTATATTATGCATTAGAGGATACCTTAATGCACTTATTGTGTATTAGCTTCTCAGTGCCGTAATTTCCTCCCATCTTGCCATACCTATCCCACGGCCTACGTGAATCCAAATAGTTAGCCTTAGCCATTGCAATACAATGGAGTGCACGGTAGAGAGTATGCAGGAATATGCTTACCTGTTGAGTAATCTTCCAACAAGTTCGACGCTAAAGTTAGCTACTAATAAAGAAAGTACATTATCATTGGATGGTGTGGTATAATGACAATTAGAATCCAATGCTCCCTATGTATAGTTATGTTGCCATGGTTAGTGAACTAAAGTTAATTTGGTAGATAAATTTCAAATCAACAAGTATAGAAACTAGTGTAGCACCTGATTGTATAGAAGAAGCATGAAATCCTTATATTTATGAGCAAACAACATGTTTGTCATATACTCACAAACAAAGTCTCCATTCTCTTTGATCTTATGCCTGGAGACCACGTGTGGGTCGAGGAGCCTGCCTTGACTTTTTCCTTTGCATTGTTCAATCATTAATCTCCACACATACAGAAGTTAGGAGTTACATATATATGGAATTAGTCTGTATAACATGAATGTACACTGTGATTGTAGACACTTATATTGTATAGGATATGATGAGTGATACTTCCAGGGACTAGGGGTTGTAGAGTTCGCAAAAGTCCTCGAAGTTCACAAAAAATTAGCAATTCTCAAAGTTGTGGGGGAAATGATCATTAGTGAACTCCACCTTGATAGTCGTGATCCGTTCTCTCTGCAACTTCTTGGCCTCTTTCAAGTAGTACTCATGTGACTTGCAACTATACCATTCGAGGCTTTTGAGTCTCTCTGATGTTTTTAGCCATGACTCTCCTAGAATGTATCGATCAGCCAATGATGCCAATTTGTACTTTGACTCAATGTAAAGGTGTGGGGGCTTGGTCTCCTTGAGCTTGGACTTGGCACCTTTCTTTCTTTTACTAAGCGCGCAATAGGGGGGAGACAAATGAGCTTTAGTAAGAAGCTCGGGCACAAGTGATGTCGTTCCCCTGGGCACGGTAACCAAAGTGGTGGCCTCGTTCGGTGCAAGAGGTGGCTCTAGTAGCGCTGGTAGGTCTAGTTCTTGTGGTTTAGAAGGCTCCAAAAATCGAGGGTGGTCCTCTAGGACTATGTCCCTCTTGTGCCACTATATAATGTCCCTTCTACTGCCCTATCCTCGTGACCTCGTCAATTAGTGGAAACTTAAATCTGATTGTGAGAGTCCGAAGCTAACTTCCAGACCCCCAGTTTACATCCCTATGAAGGATTGAGGATGATTTCTAGATGGAGGGAGTGAATACTCTTCAAAATTTACTCCTAAGTATACTAATGTGTAAGAAAATTATGGGAATGAAAACTAACAACCGAACAAGAAAAATACAAGTAATAGCAACAAGTAAATATTAGGTACGTATGAGATCTCGCAACAACAAACGCATGGGAAGACAAGGTCGTACATCTCTGTTGAGGAATCTTCGTCCAAAGACCAAAGCCGGCACTGAAATGCGCTCTTCCCTCAAGAGGATTGCCAATGAGAAGCGTCTCTCTCTTCTTCGTAGCTCTTCACCTTGTGGTAGCGAGCTCCAACCTTCGTAAACTTTTTGGTTTCTTCACAAACTTGAAGACTCTCAAGCAATGTGAATCATCTAGGATGTGCCAACCTCCAAGAGTAATAAGATCTTGATCTTCAACTTGGAGGTAATCACTTACTTGAATGCTCAATGGAAATCCAATCCAAATCCTCAAAATATCTCCCTCTCAAAAGAACTCACAAGAAGGCAAGAGAGACAAATGGTAGCTCTAGATTTAGGACGCAAGCAATAGCCCTCACCCAGGAGGGGTGGTGATATATATAGGTAGCCTTCAAAAAACTAGCCGTTACTCACAAAAGAAATCTCAATTGAAGATTCTGGACATCCTCACTCAGAGGTTCCGGAATTAAAAAACCAGGATATATCAATGAAAAGAACTGCTCGGAGGGACATGCCGGATAGTTCAAAACCTCTGGAAATCCTTGACTCGAAGGGTCCGGACAGCTGAAGCTCGGAGGTTCTGAATAAAAGCCAACCATCTGTCCCGAGATTCAAATTGACTCAAAGGTTCCAAACAACCAACACTCATAGGTTTTGCACAATAAAAAGATGAGACAACTTGGTTTCCTTGGAGGTGCGGGACTAAGCGTCTGAGTGAGAGAAAGCATTGGGACAGAAGTGAAGTCCTGCCTCGGAAATTCCGACATCCTTCACTCGGAAGGTCTAGACGAAGTCAGGACTTTACGACAGAAATTCTATTGCCATTTGGAAAGAGTGGATGAACCTCACTCGAAGGTTCTGGATGAGATCAAGGCTTTAGGAGAGAAGCTTTGTCTCCACTCAAAGAGTCTAGATGAACCTCACTCAGAGGTTCTTGAAAATATAGGCTCTTCTGGATAAAACCACTGTAAAACACTGGAGGTTCCGGACCACCTCACTCGGCGGGTCCGAACCAATACTTTGAAAACTTCTCTGATGCCCCTGGACAAGTCTTAGGTCACCGAGACTCACTCACACGTGCTTTGAAGTTTGGCTGACTGGTCTAGAAGTTCCAGATAGGCATTGAAGATTGGTGTAGAGTGTTTTTCAAAGGTTTTTGAGTGGATTTTTTTAGCACCAAGCAAGATATCTCCTTCGTTGTTGACTAGCTCCTCCCCTTAATAGTATGGCTATGCTATGCTAAATGTGATCACTGGATTACTAAAAGGACTAGAAAACCATGTTTAATCTCCTAAATTTCATGCCATCTCTATTTCAATCTTTTTCGTCAATGATGTTCCAACTTTTTCATGGGACTAAATTCTTGATCAACAACTTGATGCACATATTAGTCCCTTAATAGTTTTATTATTAATTATCAGAACCCACTTAGGGGCCATGCACTCTCAATGTGCCCCTTTTAGGTGATTGATGGCAACACGGTTAAAGCTTCTGTGGAAGATATATAAGAGTTGTTTTGGATCCTGATATGTGAGATGAGCTCCACCCTAAAGGTGTGCATTATTTGAGTTTTTCATTGAATGCAAATGCATATGTCATGGAGAAACTGAAAGAGTTCTCCCTATATCTTAGGATCCGTGGGTGTGCATAGTGTACAAAAGAGCATAGCAGTAAAGTAGTATGCACATGGATAATGACCATGACAAAAGATGCACTAACAAATATAAGCAAGAGCAAGTCAAAGTGCATACAAGGTAAGCATCCATGTCACAAATCTATGTCACCACAAAATAATAGAGTTTACAAGACATCATAACACAACTAAAGAGCAACTATTGTAACTCTCAAAAACCTCACTACCCACCACCCAAAGCTAGCCCAACAGTATACTTCTCTCTGAAAGGGATCTCAGGAGTCGACTAGAGGGGGGGGGTGAATAGGTCGGCTCTAGAATTAAAATGCCTAATGGGTTTCTCTTCTGGAGATAGGTCATCCTAGAGAAAATATATGCAACTGATGCAGGTAACTGAGACTCAGCAAGATATATCAGATAAACACCAGACACTCAGACAGCAAACTCAGCTGATGTAGAGCAAGTTATATTCAGAGCTAACTGAGTCTCAGGTGTGAGAGTCAGATGAGTGCATCAGATGACGTGAACACGAAAGGTACTAGCTTTAGCAGAAGCTAACTGAGTCTCAGGTGAGGAAACTCAGTTAGTGTGCAATAAATAAAGGTGCTCTAGTGATCTAAGCATGCATAGATAACAGAATAAGTAAGAGCAGATCACAAGACAGAAGGTAAAGCACACAATGATTTGTTTTACCGAAGTTCCTACTTCTTGCGAAGCAGTACGTCTCCGTTGAGGAAGCTGTTTTCACAGCCGGCACCAAATCGTGCTCTTTCCTCGAGTACCTTTCTTGTGTGGAATCCTTTTATCTTGCTGCTGCAAGACAGGCAGACCCGAATCGCCCTCACAGACTCTTGGTGGCAGCCACACAAGACTTGGCTTGCTCACCACTCCAAGAGCACTCCCACTCTTGGAGGAACCAGTACCTCGAATGCTACACCTGAAGGACTAAGTAACTCACTCTCACGATGGATGCACGCAGGCAACACTCACTTGGAGACCTAGAGCTCTTTCTTTCTCAACAGGTTGCTTTCGGGTTAGAGGCAAAGGTTGGGTAAAGGTTCGAGGTTGAAAACCTCCCCAGGTTCCCTATTTATAGGGTCCCTGGCAGCTAGCCGTTACCCTCATGCCACGTCAGACAAAGAGCCACCAGACCTAACCTATCTGAGACTCAGCTAACATGCACCTCTGGTAACCTACTAGCCGCGGCTGAGCTACCCACCTGAGTCTCAGATGCCAAACTCAGGTGGACTCGGTTGCCTCAGGCAGCACCTGAGCACAACTCTGGCCGGGCTCACTACAAGCCTAAAACTGATCAGAGAGCAATGGCCTCGCCACAGTCCCTGTCCAGCTCGCTCAGACCCTTGGCACTGGTTCTAAGCTTCTTCACCGAAGACGACTGCCCTTGTAGACGCACAGCGAACCCTTGGTCCTGATCCACCAGCTTCCTAGCTCCTCCAGGACTTATCAAGCTTGCATTCACGGCCCTTGAACTCCATCAAGCAACCATCACCTCGCTTGCCCTCGAGCACAGCCTCGGCTTCCTCGCAACTGTGCCTCAGGAACCTAGCTCAGCTGGTCCTTCTGACCTTCCCAGTTCCTTGCTCTTTTTAGGGCTCATCATCAACAGTTGTCTCACTTCAGCTTTCACCTGTCCATCTAATCCATGTTCACACTCATTGCAAAACATTAGACACAGGTGAGGATTGCCAATAACCATCAAAACCAAACTCTGGGGCAAGATAGCCATCCTCCTAAGCTCCATGGGAGTGGATGCACTTTCAATCTCCCCCTTTTTGGTGGTTAGTGGCAACCCCTTAAAAACATTCATTTAGATAAAAAAGAGTATTGCATTTAACCTTGTTTGACATCAACTCCCCCTTAAGATGTGCACAAGTGAGATTTTGCATTTGAATACAAGTGTGCAGATCAGATTTAAACATTTGAGAGTTGATGCAAGCACAGTTCTCACAACATAACTGAGAATATAAGCACAGCGGAATAGCAGGTATGTTGGAGAGGTACTCAGCAAATAAATAATGAAGTTAAGTACAAATTTCAAAGTCGATATACATTAGAGCATATTGAGCTACGAGTAATCATGTATCAGAGCAGATGATCAGAGATCAGCATTTCATATATGAGCATAACATCATACATATGAATATTCATTAGAGCATGTATTAGAGCTAAAGAGAGTAATATCATGTATCAGAGCAGATCAGAGCAGATGTGATAAAGAGATCAATGCATTTCATATATTGGAGCAATAACAGTCAATACAATACAAAAACGAGGTGTTCAAGACTGATAAAACCATTTTGCAGAACATAGAATGTCTTGACACACATGCAGTCTAGTCTACCCCTTTACATACTGCTCCCCCTGAATGTAATACTCTCCCCTCTTTGTTTTTTTTAAGCTATTCTCTCCCCTATTCTCTCCCTACTCTCTCCCCCTTTGCCACTAAGCACTAAAAAGAGATAGGAAGAAGAAAGAAGGAGATCCTCAGGGAGCAGGCTTTGGTTGCAGAAGGGATAGGATCTGATCAATTTGCTGTTGACCGAGGCCTTGAGATCTGCCATCTCACTCTTGAGTTCAGATTTCAGCTGAGCCATTTCTTGTTGCAGTTCATCTTGTCTCCTCTTGATAACAGAGATCTGTACTGGCACAACCCGTTTAATGAAAGCATCAATAGCTGCGGGATTGTCTAGACGTTGAACCAAAGGAAGACTATCTGATGAAAGGTTCACAGAGACCGATGCTTGGCGCTCAGCAGGAGAGATGATTCTCTAGCTGAGTCTCGGGTGGGAGACACCTGAGGCTCAGGTAGGACTGCTGGGAGATCAGCTGCTAGCTGAGGTGGTCTGACTGAGACTCTGGTAGCTTGCTCTAGAGGCTCTGAAAAGTCTGACGGAGATGAGTTGAGGATGTTGTAGAAAGAAACTTCATCTTCATGGTCTCCTTCTGAGGTCTGAATTTGCTGAGATATGTCTTCTTGTCAAAGGAGAAGACTGAAGATGCTAAAGATGTTCGTTGGAGAATCATATGCATTAGATATGAGCCATATCTCATCTTGTCAGATCTGTTCTTCTGGCACTCATTTATTTCTGAGAATATGTATCTGGCCACATCAAACTTTTCTTTCTTTGCTATGAGCTCAAGAATTCTCCATACTGGATTGTATATGGCATCAGTTCCTCCACCTTTGGCACAGATGGATATGTTCAAGATCTTCACTATGTGCTTGGGTGTCTTCATCAATCCTTTGAAATTGGAGATATGCTTAGGGACTGCACCCTTAACAGGAGGAGGCACAAAGCCTGTAGGGAAGAACTTCTTCCTTTTCTCATTTGGAACCCAATCTGGCAGGAGACTCTTATCTTCTTCTGAGCCTTTGGATATGCTGATCTTCTGTAGCTTTGAGCCTGATGGTAGATTGAAAATTTCTGCAACTCTGGAGCTGTGATGCACAGCAGTTGGCCTCTTGTCATCCAGAGCATATAATCTTGATTGTTCTGCTCTACAAAGACTGTTGCATAGAATTCCTTGATAGCTTCAGAATCATAATCTTGGTTTAAACTGCATATCTTATCAAGGTGAACAGCAGCTAAAATCTGCTTCAGATTTCCTAAGCCGTTCTTGGCAAGGTTTTCCCAATCAATTGGCATGCTGTCAACAAAACCTTTCTTCTGCAGCAGGAGATGATAGCTGATTGCTGCTGATCATTCCAAAACCTTGGATCGTGCAATGT